>CM076582.1:1197136302-1197736302 GCA_034641835.2 Pinus albicaulis
AGTTTTGTATTTTTATGTAGCGTGCATATAAGTGTCCTTATACCGATGGCGGAAAAAGCGTCGTTATTGCGACGGGTACCTCCAAACATCGCAATTGCGACACCTAGACATTGTGTCGCACTTGCGACGTTGGAGGCAGTCGTCGCAATAGCGACGCTTTGGGCCATAGTGTCGCAATTGCGACGTCTTCCTCCAAACGTCGCAATTACGACACTGTTCTAAGTGTCGGTATTGCGACACTTTTCTATAAACGTCAGTATAGTGACGGTTTCGGGCGGGATGGAAAAAATTTGGGGAAATTTCTGACATTTTGTCAAAAGCATCGGAACCAAGTGTCGGAATTTCCGCCAAATGTAGTAGTGACTAGACTCAACAAGTTTCATTTGTTTATGATATATCTAAGCAATGAAATCCTAAAGCCACTTTGAGTTGTTAAATGGCATGTTTTTTTTTTTTTCTAAGTAATACTAATTCTATTATGTATAAAAAATTACTGGTACAAAACTGCCACAGCGTTATCTGTGAAAGCCTGAACACTGGGCTTGATAGTCATGATAAAAAAAATGAGTCTGGACTGCCCTAGGAGGGAAACCAGTCCTTTAAGAAATAGTTTGACTGCCCTTAGGATGGAAATCGGCCTACAGTTTATACAAAACATCCTAACAGAGAAATATAGGCTGAAAATAACATTCAGCTTTTCCAGCTGAGCCTTAAAACATGTAAACAAAAATTCCACACAGTAATTGAACAGAAGTACCAAAAAAGCAGTAGGCCAAGAGAATCACTGATCATGAGCAGGGGACAGTGATTCCTCCACAATTCTGCACCAATATTCATCTCTGTTGTCATCCCTATCTTCTTTGGGAATGCCTTCCTTGTCAGCAGCCACTCCCAGCTTGTGCTCCTTGTCCTGGGCAGGTTGAGCGATGCCTATAGGCGCCTCCAGGTTTCTGGAATCTTTCTTGACTGGCGTGGGCAGGGGAAAGGCCACAAGGGAGGGGTCATGGTGAGGAGACTCTTCTCTAAGAGTCACAGTGACAAAAGCAGTGACAATGGGTCTATCTAGGGAACATTCAAAGCGGAAGTCAGCTCTCTGAGAGGTTTGACGCAGGGGAAGACTGGTAGACCCACGGGAGATAGGAGGAAATGCTGTGCTGGGAGGGTCGAAAGAGTAAGGAGGAGCTAGCTGGGTGAAATGGACATTTTCAAAATGGCGGGAACGACCCCTAAAGTTGCGCGTCACCGGAGGATGGTCTCACATCGCTTCTTCTGAGGATGACTTCGAATTCGAGCTAGTCGAGGGCCGAGAATGGGTAGCACAGCCCTGACTAGAGCCACGCCAGCACCTCATTCTGTGGCGGAGGTGCGGAATAGTAGCAGGGGTGGGTTGGTAGTTCCTGTGACAGATAGAGCAGAAAAGAAACAAAGTAAACCTACAATTATCAGCAGACTGAGCACAGTGAAGGGAATTGACACAAAAAAAAACACTCTGAGAGAAATGGTGTCCCAGCAGGGTTTCTAAGCATCCAAGGAGCGTGCAGCGGCATCCTGTTTGTGTGCGAGCGCTGGGCTCAACACAACCAGGAGGGCAGGTACCACTCAGAGGAGGTGGGGAACCACAACTATCACAGTAGAAAGCCGAACAGCTGAAGACGAACGCCATTGCAGAATGAACGAGCAGAGTGAGTTGAAGTAGCATCCGAGCAGGAGGAGTAGTAGCCTTGCAAGCTGGCAGAGTAATGACCTCGTTAATGCATGTACAGGGGGCCATATGGCCACTCCACGCTAGCTCCTTCGGGAGTTGTGTAGGGACTGACGTCCCATCACCCCAGGCAGACATACGCATCCAGAGAAGAGCGATCCTTGTGCACTAGCATGGTGCAATTTTGTAGCATATCACGTTCATGGATAATGTTGAGGGGGCCATGAATGAGTGTGTTGGTACTGTCTGCTCCAAAATTGGCCAGGAGATCTGCAACTTTGTTGCTTTCTTGTTTGACATGAGTGAAAGAAACTACCTGGTTGTTTTTCAGCCAGTTACTTATCTTATCAATTCTGGATGCTAAATGCCAGCTGTTGGCTACCTTTGCTGTGTTGGTGCCCCAGAGGAGCTGATTGAACATATTGGTGAATATTTTTGAATCCCCTTCAATAATGGTGGGAAAGAAGTTATAGTGTTGGATGAGACACAGTCCTTGCCAGAGCCCTTCTAATTCGGCTAAATTATTGGTATCCCATCCGATTGATCCATAGTAGATAGCTTGGATTTCCCCCGTAGAATTCCGGAAGATGCCTCCAAATCCTACTTGTCTGGGATTTCCTCTGGAAGCTCCGTCGAAGTTTAATTTGACTACCCCGGATGGAGGAGGAGACCAGTGTGGAGAAGCGTCAGAAGTGGCCCTGTTTCTGAAGGTTGGATTAGGCGTGATTTTAAGTTTCCAATCCTCCCATATGGAAATTTCCTTAGGCTGTTTGGGAAGATCGTCTTCCTACCAGGAGTGAAGAGCAAGGGATTCCTAGAGATTATTGTTAAAGATGCTCCAAATGGTGTCCAGAGATGAGGATTGATTTTTGAAAATACGTTTGTTTCTTTCCTTCCATAGAGACCATAAGAGCAGACCAGGGATGAGCTGCCAGAGGGCGTTGAGAAGGGAGAAACTGTAAGGATGTTTGGGCCAATTGCGTAAGATATTGGTTATGTCCCTAGTAGGCTTTCTTCTTTGGCTACGAAAACTGATTTTCTCCCATAGAGTATTGGCTAGAGGGCAGGACATCATGAGGTGTTGTATGGTTTCATTGCTTTGATTGCAATTGGGACATTTGGAGGGTCCTAGGCAGCCCTTTTTGATCAGGTTGTCCCATGTGAGAATTCTCCTGTGACTTGTTAAATGGCATTTTGTTCAATGATATCTATATCATTTGTGCCCGAAAATAAGAGGCATTCGTATAGTGGCAGCAAAAGTATATGGGCATGTAAGCAAGGGGCATGGTAAATTGACTTGGCACACTGGGATCGATGAGAGGTAAGTAATCTCGTCATGTATGGAGGAAAAAGTTTGGGCCTTGGTAAAATTGCATATTTTACTGTAACAATTTGATTAATGGTAATTTCATCTTGTCTTCCTACATCATTGGTAAATGGAACAAGATCACACAGAGATCTTAAAGGTGAGCTGATTTTAACTCTGGTTTTGAAGATGATAATTGAAGACTACTATTGTAGATGCTGAGGTAAAATTGAATATGAATGGAAATGTGTTAATCCTGGATGACATAAAGAGAAATATGCATGTTTAATTGAGGAGGTTTATTATGCATAGTGTGATAATTTATTATGCATAATGTGGATTCTTCACAGTTTGGTTAAGTTATTTTGGACAAGCATGCAGTGGAAAAAGAAGAATTCTTTTGATTGGTGATTGGATATTGCTTGATGTTGTAAACCTTTGTTTTACCATCATGTGACGGCATTTAAGGAGGGAATATTCAAGATGAAACAGTGTACGAATGTACATCATTCATGGAAGAAGTTTCTTATTATTTGTACACAGGTAAAGAGATGTGAATTGATGTTGCATGGTGTATATAAGTGCAGGGAAATGTTTGCATTAAGATGAAAAACTTGTGAGCGTGAAAGTATTGACAGTGATAAAGATGGCACGGAGGAATTGAAATCAGAGGGTTGAGTTTGCAGAGATTAAGGTTTATTGATAACCTTAACAGGAGCATGAGTTATGATACTTCAAGAAGATATTTTTTTGAACATTAAAGATGGAATGGTTTATTTATTTTCACCTTTAATAAATCTTGGAACACTTGAATTGCAATTGACTAAAGACTTCAGTATCATGTGGAATGATAAGTCAAATTGATGATTTTTCATAAAGAATGAAATATGAAAGAAAGTGAATATTGTCTAATTTGAAACATCCATTGTCATATTTTTTGGGTCGAATCTTGAAGTGAAAACGGGTGTTAGAGTCAAATGAAAGTTTGGATAGTTTTGAGTTGAGATTGAGTATTTTCATCCAAGGTGAAAATTTGGTATAAGTCTGAAGTCAAAGAGTCGTAAGATAAGTACAAAGTCTGAATATAATTGGGTGCATGATCGGCGGAGCCTGACACCCAAAGAATTGGTCGTTGTAACACATGCGCGCTAAAGTGTTTTTTGCAGCAAGAGGGTTGCTAGAGATTGGTTCCAGGACAAAGAGAAGCCAAACGTAGGAGGAGAACTTGCATTTTGATGAATGGCAAGTGTGAAGAATTGCTGAGAATTGGATTAAATGAAGTCCACACGTGAACAGATGCAGTTCACAAAGAAGGGAAATATGACTGTTGGTATTCATTTTCGAAGATCTGTTGAAGACCACAGCAGAGGGAAGAAGAAGGAAAATGGCAAGGTAAGTGGCACATGTGAATAGTTGACAGATGAAGAGTACGAGCGGGAGAAGGCTGTGATAACAATTCACCTTGAATTGTTAATTGAGTTTTTGCAGGAAAATGTGAAAAACCAGACACATGGTTGGGCCATGAGAAAGAAGGTGAAGTGGCAGAAGCTACATGCAAAGAGGGAAAAGCAGGTAAACATACAGTTGATGGAGGAGCTGAGGAAGCTCGAGCAGATGTTGAGTTGTGAAGAACTCAGAGAGGCTGAGTTAAAAATGGATGTTTCCATTTGTGGCCTGGAACATGGTGAGATTTTTGGTGAAGAGATCAGTGAGGAAGATCTCATGAACTATTGGGATAGTTCAGAAGCATCTGAAGATGTGTTGGCAAGAGAAGCAGATGAGGCCATGGAGCCTTACATTTTTTCTCACAGTTTATGTATGTTTTCAGGATGTGTGAAAGACGATGAACAATCTGATGGAACTGTCACAAAGGAGAATGAAACTCTTGAGGTAAAGTCTAGTAGAGAATTCCTTTCAGAGAAGGAAAGTGTTGATTGGTTACAATAGGAAAGAATCATAAATGAATTCTTGTTTGGGGTAAGACAGAAAGCCGAAGCTGTTATGGAACAGGAACAAAGTGGAAATGATGAAGGAAAATTTCAAGGAGGTAAACAAGTGTATTTGTTTAATGGGATTGGTGAGAAAATTTTACAATGTAATGATGTTGAAACCAGGAAAATTCAGGAAGATTTCCAGAGGGAGAATGGAAGTAGTGATGAGACAGAAGGGAAATCTACATAAGAACTGAATCAAATGAAGGATTCAGAACAACAAAGAGAGATGTCGACTGAAGCATCTAGTGAGATCACAAGGTCTTGTGTGTTTAAGACTAATGATTGGTGTGTGACTACAGGTACATCACAGAGTGTTGAATAAACTTTGAAGTTTGTTAAAGAAGAAGAGTTGAATCTAAAATCTGTTCAGAATGATGCTGAGATAGCAAGATATTAGAAATAAATGAAGACAGAGGGGTCTCATGGAAATATTCAGTAGAATATTGAAGCGGTGGAAAAAGGACCATTTGATGATTGGTCAACAACAAATGAAGGAATGGAAAGTTGTGTAAATTTTCCAAGTTTTATTCCAGTTGAGATTGTTAAGTTATACAGAAAGTTAGATCTTCAGAGAAGAGAGTTGGAAAAGAAGAGGATCTATACTTAGGGTGAGTTGTTGAAATACAAAGAAATTGTTCTTAATAATAATCAGGAAACAGGGAGTAAGGAGGTAGAAATGATTCAACAATTCGAAGAAGTTCATTTTTGTGAACTAGAACAGGGAAACATTTTTCAAACAAATGATGTGGAGGAGGGACTAACTGATAATCTCATAGAGGAATTAAATCAGCATACCGATGTGTTGATGGATAAGGGAATTTCAGAGCAGCATACTGAAATGTTGCCAACAACGGAAGGGGAACTGAAGCCTTATGTTTTTTATTCTATCAATTGTTTTGTGAGTACAGGTTTTATTGCCGATGTTGGAGGAAATATATTTGATCGAGAAATTGAACTAATAAGGAGGATAATGATGAAGATATCCTGGAAGAGGCCAGCAACAGTAAAACAAAGAAGAAGCAGCAAGAGAAAAACAACAGAAGATTGTGAAAGCATAGCTAGTGGGGTGATGCAGCATAAAGTGTGGAGACTAGGAGAAGAACAATAGACAGAAGCAGCGACAAATGGGAAGTTGCAGCACAAGATATGGGATCCAGGCAAACGAAGATCCGAACACATGATCAGGCGATCATGATTAATTTCAACCTTGGGAGTCTGATGTAGGAGCATCAAGGCCAATTTTCATTATTTAATTATGTAATAAAGGGGGGTGTGACATTTTAATTGTTTTATTAATTAATTTGTTATTTTTAAATAAATTAGGAGAGAAATTATAAAAGTGAGGATTTTGTATATATTCTTTTAAAAATTAAAAGGATATGAGAGAAAATAGAATTAGGTAGCAAATTTAGGGAGTAGGAATTCTATGTACGAGACTTTGTTGAGTCCGCACCTAAAATGAATTTAAATTAGATTTAGTTGAGGATTAGGTGGAGAGATTTTTGGAATGAATTAAATTCATTATTTATGTATAAATGTGAGTGTTTTTGTGAGGAAGAGACATAGGGGAAGAGTTGAGTGAGTGAGAATTGGTTTGAAGGGCCAAGAGCCAGAGGCCGCCCAATGTAATATTTGGCCAGATAATTTTGTTATAATTATCTGTAGTTGGTTTGCATGACTCTTTTCGCCTTCATGTAAATTTGAGCTGAATGTTTTTCATCCTTTTATTTTATAGAAAATTTGAGCATTGTTCTATTTGATTGAGCTAGTGAGTTTCTTATATGCCATGATCTGCTTTCGAGTAGAACCCCAAAATCATTAATATGATAAGTGGGGATTAACACAAATCCAAATTAGAATTCGGGATTAGCGCGATAATATAGGGTTTAATTATGGATTAACGGTTAATTAAACCAGATTAACATAAACCACATTGATTTGACATCCGCCCCACGTCCGTGGTTTTGTGGAAGGGTTGCATGGGGAGGGGGCTAGCCCCCTCCAAACCTCCACTAGAGAAACCAATCAACAATAAATGTATCATAGAAGCGATGGTTATTAGTAACTGTTGTGGTAGTGTGGCGGTAAGGTTGATGTACGGTGTAGGGGAGGTCGTGGGTTCAACCCCGATCCCCGCACATATGATATATGTTTTTCCAAATTGATATATGTGCTCCAACCCATAGTTTCCAATACGTTTAAACCTTCAACCACCATAACTATATACGCTCCAACCTTTGTAGTTTCCAATACGTTTAAACCTTCAACCACCATAACTATATACGCTCCAACCTTTGTAATGCCACCATTTAATATATAACCCAATCGGACTTTGGAATATGCCATGAACATTGTATAACCTAAGGTTTATTCCTCTAACTTTGGAATATGCAAGCACAACAGTTGTGAAAAGTAGCTACAAGGAAGGATAATTAAGTTCAACACATGCATTTGTGCCACTACAACAAATAATCAAAGTTTTCAACATCAACATTCTACCTCAACAAGCAAATTAACTCAATACAATCAAGTTAATGAACCTGCAAACTCCAACATTTCAAACCGAAGTCTACATCGATACAATCAAGTTAATGAGCCTGCAACCTCCAACATTTCTGAGCACAGTCTACATCAACATTATTGAACTTGTAATCAAACTCAAATTGCATTGACTTGTAAGGGTGCATTCTCAGTTGAAACCGACACCCCAGTTTTGAATTGAGTCAAATTAAGTCAAATTGAATTCATTGTAGTGAGTCATTAAAATCATTGTAAGCTTTCTTGGGTGCATTTTCGACAGTTTTCGACACCCTTCCTTTAAGAAAAATCAAGTGAGCCAGTACAAGCCAACGTGCTATTCAAGTAACAACGCAAGCGAGCGTGAAGTAATCAAGCAAGTCAAGTGCGTGTTCAAGCAAAGCGATTATCATAAAGCGAGTGTGAATTCAAGAGTTCAAGCAAGAAAGTTCTACAACTCTAGCAAGTGTTTCAAGCAAGCGAAATAAGCAACAAATCAAGCGAGTGTGCCATTCAAGCCACATAGCAAGCGAGCCTTGCATTCAAGTAACAAAATCAAGTGAAGCAATTCAAAGCACGACATCTACGACAAGAGAGCCTAAATTCAAGAAAGAGAGTTCAGATGGCGTAGCACATCTAGTTGTTAAATATTCTTCCCAATTTGATCCTCTCAAGTGATGAAGACATGATGCAAATCAGCAAAGAAACTTTTGCTGATCTTTCACATCATCTACAACAAACAAATGAAACCTTTGAGTTTCTTCAACTGGACTCGCAACTACAAAAAAATGAGTTGCAAGAGAAGAGTAATGCTTCCAAGTCTTTGAATCATCCAGATGATAAGTCATTCATCCAAATAGCTTCAAGTGTCGAAGTTGTTCTAGTTCAACTTTCTTCCAAGCCCATCATCAAGCCATGGGAAGAATTTCAAAATAACAAGAATCGACGCGGCTTAGGATATGTCAACGATGACGCCAACTTGCATATCCCCAATTATTTAAAGCCCATTAAGTTTGTGAGTGCAGTATTTCTTGAACAAATCACCTCAGCAAGTTCAAAGAAAGTTGTAGACAAACAGAAATGCACACAACTTGCAGTTACAGTCAAACCAACATGTTATCATTGTCAAAGAACCGGTCATATGGAAGATTAGTGTTTTGATCTCCATCCTTGTCACCATTTTGGAAAGCCTAATCATTCCTCAGAGAAATGTCGCAACCAACAACAATAAGCTAGATTGAAGATACATTATGAATGGATCTATCCTTGGGAATGGTCATCCACAGTCAAAATATTGTCTCAGTTCTACAACCGATTACAATCACACATAGTGCAGCCTACAGTGAAAATAAGATGGTACTCTCATGCTGTTGAATAGGGGAGTACACCAGTGCAACACTCCTACACCTGAAGGGGGGGAGTTCAGGAATACTTTCCAGAAAAGTGTCTCTCCTTTCAGCTGACAAAGGGGGGAAACTGTCAATGAAATTGACGGTGGTTGTCAGACTGAAAGTCTCGACAAAACCAACAAAATTAGCCAGTGGGAAAATTCTGCAGCCAGTGGGCATCAAAAAATTCGCTAGTGGGCAGTCGACAACAAAGAAGCAGTGAGTAGTTTTCAATACAATAAAAGCAACAGAGTGTTGTTTTTGACATCATCAGCCAGTGGGTGTTGAACAAATTTTGTCAGTGGACAAAGGATGTTGATTTCACGCAAAGGAAAGATGGATCCTTTTGCAACTTGGCATGTGATGGAGTTATCAAGTGAAATTTAGAGATGAATCATACATGCAACTAACTCATGGTCTCTTCAGATTGCAGTTTTTTAGCATCCATCTTTGGCGGTTTTTCAGGCAATGTTTTTGAGGATAAACATGAGAACTTGGAAGATGGTTCCTCATTCTTATTTTGGATTTATCATTGAAGGGGGGAATGTTAGCCTCTCCCATAAAACAATAATAATTCAAAAAAAAATATTAAAAATATTAAAATTTAGGAATTTATGCCTAACTCTTTAGTTTGGGTTGTTCCTCTAAGATAGAAGTTAGTTTAGGTACCTCCTATATTGGTGTGTGTTTGGTTGAGAAATTATCTTAACCAAGGTGTCCAAGATAGCGCGCACTATCTTGAGACACTGTCTCCTCATCTATTTAATTGTAACACTACATTCTTTTAATAATGAGAAAAATATGTGAAGAAGCTATGAGGTTGAAGCCTTTTTCGCCATTATTTGGTGTCTGGTTTATTATGTGCATTTTATGTATTTTTCTGAGTTAATTTGATTTTAAACAATTTTACTATCCATACCATAATATATATGACCCACCTATGGTTTATAATTCCACCATTGGAAAAGGGGTCCACCAAAGGGGACACGTGGCAACACCTGGTTGGGTTGTCCTCTCACATATAAAAAAGTTCGAATTCAACCTTTGGAGGTCATTCGGCAATTTCCACCTTCTCAAACCCAAAATGGCGAATCCTGCAGTGACACTTGTCATAGTGCCATTGGGAAAAAACTGAAGAATATTCCCTAAATATACCTGGAGTGCCGACTGGGCTGCCATGTCATCAACCTATACCTATTCTGCAATTTTCTTAAAAAAATTCCTTGTTCTGAACGATGGTCAGTAGGCTATAACTTCTTCATCTGAACTTGGCTTTTGATGAAATGAGTTGCGTTGGATTCCTGGAGACAGGTTAGTCATGGTCGTTTAGTTTCCAATGAATTCCGAACACTTTCATTTTTGAGCTAAATACTGAGCCTCTGATCACCTACTCAACCATATATACTATCAACATTGTATTAAAGGAACATAATAAAGGCATACCCTTTGCACTTATGATGGAAACATATAGATATTACAGGGCTTATGACAAATATATAAATAACATGGTAAAAGCCTTCAAATATTGAATTTCAGTTTGGGAGTTTTGTGCCAAATATACTGTGAGATGCTCTTTTAAGAATGATCCCAAATGCGCACTATGAATTCCTGAGTTTCAATGAGTAATTTCATGAATGAAAACTGTAGAAAATTTAAAATTTGTCTCAATTGGTGTATACATAGGTCATTGAAATGATGAAAGGAACTTCAAAACAGCTTTATTTTAAACTTCTCACTATTGGCACAATTTTAATGATATCCCTTTTGAACAATAACATAAATGATTGCAACAAGTTATAGACATAGGAACCTGGTGACATGGTAATGAAGCTTTGCTCCATACTTGGCCCTAGAGCAGAGAAGAACGATTTGGATCCTATGGTTCTCTAATTTGACTTTCCAAAGCAAGATATGTGATCATGATTTTGGAATGAATGGGAAGGAAATGCATTGTTTAGAAGACTCCAACATTCTATCTTTCGACACCGTCAATTATACCAACTTTTCAAACCTTCACACAACTCAAAAATTGGCCAGATAGTGGACTGATATTGCGTGTGGAAGTGTATAGCTCTGCCCTGGAATGGGTATCTACTAATCAGAAATGACTTGGAGATCCTATTGGACTTCCCCAAAATCAGTTGCAACAGGTATACAGATGCAAAATATATTTCCAAAAAATACCTCTGATCTGAAATACATCCACCAAATATTTCCTTGGATGAAGTTTTCTTTGAATCTATGAAGCCACAATGAGTATTCAGCCTCTCCAAGTAGAGTCAATAATTTAGCCTCTCTCTTAAGGCAGAGGTGGGAGATGCATTCAATCAACCTTTGATATTATGGATTAGTGGATATTAGTTATGAAGAAAATTTTACAGACTCATATTAATACTCATCCTCCCTATGTTGTGTAATAATTCCACCTTAAGAACACCAAATGATGAGATCTTGTGATAACTGCAGCTAGGCAAATAATTTAGTCCTCCTTTTACGTATAATTGAGCTTCTTAGTTCTGGGAAATTCATGGGACTTGGCACTAAAATCCTTGATCCAAAATGAAGGAAAACCATGACTTGGTTGACCTGAAAATTTTAGTGTCTTTCCCTTGGTATAGAAAAGAGCACTCGATCTCCTAAACGTTATAATACAATTTGGCTTCAAAAATTAATGCGGCCCCTTCAAATTTGGTAATTGTAGCTTTTGAAATTTAATATAAGTGGCTAAGCCCAATTTATATTCTTACGTTGAATAATATTTTCTCCCCCTTAATTTAATATGCCTTCTCCACCCAGATCTGGATGAGATGTTAATGGAAAGCACGATTTATCTTATTTGTATGCTGCTGGAAATTTAACCTTATGGGACGTGGCTCTTTCAGAACTTATCTCTGTTGCTTCCACAAGAGATGAACTCATATGCAATGACTCAAACTCAATGTAGGAAAGAAAATTATGTCTCTCGGTCTAAGAATGCGGCTTCTGATTCCTTCAGAAATGGCATTATTCTTGCCCCTAATGTATTTTTCGTTCAAATTGTCAATTTGATTTACTGCTTCAAATATTCAATCCTTTGCTAATATTGAAAATATAAGATAATTGGACCTAAATAATTGATATTGTGCTCCTTTACAAAATAAATTTTAATATTTCCACCCTTTTCCCTTGTCAAACTATGGGCTTTGGAAAAAAACAAATATTTGGCCCCTTTTTAATAAAAGGATATTTCTTCTGCAAAATGATTGGCAAAATGGCGTTTCTCTTAAACCCTTAATATTCTCTAAGTTTATATGCAATTAAAAAACCCTTAATTTTCCATGAGTTGATATGCAATTAACCCACAGGATAGTAAGATGCACAATTTTGATACCACTGTAATGTTCCCAAAATCAATTTAAATAAAAATTTACATACACTTAACTGGAGCGGGAGCGCCATTTTCAAAAGCTCCCAGTCCGAAGTGTTTCGTGGAGCGTTTTTTTTAATATATATATATATATATATATATATATATATATATATATATATATATATATATATATATATATATATATATATATATATATATATATATATATATATATATATATATATATATTGATGCATATATGTCAACAAAAGCATGTAGAATGATGAATTAGACATTAAAAACATAAAAACATAGATTGAATCATATAACATCAATCATCTTGAACTTATAATCTTCATCAACCACGCCCACAAGTTGGAATTATACAACACATTGACTCTTGAGTCTCACGAATCATCAATCTGAAGGTTTCAAGCTTTCAAATTCAATATATAACATTTATTATCATTGATATATAACATTTATCATCATTGATTCATTGATTTCAAATTTCAATATATAACATTTATCATCATTGATATATATCATTAAATCATTTATCATCATTGATTCATTGATTTCAAAATTCAATATATAACATTTATCATCATTGATTCATTGATCACCATATAACTTTCATGAAGCATCATATTCATAATTCATAATGACTTATAAACTTATAAATGCCAACTTCAAAGTTTCACCTTTCAAATTCAAACTTCAAACTTAAATTGTCATTAAATATGAAAGAGTCAAGTTTCAACTGTTCAATAGTTATAAAATTTAAAAACTACTAGAAAATAGAAAAGACTAGTAAACAAAAAATCTATTTTATCTATTGGCTGGCCCCTTGCCACGCCCACGAGAAAAGTCTAATTTGTGAGAACCACGAGGCAATGGTGGTCTTCTAGTACTCTCAGGAGTACCACGTCCATGACCATGACTAGAAGGCAGAGGGAAACGTGAGGATGTAGGTGGAGGTTGAATCTGCAAAGGAACAATAGTTGGATATCGAGCACTAGCACTGGCACCCGCACTGCTATTCGATGGTGAGACTGGCCCTGTGTGTGGCAATGGATGGCTGCTAATGCTTCATCATCATCCCTAAAAATTTCTGCTTCCAATTCTTCCATATGTACAATGTCATCCTCCAAATTATCATCCTCTGGGTTGTTGTCCCAGACTTTATATGATTGATCCTCATATGCCTGATCACAGTAATGACTCAACAACCTCATGTTTTAATGCACATAAACCAAGCTTTCAGCTCGATTTTCATTCAGCCTGTTTCTTCTCACATTACGTATGAAGTTGTAGGTGCTCCAACACCTCTCTCCAGAAGAAGTATTCACAACTTGTGAGAGAAATTTTTTTGCCAACTTTGGCAAAAGTCCCATGCTGCCAAATGCTTCCCACCACGTGAGAGCATCAAATCTGTCTCTATCTTCCATTGCATGGAAAGAACCAAAGTTACCAATGCAACTGAAGTATCTTCCTAATTCAAGGTGAAATCTAGCACCCTCCTCCCTGTCAGGGACCAACTTGTCTAATGGTCTGGATTTGTGTGAGGTTTGATCCTAAACCCACCTCCAGGTGTAAGTTGGCCCAACCAAGATGGAGAGTAGTATTTTGGCATAAGTATATATGCCAAGGCATGTAGTGGAACATTGATTTTATGCCATCGTGCACACACACAGTCGTGAATCATTGAATACAAGTTGGGATCATTATCCTTAACAACATATTTTATTTGCCCCAACATGCTATCCATCTGCTCATAAACCTCCCTAATCACTGGTTTATTTGTATCTGAAAAACGAATCATGTGATATATGGGCTTGGTGAAATTCAAAATTTCCCTCACATGTGCCCAAAACAAAGGGTCAAGGGCAGTATCCTCCACATTTTCAAAACCTTGCCTGTCAACTATTGTCGTTGCCCTGTTCTTTAATACCTGCTAGTGTGGGCTTGATACCATCGCTGCCAATGACTCTCTTACCTTCAAAAGGCACCTGAAGGTGAGGTAATAGCTAGCAAATCTAGTCTTTTCTATCTTCAACAACTTCAATTTGGAGTGAGTACGGAAAAGCCCATGGGTATTGCTATGATTTGTAATAAATCTTATCATTTTTTTACCTCTCTTGTACAAATCACGAAACCATTTGAATTGAGGTTGTTTGTTTTTAATGATATCATGCATCAAAAGGTTCATTGTGTGAACCAAAAACCCAGACAAAAATATGTTGGGGTATTTATCCTCAATAATTGCTCCTGCTTCCTTACAGTTATCAGCATTATCAGTGATGACTTGGATGACATTGTATGGCCCAATATTTTCAATTATTTCAGGTAATGGTTCTGCAATGTTGATGCCGGCCTTGAATTTGTCTGAATAATCATATGCTAAAAGGAATATTTCACCACTAACCGACACAGTCATAACACTCATCAATGGCTTTCCTTTTACATTGGTCCATCCATCAGATACAATGGACACCCCATGCTCATTCCAAGAATTTGTCATTCTAGCCAAAGAATTGTTTATTTTAGCTTTTTCATGATCAAGTCCTACGGTTCTGGCCTTGTCATACCCAGGGCTCCTATATCCTTTGGGTGCATCATTAATGGAAGAAACCATTTCATGCCAATAAGGTGAGTGAAGAACATTGAATGGCACCCCACATGCATATGGAGACCAGAAATTTTTTTAATCCACATCATTCCTACACCCTTCGTCAAGGAAATTGGATATGGTTCTAGGCCTTAAGGAGATGTTTGGTCTAGGTGTGCCTCCATATCCACTGCCATGGGTGGAATTTGATGGAATTCTTTTTCCATGATGTGATGGACCTGATGGTGTATAAGATCAATGAAACCCTTAGATATTTTAGATCTCGGTAGAGCATCCTCCTCTTCCTTTCTATATTTCTCTCTCTCTATTGCTAGCACACTTACACAAATTTTGATTCCTATATTTTTCTCTCCAGCCCCTGGAATTTTCCCACAAAGGTGTCTTCTGGCATGGGTGTATGAACCTGTGTATTCTTTATTGCAATGGGGGAAAAGAAATTTAGTGGTTCCACCACCTTTCCCTCCTTCCTTCCTCTGAACATATTTCCACAAAGGTGTTTGACTTTGGTCTTGTTTAGTTGGGGTCTCTATGGCCTCATGTTGTCCACTCTCCCCTTCCTCCTCAGTATACTCCTCCTCCTCTTTAGGATTTTCACCAAATCCACGATAACCTACTTATTCATCCTCCTCTTCTCTAATGGGCCTCTTTCTTCTACTCTCCAACACCATTATTACAAAGAAAGGAAAAAACATGGAGAAATTCCTAGCCATATAGCCATGATGTTTCAAATTTCAAGTTTCAAGTTTCTAGCCTGCAAAAAAAATGGAGGAATGCCAAATGGGAATAGGAAATGCAACATAGGAAAAAAAACAATTCAATTTTTCACTTTTCAACACACTAAAATGCAACATTGAGAAAAAAAAATCAAGTTTTCATTTTTGAACAACTTAAAAATGATTCCTAGAAAATAAAAAACTAGATTAAAAATCCTGCCTCTTTGTCCTGACTCCTGAATCCTTCAATCCTCCTCTTGCTCTCTTGCAGCTTGCTCCTTGCTCTCTCCTTGGCACTTCTTCTCTCCAAACTCTCAAGCTCTCTTGCTCTCCAAATTTCTCTCCAACTCTCAAGCTCTTGCTCTCACTCTCAAGAAAAATCTGAAAGTTGACGTCCAATTTTTTTTATGCACTGGGGAGTGTTTTTTTTGTCAGGGAGCGTTCGGGAGCGAAAGCTCCTCGGCCGCTCCTCGCATTAAAAAAACACTCCCGAATCATTTTTTTGATGGGGGAAGTGCTCAGGAAACGCTCCCGAAAAAACAAGGAGCATTTTCTCAGGCTTGGAAGCGCTCTCCCGAGCACTCCCAAAGTTCTCCCGAACGGAGTGCGTTTTGGAGCAGGATCGAGGGAGGGGGGGGGAAGCTTCCCCGCAACCTTGAATTTAACAACAAACTGGAAAATATAATTCGACAACTAAATAATATACAAGAATACATGCAAAAATACTCAACCTTATTTTATTAATATGGAAATATGCTAGTACAAGGAACAAATTATGGTTGAGGAAATGGCCCCAAAAATATATACAATAATGTAGCAACGACCTCTACACCACTGATCTGATGAAAGCACTTTCGAATTCTGAATGAATTCACCGAGGGGAGAGATGGGTTCTCACCCACTCTTGTTGAATCACTTGAGGTTTTTTGTCCTCAGGTTACTATTGAAGTTGAGAACTCTTGATTCTCCAACCTCTCCACAAGAAAAATTCTCAACTCAAGGATGTCCCAAATGATCTCTTCCTCCTCCTTTTAAAGTCTCCAAATATAGATCCCCAAGCCTCAAGAAAATTCTTATTTTATTATTATTCTAGAAGCTCCTCCCTTGAATTAATCTTAAGTGACCTTTTAATTTTGTTTTATTTCACTTAAGTCACTTTTGGCCTTTTCCTCCGATTAATTATTTTCCTCTTTTTATTTTTATTTTTTATTTTTTAATTAATTAATTAATTTATTTTTATTTTTATTTATTTATTTATTTTTCGGTCAAAGTCTAATTTATATTATCATTTCAAAATTTGCATCATAAGATAGTATTACTGTGATACATCTAAGAAACCCGAGTTGCAAAAAAGGCCATACTTGTCTTGGGTGCATGCAAAGGCAAACAGTGCCACTGGTTATTTCCAGCACAAAAATATCAAAAACAAGCAAATATAGAGCTTCATGGAGGAGGATTAGGAGGGGCTAGTGGTGGTCTGCAAAGAAACCTGGACGATTGTGCACATGGTAGTCAATATGCTCAATCTGTATTTCCAGTGCTTAGAGGTGGTCATGGGAGCACTGCAACTGATGATGCTGAATCTCCAGAGCATCTAGAGTTTCATTTTGCATATGTTGAATATCATTAATATAAGCGAGGAAACTGTTGCATTCTTCATACCTTTGTTCCCTCATGTTGTCTAGATTGATCTGGATTTTTTGCAATTGAACTGAAATCATGTCCAGGGTGACCAGAGCGTCAACTTGACCAGATGACCAGGCTGGAGAGACCACCATGGCAGCCACAGAATTCTGACTTTTGGTGGATTCTGAATCTGAGCTCGAGTCCCCATTTGGCCTATGCTCCTACATCCCGCATCCAAGTCCTCCTCTGCATGCACATCCATGTTGTCGTGGCATGAACTATTCTTTCCGACACCCTGTTGCTTCATGACTATGAGTCCAATTCCCGCGCAAAGTGCAACTCGCTGAAACAGAGTGAAATCATACATACAACTTGCTGTTGTCCAGCGACCAGCACCCGTAAACTCACAAGACACTACTGTCGTCCTGAGTATCCAATCTCCGCTTCTTCCACCTACAAATACAATAGACTGTTGTTGGGCCAGAGTGGCCTCCGTGCCTGAACCAACACTGCTTCTTGGACATCTCCACCGTCGTCACAAACCTTGTCCCTTCAACGGTCTGAGAACTCCATAATAGACACGCCCAGTTGGGCACCTTCCTCACCACCAACCCAGCCAATATCACCACCTCTGCAATCCTCTACTCCTCGGACCCCAGGCTACCAAGATCCCACAGACATCTATGGCACCATCCCCATCTCCCAGTCTCCCTCTTCTGCCCACACACTCCCTGTGGTCGAAGCTCAAGCCGTAGCTTGAGTGCAAATGCCACTGCACATGGTGAGACCTCCTCGCATATTTTCACCATCGCCCATACCTGCAGAATAACGTTTTCCTTGTCCAAAGGCTTGATAAGCTCACACCTCTACTCATCCCAAGGTGCCATAACCGCCTTCATGCGAGGGTGGTTTACTATTACTCAGTGGCCCATGGCGTCAGGCCTGCTCGACCAATGCATACCACCCCCACTTGGCCATCTGATGCGACACACCCATCGGGGAATTTTCCTCTTTTTAATTAAATGACTAATTAAAGCCATTTTAAACTAGGAAAATGGTAAATTTACCACCATACTCTCTCCCGCCACTATAAATCTCTTCTCAACATCCCATCTTGTATATCTTCTAATTCTGGTTCTAACGAACTATTACGCTGAGGTGTTGGGGCCCTTGTTTTGAAATTAAACAGTTTTGAGCTGCGGATAATAGGTGGTAGAACGCAACCACGGTAGACAAAGTTGCATGGTTGCAAAGAATTGAAGAGTAGGTGGTGCGACTGTTGCAGAAGCAAGCACAAATGGTAGAAGGAAGCAGCAGAAGACAATCAGTGGAATTCCCAATAATTAGGGAGAAGCAGCAAATAGTCGAGCAGAAAGGAAGGAACAACTGTCAGTCGCACTGGCAACAGAACAAATAGGCAGCCGACTAGCAGAGAAAGGAGGTTGGCACAGTAGAGATCAGGGAACAAGAGCCGTAGGAGAGCTCTGTTCATGTTGTTCGTTCTGTTCTTCTCTCTCTGATTCATTATGTTTTGTCTTATGTGACTCTATTGTAATCAGTTCTACCAGGAACGCTCTATGCAGCATTGTAACTGTCTTTTGTTGTTAATGCAATACATCCTGATTTGAGGCTATTGTTCTGAGTTTTGTATTGTGTTCTAGTTTAGTTGAACGTGCGGGTTATTTTAAATTTTTGGTTATCATTCTAAATATGTTCATAAGTATTGTTATCTGTGGAGTATTTACACTTACTTGAAGTACTTAGTTACGTCTAGGTTATGCATTTTTCATGCTTGATCGACACCTGATCTGATCCCAACCTTAGTAAGGTCGCGGCACGCCTCGGGTGAGACTCTCTGCTCCTCGGAGCAGGGTGAAAATTCCGACGTTGTGCTAGACTACCATGGAAACCCTTGTTGGCCTCCATCCTGAACCTGGGTCTCACCCCAGAGACCTCTTTTCTTGCCAACAAATAGTTCCATTACCGGGACTTGAAATTCCACCTTCGAGTTAGATCATGGTATCACAGATCTTCGAAAAAGAAATACAAAACTGGTGGGATAACCACCTAGATCAGTTCATAGCTCAGCAAGTGGAAGTGAGACAGCAAAAAGAGAAAACTGTTAAGAATCGAGTTCTATTCTCTGATTCCGCTAGTGATATATACGAGATCTTCTGGGGAAAGTTTCTCGAGGAGCTTTACAACTGGTTGCAGAGACTACAAACCAAGACAATCAAGAGAGGCTCGCAGAAGGTCTGTCACAAGTGGCTGCATGTAGATCTGGTAGCACTCCATCGGTTAGATACCGATTTGACCCGAGCTGTATATTTTTAGGTGCAATCTACCTTGGAAGGATACATAGTAGAGTTTGCAGCTGAATGCTACCAGTCTTTCTCGAAAGCGGAGGACATATTCAGATTAGGGCTACGCAGAGAGATGTTGAAGGAGATCCCCCTTGTGGATCAAGGATTTGATGGTAGATGAAGGATTTATGGAGCTCCAAATATCTGAGATGGAGACCTAAACCTCCAGTACTGGGAGAAGGAGCTAAGGGAAAGATGCTATAGGTACGTTGAAAAGGGGAATAGGGATATGGATGCCGAGACCTCCATTAGGTTGAGGGAACGACGAGCACATCGGAGGGCACAACTCGTTGAGAAGTGGCGAGAAGAGGCGATGAAAGAGTTGTAAAGACAGGAAATGAATAGAAAATACAAGGAGAAGGCGCCTCAGACAACGAAGGAGATGGAAGGTTAGACGGGTTCCCAGGATATAGGGGGACCACTAAAGAAGTGTGGTAGGTGTATAGGAGCCCAGCCTAACCAGAGAAGGAAAAGGAGTATGATGGAGATGACACGTGCCCTGAGGAGACGTCCAACGTGGAGTTGCATGTTGCGATGGAGCAACTATTCTGAGAAGGGTCAACACCCATAACCCCAGGTAACTCTATTCCCCAAAGTTCAAGTAGCTCTATTCTCGACCTTCCCCTGGTACTCTATCAGCCACTAGGTGAAATTTTTGTTAAGTTACGGGAATTAAGTAAGTTGAATAGTGTTCAGTCTATAGCAGTAATACACACTAGTAGCAGTGCTAGTAATACCATTTCACAACCAGGAATTAGGGGTTTTGTTATAGTAACCCCCACACAAGGAAGCATGGCAGGATCATTTACCCAGTACCCAGAGTTTTCTGGGAGGGGTAATGATGATGTAGAACAACGCTGGTACCTCTTTGAAGCCATATGGAGGGCTCAACAGATGCTAGAGGCAGGTAAGTTGATAGAATTTCAAACTACCCTCAGGGAGAGAGCTATGCGCTGGTTTATAAAGTGGTCTGAGGCTCACCAGAACCCAGCAATAGACGAAGTAAAGAGGGATTTCGTGAAGGAGTTCAAATTACCCCAAACAAATCAGTAGGGTTTGTCAGAAATGTGGGAGATCAAGCAGCGAGAAGGGGAAAATGCATGGGATCTAATGAGGAGATTCAAGGATGCGATTGGAAAACTTAGTTATCCGATCGATCCAAACCATCAGAGAGATTGGTTTATCAAGGCCCTTCTTCCACTAACAAGAAATCCGCTGACACAACAGAAGATCGAGATGTTGTAAGATGCATTGGAGTAGGCTATGAAGATAGAGGCCATGGCGGGATATCTGCAAGAATTTAAAGGAGGAGCATCCGCTCATGACCCTTTCATACTAGTATTACAGCATCAAATAGCTAGCCTGACAGAGAAATTGAAATAAATTCAACCAATGCGTCCAGCGAGGCCAAATGTATGGTGTACGCACTGTCTAATGGAAGGACACGTGGTAACCGAATGTCCTCGACTGTGAGGCCAGAACGTGGGAACATCAACAACAGGGGCACCGAGAGCTCTGCCAGCTGGAGGGGTTGCGTAGATAAGCACCCAGGGATTATATCCGTTGCAACACCCATACACGGGGTTCCCCGCACAACAAAATTCAGCGGTGACTGAATATTGCGAAATATGTAAAAGCATAGGTCATTCACCCCTTCTATTCCCCATATTGCAAAAATACTCCAACGTTCCGAACAACATATATTGTGAGTTATGTGTGTCTACCACACACAACACAGAGCAGTTTAGGGCTCTGGATGCCTTGGTAGAACAATTGGATAGGCCTTCATATAGATTGAACGAGGCTCCCAGAGGACGAGGAGGAGGCACGAGAGGAGGCCGAGTGGGAGGAAGAAGCCCAAGTACAATGTTACAAATGTGACCAAGAAGGTCATGTGGCTAGGGAATGTCCACTTCTTATAAGACCCTGGTGCTCCCAGTGTAGGGTTAACGCACACGCAATAGAGGACTGCCCAGATCTCATTAAAAGATGGGAAGAAAGAGCCAGACAAAGAGGAACAAATCTGGTAAATGCAGAGCCAAGAATAATAGAGGCTCAAGCTATGCAGAATGTGGCCATAGTGACGCGAGGAGGAAAAATAACTGGGGAGGATGCACAAATGATGGACCCGATAAAATTGATAAGGCCAACATCTCCAAATCCAATGTTCAAGCCAAAAAGATAGAAGAAATTCTTTCAAGAAATAGTGGAAACATTTTCCCAGCTTGGGGGAAGAAAAGGCATTGAATTGCCACAAACCAAGGAAGATAATGATAACCAAGTTAGTTCAAATACTATGATTGAAGAATGGTTTCGTCTATTTCTAAAAATTGTTAACAATGTGCCAATGTTAGAACAGTTAAAGTAGAACCTAGAAAGAGTAGTGCAGAAGGCCATAGGACCAGGGGAGTCAACCGACACAACACAAAAATATACACAAAGAGTGAAGAGGAATAAGAGAAGGACAGGAAAAGAGTTCCGGGTGAATACTCAAGTTGCGGGATTCCAAATTAAGGACATAATGCTTGACCTGCGGTCCGATGTAAATATCTTGCCAAGAAAGACATGGGAAGCATTGAGAAATCCGAGACTAACATACTCACCAATTCAACTCCATATGGCAAACCAGTACTGCATTGTGCCCATAGGCAGACTGGAGGAGGTTGAAGTTGATGTTGTGAGAGTAAAGAAATACACAGACTTTGAGGTCATCGACATTATGGGGGACAAAGATCCCTATCCAGCATTATTGGGGATTGGTTGGGCTTTTGAAATTACATGGTAAGATTTAAAGAAGGAACTGATGATATTTGAGGATGGAGAGGTCAGACTCACTTAGCCACTCGACCTATATCAAGGTCCCCGATACACAGAGTCTATTCACAACAGAGAAGATGCTCAGCTTCCTGACCATCTTTATCAAATGACTGCAGGGAAAAGGGAAGATTACATCAACCCGACAGCAAGAGGATATGTGAGTTGGAGAAGTATTCAAAGCTCAGACTTATGCTTAGAGATAGCCTGGGATGATTGGCAGCAAGGGGGATATGAGACCAATACGAGAAGGTGCGCCTCCATCAGAAGAATCAATTGGATCGGGACCGAGGTAAGAGATTACCCAAATTTGTCCGATATGAACGTTGTCAATACTTTCATTACCAAAATAGAAGATAAAGTACTAGAGGACCAGAGGGTTCCACTCATGGACATGGCTCTACAATCCACATCTACAAGATGGTGGAGTAACCACAGCAACTCATTTTTGCGATGGGACAAAGTTGCGGCAACACTTAAAGCCAAGTTCAAGGGAGAAGAAGAACCACATTTCACTCAAAAATTCCAAGGGGACTCAGACCCCAGAAAACATTTGAAAGAGTGTGAAGATCAATGGAACATTTCAGGATACCCGGAGGTGCTGTGGGTCCACAATTTTATACATTCACTGGATGTGATTCCACAAGCTTGGTACCTAACGGAGGAGAGGAAAAGAGGAACTAGCACTTGGCAAGAAGTTACAGGGAAATTTACACAGTGCTTCTTATTTGAAGGAAAAACAGAACCAGTCACCCAAGCGTTACAGGCTATTAAAAAGGTATTGTTCTTCCCGGAGAATCAGGAGGAGGATGAGAAACCACTCCTGAACCAAAGCAGTAGACAGTCGGTAGCATGTAAAAAGATAAACAATGAAATGGACGATGATGATCTAGAGGGACTTAGACATCTATATTTTGAAGATATGGAGGGGGAGCGAAATATTCAGGAAGACCCGACAACTGAAGGAATTCATCTGCTACCACTAAAAACCAAGAAAATGAACATTGGGACCGAGGAAAAGCCCAATCTGGCATCAATCGGTGATTATTGGGATGTTAAGACAACCAAGGAAATATTCAGTCTACTACAGGAATATGAGAACATGTTCCCATCGTCCGTACAGGAATTGAAAGGAATAAAAGGGGACATGGGAGAAATGTGTAAAATCCTGAAGCCCGATGCAAGACCAATCAAGTATAGACCCTATCGGTTGAATTCGAGGGTGAAGGAAAAAGTTGAAGTAGAAATCGACAAAATGCTAAAGGCAGGGTTGATATTCCTGGAGAAGGAAGCAGAATGGGTATATCCAATAATAATACAAAGCAAGAAGGATAAGTCTGAAATCCAATTATGTGTGGACTACAGGAGCTTGAATAATGACTGCATACATGACCCATTCCCTACTCTGTTCAGCAACGAGGTCCTCGACAATGTTGCAAGGAATGAGGCATAATCCTTTACGGATGGGTTTTCAAGATACCATCAGGTACGTATAGTGGAAGAAGATAAGAAAAAGACAACTTTCACCACCGAATGGGGCTCCTTCACATATCATGTAATGCCATTCGGTTTGAAAAATGCGCCAACAGTATTTTCACGCATTGTGATAGCAAGATTCCACGACTACATCCACAAATTCTTGGAGGTTTATATGGACGATTGGACTATCTATAGCCTGTTAAAATACCATGGGACGCTATTGAGAATAATGTTTGATAAGTGTAGGCAACTCCATATTTCACTGAACCTAAAGAAGTGCATCTTTGCGGTGCCTTTTGGAACATTGCTAGGACACATTGTATGCAAACAAGAAGTTTGCATGGATCCAGCCAAGGTAGCGGTTATAGTTAACATGGAGGCACCAGAAACCGTGAAGAAGCTGAGGTCACTGTTGGGCCACATAGGCTACTACAGGCGATTCATCCGCAACTACGTGAAGATAACAACCCCATTAGAGAAGCTATTGCATAAGTCGAAACAATTCAATTGGACAGAGAATTGCACGACAACACTAAATAATTTGAAGGAAAAGTTGGCAAGTGCGCCAATATTGGTTCATCCAGATTGGGACAAGCAATTTCATGTCCACATCGATGCTTCGAGCATCGCACTTGGAGCGGTTCTAGCTCAACCAGGGGACACTGCAGTTTATCACCTAGTGCATTTTGCAAGTTGAAAATTATCAAAGGTGAAACAGAACTACACCACAACAGAGCGGGAAGCATTAGCAATGGTGTATTCCCTTCAAAATTTCCGCCACTACCTACTAGGAGGTATGTTCAAGTTTTTCACAGACCATTCAGCTTTGAAGTACCTATTAAACAAACCGGTCTTAGAGGAAAGAATATGCAAATGGCTCCTACTCTTTGAAGAGTTCACCTTTGAGGTGATAGTCAAACCCGAGAGACTGAACATGGGATCGGACCACCTATCAAGGTTAGAAAATGGGGAGAATGGAGGGTCCCTGGACAATCAACTGCCAAACGCTGATCTTTTTAGAGTCGAAGCCATCCCAGAATACCTAGATCAGATAGCAACCTACCTGACAACAGGACAATGCCCAAAATAATATACAACAGTCTAGAGAATACATTTAGTAATACGAGCAGAAAAGTACTAGTTGATAGCCAGAAAATTGTACAATATGGGGCTGGACCAAATCTTACGAAGATGTGTCCTGGACCACAAGAGGGAGTTCGTATTGTGGGAGTGCCACTGTGGTGTTGTGGGAGGACATGTAGGAGAAAAACCAACGGTGTGGAAAGTACTTCAGGCAGGTTTATGGTGGCCTACGGTACACATTGACAGTAAGGCATTCGTAAAGAAATGCGATTTTTGCCGGAGGACGAGACGCCCATCGCACAGAGACGAGCTCCCACTTCGCCCAATAAAAGCACTGCAACCATTTGAGAAATGGGCAGTTGATTTTATAGGCCCGATTGCACGTACTGCAAGACACTCACAGGCCCAGTATATCATCACAACAACAGACTATTTGACAAGGTGGGAAGGCAATGCCAGTGAAGGATTTCATAGCCGAAATAGTGGCTCAGTTCATATTTGAAAATATAATCAACAGGTTTGGTTGCCCGAAAATTCTGACAAGTGATCAAGGTACGCATTTCATCAATGCTACCATTAAATTCCTGCTCGAAAAATTCATGGTACAACATCACAAAAGTATCCCTTACCATCCACAAGCCAATGGTACGATAGAAGCATTCAATAATATTCTAGAGAAGGGCTTAACGAAGATCTGTAATGCTCAGCGAGAAGACTGGGATGAACTTATACCAACAACCTTATAGGCGTATAGAACAACTGTCAAGAGGCTCAATAACCAGACGTCGTTCCAGCTGGTGTATGGAAGAGAAGTCGTAGTACCAGCAGAGTTTGTCATACCAAGCCTTCTAATCGCAACCTCACTCCAGCTATTAGAGGAATACTCGTTAAAGGAATGATTACAGGAACTATAGGCACTGGAAGAAGACAAGGTGTTACACAGTAATTTGTCACCGTCCCTACCATTCCCCGTCCCGCACAATGGAGGACCCATTTTGTGACCTGTGAACATTGTCATGCCTTGAAAATATCATCAATGCATTCCTCTAAGCATGAGCTTCAATTTCCCTAAAGACATCTCCTTGCAAAAAATCATAAAAACATCTCCTTTTGCATTGGCGCGGGCAGACAGTTCACCACTCGCACCAATGAGGAAAATCCTACAAAGAGGCCACGCCAACTGGCGCTCTGTCCCAGAGCAGTAGTCGCGCCAGCCAATTTAAGGAGTGTTTTTTAAATAAAGATGGCGGAAGTTGTGTTTCAACAAACTCAGAAACCATTGCCTATCTTGAGTTGGGAGGTTTGGCTGCGGGAGTTCTATGGAAGGAAGTGGTTTTGCCACCTCCCATGGAACCTTCCTTGTTGATAGGACCAATCCCACAATAATAGGGATCCCAACTCGCTCCTTTCCCATCTATAAAAGCCTGCTCAATTCCATAGCAAGCTAGTCTTGAAGTGCCTAAGCTTTGAATCTCCAAATTCCCAAGAGCCTTTGTGCTGTAAGAGCCCTCTTCCTTCCCTTAAGGCCGACTCAAGTAAGGAGACTATCGTCGAGAGACTCAGGAGAGGTTTTCCCTTTCCCTGGCGAGCTTTGCGAGACGTGAACGACTAGAGACCCATCCGAAGGAGACCACGACGTCAGAACATTGGTTGTAATCTCTTTCGATCGTTATTTAATGAATGATTACGATTATGGTTCCACTCTGTTTTCGATTATGTTAATATGAGTAATATCCTTTCTGACTGATATTTAGTTGCGTATGCTGGATTTTATGCTTGTATCTGTTTGTTTCTTGCATGTGCAAGTGTCCATCTGCAGAGATCGTGGAGGATCGTGATCTGCCGAGGCTGAGGAACGGGAACGCTCTCTTCTTCAGATCGTAGCATTGGATTCCAGGTAGGCCTCCATCTTTGGTCTTTTCATTCGTAACTAGGAACTTGCGTTGTAACATTTCGTGATTGTTGCTAGACCCCTGCTGGGCTAGTAGGGATCGCCTCTGTCCGCAGATGGGATTTACCTCCTCAACAATTTGGTGACTCTACTGGGGACTGTCTAGACTTCACTGTCTCGTTTATATTGTCTCGTTTTGATTATTTTATGTTTTTCCTTGCTTGATGAGCCTTCTGGGTTGGGTTCTTTTGCTGTTTTTGCTTCTTGGTTTGCTTAGTATACATTGATCTGCTTCTGGAGTAGTTCTTTTTTGTTTTTGGCTGAGAAAATCGACTGGCGCACTTTTTAGCCCGACAGTCGCGCTAATTTCTTTCTAGCGCCAGTTGCAGCCTTACAGTCGCGCCACTCCTGTAAGGTTTTTGAGTTTGCTCAGTTTTGAGCTCTCTGGGTCTGGTCAGTGCTTTTCTTCTTGATTTTCCGACTACCTGAGTGTGTTGGAGTCCTGTTTGACTGGGAATTCGCCTCCGTCCTTTGGTTGTTTGCTTTTATCTATCGATTTCATGTTTTGAGCCCTAGGGCATCTAGTGGCTTAGTGTATCGAGCCCTCCTTGGGAGTTTTGGTGTTTTGTTTGTCCAGTCGACTTTCTGATTGCTCCTCCGCATTCTCTTAGTAGTTGTTCATTGTTTTGTTGCGATTTTTGGGTGATTGCTCATTCCTTCATTCAAATTTCGTTTGGTCTTGCCTTGGGCCTCGATCACACGGTCCATTGGAGCCCTTGAGTATTTTGTTGGTTTTGAGAGACTTTGGTTGATTTGGGATATGATTGCTTGTGTTGTTGAGTGAAATTTGTTTGTTTTTCTCTCTCAATATCGTTTCTCAAGTTATTCCGTTTGTTTTCAGTTTGTTTAGTGCATATTAGCTATCAAACGTTGAAAATTACAAAAAAAAATCTCTTGTGCTTTTGGTTGAATTAGTGCAAATTGTAATCTTTTCGATTTTGCTAGTGATTAGTGATTTGAATGAAAAGTTTTCAATTTCATTAGTTGCATTAGAGATCTCATTGTTTGTCTTCCGATCATTTCGTTTGTGTAAAAGCTCTCAACTCTTCTATAACTAGTTTTCATCGAACGAAATGTTGGACTGTGGCATGTAGCTTTGCATTTAAGAGTCTTTTAAGACATTACATACGATAGGGCCTGAAAATTGAAACCTAATTGAAGATCAACTTTAAAATCTATCCAATTAACCTAAGGCAGCATTGAAATCTAACGAAACATATTTAGAGGTCTAGGCTAGAGACGTGTTCCGGCGTCTTTAAACCTAGCAGCTGTCGTTCGCCTTTTGGCTTTAGACAGCGCTAGTACAGAGTTGTGCTCCCCGTACCGTCGCGTATATAAAGGGAGACCCCTCTAGGTTTTCAATCCTTTATCCACAGGAAGCCGAGTCTGCCGCCCTATACCCGTGATACACCGAACACAGCATTCGGGGAGACTACCTGCACGTACGGAAAGTCCTTGGCCGATTTCTGTTTCATTATTGAAACCAAGGTGTATATTGCAGTTCACGGATATTTGGTACACCCTTTGTGCCTAGTTTTTCCTGAGCAGTCATTTGGTCTTTTCTGACTCCCTAAATTTGAAAAGACCGTCAAGCGCTTGTCCTTTCATGCTTGTATCAAATCTGAAAGAGATAGAGTCATCTTTCTATCGTTTCTCGACTCTTAAAACATGAAACGGTAGAGTTTCTTACTTTTCAATGTGGTAAAAATTAATCACCCACCATTACACGCCCGCTTAGATATTGCTTGTTGACCGTTTGATCGTGTGTCTTAACTCGTTTTCAGCCTGTGTGTGTGTTTGCTTCTTTTTCTCTGGTCTTTTGCCACAGTGGCGGAACCTTCGGTTTCGTTTACTGGTAGTCCTTACACGGACGATTCTTCAAAGGCTTCTCAATCCTCTGTCGAACTACAGCAGCCTGTTGTTTCTGAGTTTCCTGACGGGGGACCGGTTCTCGCTGAGCAACCCTTTGGAGGACCAGTTGAGTTCAATTGGCCCTTTTCGGACCCTGTGTCTGAATTAAGATTAGGAGCTGATTTCCTTTCTCTTACCTCGGGTTCGCCTTTTGTTGTTGCTGTATTTCCTCCTAGTCCTCGCCGTCTTTTGTGTGATTTAACGGTAGGATCAACCATGAGTGATTCTGGTGAGGAAATCCCAACGTCTGGTGAATACTATCAGCTCTTCCCACGAAGATTGTTTGAGGGAGACAACTCTGAGCTGGCTGCCATGTCAACAACCAGTCCTTCTTTACCACAGGGATACAGATCTCTGGGTCAGATCATTTCGGCTGCAGCCTCTATGGGAATATCATCTTCTGCTTCAAGGCCAGTCGCTACTACACCCGGGGTGTCTCCTCAGACGCCCGTCACTTCTGTTCCCGTCCGACCCACTGTTTGTGTGGCCGCTTCTTCTCTTGTTGTCTCAGCATCTGCTACTAGGGCTGGGCCAACTCCTGAAAATGTTTATCTAGCTACTGCTATACCAGAGAACATCTCTCCGGAGGAGTATCGGTTGTCCTTGCAACAGCCGAACGCTGAGGTTGGACCGTCCTCCCAAGATCCCTACCGATCTTACTTTTCGCACTATGCACAGGATGGTACTCCCGTGTATGCTTTCCCAGGTCAGTATGACGAGCACGGGGAGATTTTGCGTCTACCCACTCCTAAGGCTTATCTCTATGCTCAAGGTTTACCTTTTAACCAGACTCATAACCCACAAGGGCAGCCTTTCCAAGGCCAACCTGCGGGCCAACCTGGCTATCTTTATGATCCACAGGGGTAGCCCATTCAGGGATATCCTGTCGGCCAACAAGGGCCATCGTACGGTCCGCAAGGACAGTATTATAGCCCTTCTGGTCAACCTGTTCAGCCTCAGCCGGGGTATCAACCGGGACTGGTCTATGGTCCTGGGGGGCAAATCCAGCCTTCTTTACCGATGCAACCGCAGTATCCTGTTGTTTCTAACGTTGCATATCAGCCGGGACCATCCTATGGTTCTGCTTCAGGTCAAACCGGTTTCCAGCAAGCACCTGGTCCTGTTCCACCACCAGGCCAACCGGTTCATCCGGTACAACCCGGTGTCCCACCTCCAGGCCAACCGGCCCATCCGGTACAACCTGGGGCTCACTTACAACCAGGTCAACCTGCGCAACCGGCGCCTCCTGTCTATCCGGGTCAACCTGGTCATTCGGGTCAGCCCTCACATCCGGGTCAACCTGTTCACTCAGGTCAGCCCTCTCAGTCGGGTCAAACTGTTCATTCAGGGCAGCCCGCTCATTCCATTAACCCTGCACAGCAGCCGGTTCATTCAATGCCGCAGCCAAATCAACAGCTGTGCCCTACTTATCAGGCTCTGCAGGGTTCCACTTTTCAGCAGCCTACTCATCCTCAGGGTGGTTATTATCCTCATGGTCAGTCTCAACCGAACTATAACCACCCCAGAGGCTCTTAGTATTATCCTCCTCCACCCGGTTTTACCTACACTCAGTAGCCAAATCCAAATGCTGCTTATACGGGGCCGACACACAATCAGGGTCCGTACCCTGGTTATCAAACCCCACACTATGGTTACCAGCATCCAAATCAGTTTGGTTATACGACCTACGCCCCCTACAGCCAGAATCCTGCAGGACAGAACCCGTGGGGGCAGGGATATTCACAACCATCGTGGAGTATGGGTACCGGACCTCATCCTGGGCCTGGCATGACAGTTAATCCTCCATTGCCGTTCCTGGCTACCTTGGAGCTGACGGATGTTTCAAAGTTGACCAATGATTCGATTTTACATAATCCGTATTGGCCTCCAGTTCCCACCAAGATACCAGGTGATTGCCCCAAGTTTGAGGGAAAAGATGGAGAGGACCCCCAGGCGCATGTGATGACGTATCATCTTTGGTGTTCGTCTAACTCTTGGGTCGACGATTCGATTCGCCTGCGCCTCTTCCAGCGTACTTTAACTGGAGCTGCTGCTAAGTGGTACATAGAGTTATCCCGTGGCATTTTCCAAGATTTCAACTCTTTAGCCATGGCTTTCCTCACGCATTTTCAGTTACCGGTTCGGTATGAAGCCGGGACACACCTCCTGACTTCCCTGAAGCAGGATAAAGCCACTCACATCTCAGATCACATTCATGAGTGGCGGCGCCGTTGTAGACCGATCAAGTTTCACATACCTGATCAGATACTGACTCACTGGTTCACCACCTCCTTTGTGAATAAAATCGCTCAGGATATTGTGATGGGAGCGTGCGTGACAGAGGAACAAGCCATCGTGCGTGCCCAATACCTGGACCTTGTCTATTCTCAGTCCGGCACGCTTTATGACATCTTGACTGATGCTCCACGGCCCGGAACCACTAAGGCTCCGCCGACCCCTGCGGTGGATGGTGTCATTGGTTATGTCTCTCAGAATTCGAAGAAATCTTCGAATGGGAAGCAGAAGGCTAATTCTTCCAACAATACCTCTGCTAATCCCGCCTCATCCAATTCTGGTAAAACCGCGGAGGTGAATGCCGTTCAAGCCAATCCTGCAGACAAATCCTCCAAGGGGAAGAAGAAGGGCAAAGGAAAATCTAAATCAGATGCCCCGAAACCAGAATCTAAATCTCGTACTGAGGATGGCTCTCAGCGTAAACCGAAGTACCCTTGCCTCATTTGTGAAGGGGACCATTATACTAAGGATTTCCCACAACGATCCGAGGTTAGTCAACTTCTTAAAGGCCCTAAAGGGACTCCGGCTGTTTTAAAAGAGCCATTTCCATCTCAGCAGACCCAGATGGTCGAACAACCGTCACCATCTGCACCGTTTGGGTCTCAGGTTTTCATGGTGAAGACTATTGCACCTATCTCTGTCGCTATGCGGTCAAAGGATTACAACGAACCGCGGCAGGCACCCGAGAAGGCAGTTGCGGATGAGCCGCCTCCCCCACCTGTCTCCGGTTCGTTGGAAATCGAGAAGCCTTCTCTTGAACCCGTTGTGAAGCCACCTCCTAAAGGTGTCCTTTGAAGATCTTCTTATAATCCAAATGTTCGTGCCGCTCAACATTACAGCATTGTTGAGGATCTGGCACAGGCGCCATGTGCTATGTCTGCACTAGAAGTTCTTCAAATTTTTCCTTCGCAACGGAAGGCTTTACTATCTGCGATCGGGGGCATTGATCCTGCCGACTCGAGTCTTCTCACCTTCGATCTGGAGAATTTCACTCCCCGGCTTCCACATCAAATCGCTCTGGTTATTCAAGTCGAGATTAACGGTCTGAAAATTCATAGGGCCATCTTGGATGAGGGTGCATCTACCTGTGTTATGTCCTCCACTTGCTGGAAGGCCATCGGCTCTCCAGCCCTGTCGTCATCTCCCAATGCCCTTGAGGCATTTGATGGTCGGGAATCTAAACCCCTGGGCGTTCTCGAGAGTCTAGCGATCACATTACAGGGAAAAACTATCAACGTAGAAGTGGAAGTGGTTGACGCTAAACTCAACTACAACATACTTCTTGGCCGCAGCTGGACCCATGCCATGCTCTGCGTGCCGTCCACCGTCTTTCGATTCATTAAGTTCCCTCACGAGGGCAAGATTGTCACAGTGGATCAGTTGTCATTTTTCACCTCTAACTCTGAGAACAACGTGCCATACGTGGATCAAATTCTGAATCCCCCGGACAGTGTAGGACCTGGTCTCTTCAAAGACCCAGTCCTCATGGGTATCTTTCCCGCACCGCCACCGCATACCGCTCAAGTCAATATGTTGTCCAGGTCTGATGACCCCTGGCTCATTCCTACACCTGAGCAGGTATATGAGTTTGGAGAATCCATGCCTTTAACGCCAATAGAGATCAACTACTGTGAGATTATTGCTACATCGGATCCTCCACCTCCTCAGCATGCTCCTTTGAGCATGGCTCTCGACGTCTACTCTCAATCCCCCTGGCTTGGTCAGGCTGATTCACCTGATCCTCTCAGAGAGACTTTTCCTTCCGATGAGGCTATCATTGAAACTATGTCTCTTGAGGAGCTGCCTTAGGGCGATGGACATCATCGCTCCTCGTTTATGCCTAGCTTGGGAGCAATGACCGATTGTCTGGAGCGTTATGCTACTCAGGTTCCTTCCCCTCCTCTTCAAACGCCCATCTTGACGCACGAGGTTTTTTCGGAGGGTAACCTGAGTAACATTACTCAAACTGTTCCAATCAACATCTCCGTTAAACCGGGGATCGTTGAGAATATTCACGTGGGTGTGACTTGTTCTCCTGATGAGATTCAAGTCTATACTGAGCTTTTCAAAGAATTCAGAGATGTTTTCGCGTGGTCCTACGAGGAAATGCCGGGGATTGATCCCAGTATCGTAGTGCACGAGATTCCAACCTATCCAGGTGCAAAACCCGTGCACCAATGCTTACGCCCCATGCATCCTCGGAAAGCCGCCGCCATCAAGGCAGAAGTTGAAAAACTTCTAAACGCGGGCTTTATTTATCCCATCCCCCTCACAGAATGGGTGTCCAACATTGTCCCTGTCGATAAAAAGCAGGGTACGATTAGAGTCTGTGTTGATTATCGCGACATCAATCGCGCCTGTCCAAAGGATAATTATCCCACTCCGTTTATAGACTAGATTATCGACGAATGTGCTGAAAGTGAGATCTATTCCTTAATGGACGGTTTCTCAGGATATAATCAAATCAATATTGCACCTGAGGATCAACACAAGACCACATTCATCTGTCCGTGGGGTACTTTCGCGTATAAAAAGCTCCCGTTCGGCTTGAAGAACGCTGGAGCCACTTTTCAGCGTGCGATGTCCTATGCTTTTCATGACATTCACCATATCGTTCAGCCTTATCTGGACGACTTGCCAGCCCATTCGGGTAAGCGAGAGGACCATCTTGAGCATCTCTGCCAGATCTTTCTTCGTTGCAGGCGCTACAATATCAGGCTCAATCCTCATAAATGCGTCTTCTGCGTTGATTCTGGCCGTCTTTTAGGATTCATAGTCTCGAAAGATGGAATTCGCCTTGACCCTTTAAAGGTCGAGGCCATCGTAAATCTCCCATCACCCTCCTCCCTGTATCAGTTATAGAGTCTGCAAGGGAAAGCGAATTTTCTTCGGCGCTTTATCCCGAATTATGCCGAGGTGGCCAAAGGATTCACTCGTTTGTTAAAGCAGAACGTTCCCTTTCATTGGGACGAAATTTCTCAGGAATCCTTTGAGAAGCTGAAGATGTTGCTTGTCAATGCTCCGTTGCTTCGTCCTCCGGACTACCACCGCGACTTCACTTTATATCTAGTCGCCGCATTTAGCACCATAGCCATGGTCTTGGTGCAAGATGACGATCACGGTGATGAACATGTTGTTTATTACCTATCACGGAACCTTCTCAACCCGGAAACGCGTTATGCACATGTCAAGAAGTTGGCATTAGCAGTTGTACACGCTGTACAACGCTTTCGCCATTACATCCTTTCGCGCATGATAACAGTGGTTTCAGACTGCAACCCTATGACGTATATTCTTTCTAGACAATTACTGGGGGGCAAGTACTCCAAATGGATTGTGATCCTGCAGGAGTTTGACTTGGAGTTCACTACTGCTAAGTCAACTAAATCACTGGTCTTCGCGGATTTCATATGTTCTCTCCCTACAGACTCTGCTCCCTCACACTCTGAAGACCATATACCAGACGAAACGATTTTCCTCATCAGTACTCGTGACCCTTGGTACGGTGACATAATAGTGTATCTTCAAACCTCGACATTTCGGTCTAAGTTGGATAAAGCTGCCCGCCGTCGGATTCGGCACCAGTCCCAACCCTACCGTATAGTAGGAGATACCTTATATCGCGTTGGAGTAGATTCGGTGCTCCGGCGATGCCTAACCTTGGAAAAGGCTGAGAAGGTCCTAAATGACTTCCACAGTGGCGCCTGTGGTGGACATATGTCCGGGTATGCTATTTCCCAGAAGATTCTGCGAGCAGGATATTTCTGGCCTTCCATATTTAAAGACTGTATCACTTCCGTCCGTAAATGTCATGCATGCCAGATATTTTAGCGCAAGATGCGCGCGCCGCCTTTACCATTGCATCCCGTTATTACCGTCGGCCCTTTTGCGAAATGAGGCATTGATTTTATGAAATGTAACCCTCACTCGGCCGGGGGGCATGCGTATATCATTGTCGTCGTCGACTACTTCACCAAGTGGGCCGAGGCGATGTCTACACTAGCTGCTGACGGGAAAACGGCTGCTCAATTTATATTCAACCATGTTATTGCACGATTCGGGGTTCCTCAAGCCATCGTCACTGATCACGGTACTCACTTCCGAGATTATATGATGGCGGAGCTGACTTCAACGTTGGGCTTGCGTCACGACAGCTCGACACCATATTACCCTCAAGCGAATGGTCAGGTTGAAGCAGTGAACAAGGTTTTGGTCACTATGCTTCAGCGAACGGTTGGTATTCACAAATCCAATTGGCATCTCCAACTATTCTCAGCTCTCTGGGCATACCGAACATCTGCAAAGAGTGCAACTGGGTTCACACCATTTCAATTGGTGTATGGCCTGGAAGCAACTCTTCTGGTTGAATGCGAGATTCCTTCGTTAAAATTAGCTATGGAACTTCTACCTAATACTTCTGCTGAGGAAGAACGTCTTCTGTATCTGGAACAGTTAGATGAAACCCGTCGTTTGGCTGCTTTAATTATCGAAGCACAAAAGAAGAGGGTCAAAACTCATTTTGATCAATCTGTTTCTCCTCGTTCCTTTATTAAAGGATACCTCGTCCTCCTGTACGATCAAGCACTTGACAAGCTTGGAGCCGGTAAGTTCCAGCCTATGTGGCATGGGCCCTATATAGTAAAACGCGTTTTGAAAAACGGGGCCTACGAGCTTATAGATTATGAAGGGGTTCCGCTGGCGCAGCCCAGAAATGGGTTGTACCTCAAAAAGTACTATGCCTGAAGTGATTTCTTGGTGTGGTGTGTATACATAGGTGTGCGATTTTCATTTGTGTGCATGTATAGTGTGGTGTGCTTTGTAAATGTATTTCTGCTGATCGAGTCTTCCTGGTTGTGCAGATGTCTATTCATCCATTTGTCGGTTTCGTGGATGGTGCCTCCCGCAGTACCAGGAATCTGTCTTCAGCAGCTTGGGTAATCTATGATCCTGCTGGTGAGTTGATTAACCTGCAAGGAGTGTGTCTAGGACGTACCACGAACAACATCGCGGAATATAGTGCTGTGTTAGAATTATTAACCGAGGCAGTGAACCTTGGTATCCGTGAATTGCTCGTGTATCTAGATTCGCAACTTGTGGTGTTGCAACTGAACGGACACTATTCGGTAAGGAACCCGTCCATCTTACGTCTGTATCTGCGTATTCGATTATTGGAAAGAAATTTTGACTACATTACATATCATCATATACCCAAGCATTTGAATACACTAACAGATGCAGTAGCAAATTTGGTATTAGACAGACATTTGCGCAATTTATAAATCACCATCACATGTAAAGAAAGATCCATCCAGAAATAGATATGCATATATATATAGATATCGAAATGTTTACATAGAGTGTGTCACATAAAAGTCAAAATATACATAATCGTCTTAAGTACATCCGGAGACGATACGTCTCAAAAAATAGGTGTGGTATAAATCCTAAGAGCTAATCCGCATGGTGCTCATGATAGCATGTGACTGCACGCACTAAGCGTCTCAGGATTCGGTGGATCCGACTCGGAACTCCCACCGTGTGGTGTTGGTATGCCATCGGTACGTCCGCCAACCGAGCATAGTCTGGAATCCCTCGGGAAATCCCCTCAAGATTCTGGATCAACTCCTCTCCTCCGGTGCCCTCTCCCTGAGGATCAGGGGCGAGTTGTGTCCTCCGTGAGATTGGAGACATCCCAGCTGGTCTCTCAGGTCCCACATCTGTATACATATATAAAATGTGTTAGGACGAATGTGTATTAACAAAAAAATATAAAACATAAAATTAAAACATGAGGTCTTACCCAACTCCTTGTCCCAGTCATCTCCTTCTGGCAGTGGGAGATCTGGGTCTTCGGTGAAGTCAGTTCTTGCATAGGGCCAGTCTTCCACGACAATCAGCTGGCACCGTAACCACCTAAAGAACTCCGGCCTCCAGGACATCTATTGGCCGCCTCCAGCTCTGGGCATTAATGCTGCCCAGCGAGCCATTCTTGGCTCTCGTGGTATCGAATCTGCTACTGCGGCCCCTTGGCCCTGGAAGATTGGTAAGCATTCCAGAATGAACGATACCAGGATGGAACCATAACCAAACTGTTTTAGTTTACCCTGTTTTCATTTTGTGAGCTGCCTTTTCATATTTATTGTTACTGTTGTTGCCCAGTCAAATAGTAAGGGACTCATGCATTATGAGGCCAGCAGGAGTTGGGCCTTTGTGGCCTCGTGCGGTGCCTGCGACCCTGCAGCCCGCGTGATGGTATGTAGGACAACTCTCAATGCCAGATCAGGGATAGTGTGGATATCCACCTTCTTGCTTCCTGATCCCATTTGTGCTCCTCGGCACACTCGTGCCATCACTTCTTCCATCTTCTCCCCGGATGGTCTGCTTCCAGTCAAGACAGGGATCGGACCTCTGCGGGACAATCCGGTGATAAAATAAACATCAGAAACCTCCAGCTCTAATACCTGATCTCGTAACCTGAACACCTGTTCATGTTCATCCCAGATACTGATCAAATACTGGAGGAGCTCGGGCTGAGCTCGTAGACAGGGTGTGAGGAAGAACTTTTTCAGCCCATAGTTTCTGAGGGCATTCATACAAGCCTCACTTTGGATGGCCTGTTCATCCTCTTCTCCATGCTCTCGTTCTTTCCATTCAATCGCCATTTTTCTTGATTACCTGCATTCATATGGTCATAAACCCTTGGTTAGATCTCTGGTAGGCCTCAAATTCCATGCAATTTGGTTTAAATATCGATTTTTTAGGCGGATTTTTAGGTTCGGCCACTGGCGCGACTGTTTTGTGAATAGTCGCGCCACGTGGCGCGAGCCCTTTGTATAAAAGAGCCCATTGGCGCGGGTCCGTGCTCGATACCCGCGCCAATGAGCGCAGCCCTAAAATTTCAAAAGTGGCCCTAGAGGACTGATTTACAAAGGAAAACTATTAAAAAATGGATAAAAATGTAGAGCAAGGGAGCGCCTCTTACCTGTAGCAGACGAGAAACTGAATGGTCAACCGGATCTGTCGCAATCGCCATCAGAATTTTCTGCTCCAAATGGACCACTGTTGCTTTTCACCAAGGTAAATAGTAAATGTAATTTTATTTTTACCAATTTGACATATTTATAACTTTTTGACATAAAATGAGTTGTAAAAAGTCATTTTTATCAAATATTTTAATATGTTATGTCGAAAATGGGTTTTACGCTTGCTTGGTATGTGCAGCAGCAGGTTTTTGCGACTTTAACGATGGAAACGAGTTGTATTTTATACTTTTTCGGACTCGGTAAATACACGAAAAAGTCACTTTGGAGTCATCTTTCGGCTCTTTTCTGACTCTCTAAACATGAAAAGATTGCCGAGGCCCTTGTCGTTTCGATCTCGTTAAATTGGACACGAATCGACATCTACCCAGTATACGTTTACCCCTTTTTCGGGCTAGGATGGATTGATTACGAAAAAGGAATACCCTAGCCTATCGCGACTAGGAGGTTTTCTCGGATATTGTTTTCTACCTTTTCGGATCTGAGGAACTATTTAAGAAAAGGGACCTGTGGAGTTTACTTTTCTGCTGTCTTTTCAAACCCTCTAAACATGAAAAGACGTCGAGTTCTCCCTTTGTCAGACTCGTTAAACCCTGATGACATCGGATCCAGTCGAAATAACGTTCTCCTCCTTCCTCCTTCCTAGGACTCGTTAAATGCACTAGGATGGATTCGCCCGAAGGGCGGACTTATATTACAAGCATATGCTATCCCCTTCAAGCTTGTTATCAAAAATAATTGGGGTACTTGCCAGAAATGGTGGGGGAAAAATGGAACCATCGTCGTTGTCGTTGGCAGTATGTCGCTCTTGAACATGGCACTTGTCTGCATTCGTGTCGGGTTGGGGACATCTCATCTCGTTGCTTCACTTTGCCTCCGTGGGTTTGGATAATCCCTTTTGACCTCTCCTCTGCTCATTGCCTTGTCACCATGACCTCTGATCCGTTGATGTCAAATGCTGCCAAGTCCACCGTCGTGTCGTTTATATGTTCAAGAGAAGTTGGCCTCTACAAATATCAACCTTCCTCTGATTCTCATACGATCCTGATTCACAACAAAAACATCATGTTCCTTTGTCTCGTGTCGATGATGTGGGAAACATTATGGCCCACCTTCGATCAAGGTCACTTCCTGTCGACTTCAGCTCATTATCTAGGAAGTTGATCTAGAGACTCCTTTATGGTACCTTGGAGCATGCATGCCTCAATGGCAGGTTCGTCGCATTCGACGTGAGGTTTTCATCATTGGCCTCCGATCGAGTGATTCTGCGGGTGTTCGACACCAACTCATTGATTCACATGCCGTAGAATGTACCTGTAGTACCTTGAGGACCATTGTCATTATTGGTGGTTTCTCTCGCGTCTATTAACAGCTTTCATCATTGGCTGGTAATCAGACGATGTTCCTGCATGTTCGACTTCAGCTCACATATTCGCATGCTCGAACTTGTACTTTGTTTGGGTCGAGATGGAGCGCAAGACCCTAGATTGTGTCTGTTGTAATCCAGGCTGCGATTGTGGATTATTATCATTATGTATATGACTCATTGATTGGATGGCTGCGACCATACCTGAGTCTATTTATTTGATCCTCGCTGGATGGCTGCGCCCATACCCTGGATCTGGATTATAGTGTACTCTGTTTCGGATGGCTACGCCCATACCACACATACATCATATACTTGAGATATCAGTTGTATTTTTCTGCGTAGGTTTTCCGACGGCGGGCCTTCAGTTGAACATGTTCTCGTAAAGCATTTCACCCCTCTCTCTCTCAGGCCTCATACTTTAGGGGGCATCTGTTACACAATAATTTGTCACCGTCCCTACCATTCCTCGTCCCGCACAATGGAGGACCCATTTTGTGACCTGTGAACATTGTCATGCCTTGAAAACATCATCAATGCATTCCTCTAAGCATGAGCTTCAATTTCCCTAAAGACATCTCCTTGCAAAAAATCATGAAAACATCTCCTTTTGCATTGGCGCGGGCATACAGTTCATCACTCGCGCCAATGGGGAAAATCCTACAAAGAGGCCGCGCCAACTGGCGCTCTGTCCCAGAGCAGTAGTCGCGCCAGCCAATTTAAGGAGTGTTTTTTAAATAAATATGGTGGAAGTTGTGTTTCAACAAACTCAGAAACCATTGCCTATCTTGAGTTGGGAGGTTTGGCTGCGGGAGTTCTATGGAAGGGAAGTGGTTTTGCCACCTCCCATTGAACCTTCCTTGTTGATAGGGCCAATCCCACAATAATAGGGATCCCAACTCCCTCCTTCCCCATCTATAAAAGCCTGCTCAATTCCATGGCAAGCTAGTCTTGAAGTGCCTAAGCTTTGAATCTCCAAATTCTCAAGAGCCTTTGTGCTGTAAGAGCCCTCTTTCTTCCCTCAAGGCCAACTCAAGTAAGGAGACTATCGTCAAGAGACTCAGGAGAGGTTTTCCCTTTCCCTGGCGAGCTTTGCGAGACGTGAACGACTGGAGACCCATCCGAAGGAGACCACGACGTCATAACATTGGTTGTAATCTCTTTCGATCGTTATTTAATGAATGATTATGATTATGGTTCCACTCTGTTTTCGATTATGTTAATATGAGTAGTATCCTTTCTGGCTGATATTTAGTTGCGTATGTTGGATTTTATGCTTGTATCTGTTTGTTTCTTGCATGTGCAGGTGTCCATCTGCGGAGATCGTGGAGGATCGTGATCTGCCGAGGCTAAGGAACGGGAATGCTCTCTTCTTCAGATCGTAGCATTGGATTCCAGGTAGGCCTCCATCTTTGGTCTTTTCATTCGTAACTAGGAACTTGCGTTGTAACATTTCGTGATTATTGCTAGACGCCTGCTGGGCTAGTAGGGATCGCCTCTGTCCGCAGAGGGGATTTACCTCCTCAACAACAGGTTTTTAGTAGAATTCCACCAAAATGTACAGAAAGAGAGACAAAAAGCTTGGCACGACCACCATATCAAGCGCAAAACTTTCAAGGTCGGCGAAAAAGTTTTACTCTATGACAGTAAGTACCAGAAGTTCCCAGGGAAACTGAAAATGCATTGGTTAGGACTGTACCACGTAATCAAAATCAAATATTCAGGAGCAGTTCGGTTAGCACAGCTGGACAGCCAGATACTTCCAGGATGGGTGAACGACGCATGCCTGAAACCCTACCACGAGTAAGTTTCGCACGTCATTTTCAATAACTCTCGCAACCGAGAAAAGTCAGTAGGGTAGATTAGATTAGATTAGATATATTCAATAACTCTCTTGCACCCGAGAAGAGCTTACATAGGATTCCCAATAAAGAAATTTTATAGCACAAGAAATATTCAACGTGCGATTCTGAGACCGCAACGCAACCGATTGTGGTCAGGGGGGTAGTGTCCAGCGTGTCATCCACGTTAGAAGGAAAAGCGTGCCAAACATCATTCCATCATCATTACTCATATTACCCATGTTATTCCGTAGGATTACCGAGATTTGAGAAATAATTGCCATAATTAGCATCATCCAAACTGCAATAAATTTTCCATAATAAGCCATTATCATCACCCATCACGTCTGCCCAAACCCCGAAGCCACAATCATCTTTTTCAGAACCCACCTCAGCCCGGTAACTAATCACATGATTATAGCCACGGGGAAAGGCAGAGAAAATTAATTAGTTATGGGGTCTTATCAACCTCATGCATGTTGATTACTTACATAACTTGCATGAAAGAAAGCACAAGAATGCCAGAGAAGTCCGAGTTAGAACCAAAAAAAAAAAAAAGGTAGCAAGAGAAACATCACCAGAAGAAGAGAAGGGGAGGTGTCCAAGAGCAGGAATTCATAAGGAAAGAGAAGGAGTAGCTCTGCAAGTGTACCCGAGAAGAGCTAAAATGACCAGAGTAGCGCTAGCAGTTATTGAGCACGAGCTCGATGAAAGGATTTAGAAGATGGAATCCCTGGTAGGAAAATATGATAGTGCGTCGTTGATTGATACTGACCTAACAGAATCCTTCCAATTTCTAGCAATGAAGAAACAGGTCTACATGGATAATTATGCCACAGAAGCAAGACAAGAAGCAGTAAGAGTACTTCCAGAGTTCAGAGGTATTCAACAATCCACTATACTGAACCTAAGAAATCTCCCAGTATTCGGCACTACAGGGGCTGCGATGTAGTGCACCAAGTTTTTACTGAGAAGAATCCACAATGGGTCGTTGTGGATGGGAAGATAAATACCAATTCATGTGGAAGACATTCACAGACTGACCGGGTTGTTACAAGAAGGGAGAGACGTCTCCACGGCTTTCCAAACTGTGTCCAACAGAGCGAAGAAGGTAGGAGATGGTGACTACTACAGGAAGTACGACACCAAGAGAGGGGGAAAGGGGCCAAGATAGACTTGATCAATAAGCCAGAGGTCAAGTTTGCCTGCTATTTGATTGCAAGCAAAACAATGAGACACTACACCAAAGGGGAATGTACAGTGGATACTATCTCAATTGCAGAGCATTGTCTCCAGGGGACATAACTGAACTGGTGCTCATTTTTTCTCAATGAGTTATTCGAAGCCTCTGAGGACAACTATAAGAGTGCCACTGGGTTCATCTACAGTTATCTTATAATGGCGTTGGCCATGTGGAAATGGACATTTCCAGGAATCAGGAAACCTCTGGAAGTGGCAACAGGCCAACCATTAGCAATGAAGTTCACACCCTGGAAAACATCAGGGGACCCCAGCACTAAGGAGGTGAATGAGGAAGCGTTCAAATTATGGTACAGCCAGATGGTGGATGTCGCGATGAGCCAACAGAGAATTCCAAAAAAGTTGCTAGACATTTATGCTACACAAGTATGGTTTGGGGTTAACCATAAGCAAACCTACATCTGGCCAGCATGTGTGCCAGAATCAACCTTTAAGATGAGGTCGTCGAAATTTCAAATCGATGAGTAGGCTTTCCACACATAAGTATGCTCGTGTCCAGGAGTAGCAATGGAGGTCAAAATCGGAGTCTACGTCTATTCATTTGATGGCATGCTAGCAGATCCACTGTCAGGAGAAACATTGGAGGAAGCGATGGCTCGAATGTCCCGACTACAATTGACCCCAATCATAGAGCAGCTGAATACAAAGGTACAAAGCTTTAACTGGGTAGTCCAAACTTTAACAAGTGATTCCTCTTTATTTCCCACATTTACGGAATTTCAGGCCTCAAATTCTGCATCCTCTTCCATCGCAGTCCCCTTAGTCACAACCATACCACTTAGTTTGTTTAATTCATCACCAGTAATAACCATGGCTCTCGTCAAAAAGAGTAAAGCCTTAAAGCCACCCGTCGCTACACCAAAGGCCAAGAAGGCAAAAATCACAACGTCCAGCCAAGTCGTTGATCTCACAGGGGAAGATCAAACACAACTTATGGTACGCAAGCCCCAATTAGAGAAGAGCCAGTGACAAAGCCTCAGGTGACTCAAGAGCTACCTCCAATAAAACCCTATTTTTTTCTAAATGTCCGTGTATCACCTCCTTGCACTCACCACTCATCTGCCAACACCTCATTCACTTCTAAATATCATCCAACTCGCACACCCTCCACATCAACCACCATATCTGACCCATTCATAGTAAAAAGTAAAACAAATGGGGACACTGAGGTAGAGGTTAACTCCAGTATAGCAGTGGTACCTGAGGTTAACCAAACCCTGGTTGAACATGTTTCTTTCCAAGAACTTTTAAGTCGAGGGGCATCTTTTATTGCAGATACAACAACCCTGACTGAAGAGTTGAACCCATTTCAACAAGAAAACCTGATACTTCAGTAGGTGCAGCCCAATCTAAACATGGGTAACCCCAGTAATCTGCTGCTGCAACAAACACCGCCGCTCTCACCACAGGAGCACTCAACCAAGTCCATTGCGAGCAGGGAACCGCTCCAACAGAGACAACCAAATCAAGATATCTCCGGAGTTGAAAGTATGCAGACCTAGGAATGACACAGTTGTACAATTTCATTCAATGGGCAGCATAGCAGGCCGAAGGGCTTCACATAGAACTCCAACAGAGATTCGAGCAGCAATAGGTACAAATCATCATGCTTACTGAAGAGCGCAAACAGTTGAAGATAGAGAGGGACCACCTACAGGGCCAATTGGATATGGTGACCAACATTTTCTGGGATCTTTGGCCCATAGTGACAGCCCACAACACCCAGATACCAGATGACATAGCACAGAGTGACATAGTTGGATGGTCCATTCACATATGAGTGGCTTGTTCGAACCTCAGCCGAGAAAACAAGGAATTGAAAGCAGCATTGGAGGCCAGGCCCGTGCTACCAGACCTAGCGGTCGTCTACATGGCGAAGATAGTAGAAAGACAGAACTAGGTAGCCGGGATGCAGGAAGTTTTGAGTACTGTGGCAAAGGAAGCATATGACCTACTGAAGGGTCTACATGAATGTTCAAACTTGCTCACATTGAAATCACAGCCAGTTTCTGCACAACTACAGCAGATATTGAAATAGATTCAGGAAGCCAAAGACCCTGATGGAATCGACCAATTGTACACTCAAGTGGAGGAGCTGGAAGTCCAAATACAACAAATTGAGGAGCATTCAACTACAACCAAACAAGTCCTCTGAAAGCTCAGGCAGCCTGTGAAGACTACTGCCCAAGCAATGCAGCAAATCATCGCTGAGGCCAACATTCAAATCAATAACGTCTTTGGTAGCCTACCGACCGTCTCAGGAGAGAAAGAGGTCCCCCAGGTCACAACAGAAACAAACCTGCTCATGCAGGGATGCCAACAGGCCATTTCTAGCTTCCGAGAGCTCAAAGCATCAGCACTAACAAAGGTCCCAGAGTTGGGGCCCTTGTTTGGACACGCAGAGGAAATGGAGCAAATAGAATGGGCCACGAAGGCAAGTGGACCAATGGGGACCGAGGCAGCAGGAAATAATTGACTCGGGATGAGTCAATAGGATGTGGTCGGGGCTTGTTGGGGCCCTTGTTTTGAAATTAAACAATTTTGAGTTGCGGATAACAGGTGGTAGAACACAACCACAGTAGACAGAGTTGTCATGGTTGCAAAGAACTGAAGAGCAGGTGGCGCGACTATTATGGAAGCAATCATAGATGGAAGAAGGAAGCGATAGAAGACAATCAATGGAATTCCCAATAATCAGGGAGAAGCAGCAAAGAGCCGAGCGGAAAGGAAGGAACAAATATCAGTCGCGATGGCAACGGAACAAATAGGCAACCAACCAATGGAGAAAGGAGGTTGGAATAGTAGAGATCAGGGAACGAGAGCTGTAGGAGAGCTTTGTTCGTGTTGTTTGTTTTGTTCTCTCTCTCTCTCTCCGTGATTCATTATGTTCTGTCTTACGTGAACCTATTGTAATCAGTTCTACCAGGAACACTCTGTGGAGAATTGTAACTATCTTTTGTTGTTAATGCAATACATCTTGATATGAGGCTATTGTTCTGAGTTCTGTATTGTGTTTTGGTTTAGTTGAACGTGCAGGTTATTTTAAATTTTTGGTTATCATTCTGAATATGTTCATAAGTATTTTTATCTGTGGAGTATTTACACTTACTCGAAGTACTTAATTCTATCTGGGTTATGCATCTGTCATGCTTGATCGATACCTGTTTTGATCCCAACCTTAGTAAGGTCGCGGCACGCCTTGGGTGAGACTCTCTGCTCCTTGGAGCAGGGTGAAAATGTCGATGTTGTGCTAGACTACTGCATAAACCCTTGTTGGCCTCCATCTTGAACTTGGGTCTCGCCCCAGAGACCTCTTTTCTTGCCAACATGAGGTATTCCATCAAATATTCCTCCTAGAAGGCCACCTCAAGCGTAATGAATTAAGTTAGGCCTAGTAATAACCATTTTTTATGAAAGTTGTCGGAATGTAACAAAACGAAAATCAAGATGTACAATGTCTCGGACGAGAAATTTCTAAAACTCTCGACCGAGAAATTTAGAACTCTCGACCGAGAATTTAACCCACCTAAAGTTATATTTAACCACGCGGGAAAACTCTCGGTTGAAAGTTTTAAAAACTCTCGGTCGAGAGTTTGCGCCCGAGAGTTTGCCCAATAAAACTCTCAGCCGAGAGTTCATAAAACTCTCGGGCAAGAGTTTAGACAACTCTCGGTCGAGAGTTTTCTAAACTCTCGGCCGAGAGTTTTATTGAATGTTATATATAAAAGTTTTATAAAATGTTTCAATCAAACGTCGACGCAATATTTCGGTCAACATTTTTCTCGCGCAAAAGATTAATTTCACACACAACTCCGAACCAAAGAAAATTGCGAAGGTGCGAGGGTCCGAAAATTGCAAAGGTCCGAATTCTTTTTCTGTAAAGGTGCGAATAGAGAGATTTAGACCTGAACTAGTTCCAACCTAAATTTGTTTTGATAATTTTAGTGTCTAAAACAATATTCGAAGCTATTGTGACTGTTGAATGCGTAGTTTCTTGTGACTTCGGGCGAGAGCCATGGTCGTAACAACTCTTATTGAATCTCAGGTATCATGGATTCCGCTAGTTATCTTCTTGAGTTGTTGTGGCTCATTGGTTGATGGTCCAATGGGACTAGTCCCTAGGAACTTAACACTCAACACCTTGTGCCCTGTCATCGTAACCATACCCTTCACATGGAAGATATTGAAGTTCATAGTTCAGGCGAGTCTCCACATTGATGTGCAAGAGTCCAAGGTTAATGTCTCGAGACTACATTTCCAAGAGGATAAATCCCTAGTTGTCTATTACTAAGACCTCCATGGTTGGGGGCTATTGCAATGGTATTTAAACAAATCATATCAGTTATCAGAGGTCATAGGTCATTTCAACATAAAAATCCAAACGAAAATGTCAAAATTCAAGTCCCACGACAACAATTTTGAAATAATTCTACTTACACATCACCTACCATAGGTTTTGACATCTCGTTTACTACTACCACTAAGAACTTGTCACATGCCCACCTACTCATTTGATTTCCATGCATCACTAGCTATTTATTTGGCCTATCAAAAGTGTTAAAATCACCTGTAATGTGTGAGCCCCTCAAGCTACCATGTGAGCTTCTTCAGCCATGTCATCACGACTTCGACCTCTTACCCATGTCACTGCCACCTGACATCCATGTAAACAATTTTTTTGGATTTCCACATGTGTTAGGATTTTTTTTTGTTGGAGGGTTTTTGTTTCAATGCTTTATTGGGCTTTGGCCAATGTCCTGATGACCCAATCATCTGATGGAATCTGAGGCTATAGGTGCTAGCCTATGGGGTTTTTTGGCGAGGGGAAATGACCAAAGGTTGATCTATCTTACCAAACTTCTTCTAATTAGCTCTCCCTCTTGAGCCTGGCTTTTAGGGGTGACTATCAATCTGGTGAGGGTTTTTTTGAAATTTTTTTGCGTGCATGCATGAAATATTTTTGCATAATGTCTCTATGAAGACATGGAGTATTTTTTCAATCTTGCAATATATGAAAGCATGAAGTACTTAGTCTGAAATCTTTATGTTTTGTTAGGTATTTGGTCCAAATAGAATTAGATTTTAGGTTTCCAATTTTGTGAACATGGGAAACCAAAGGAATTGCACATCAAGGTACGATCGAAAAAGAAAAGATTTAAAGGATAAAAATGAGAGATTACAAAAAAAAAGGCGAGAGGAAAGGGAAAGATTAAGGCATGAAAGAAATGTGGAGGTAGAGCATCGTGAAATAGATGTAGAGGTACATGACAATGACGCAGAAATGAGAAATGTTGAGGAACTTTTCAATGAGAATATAATTGATATCGATGTCACTGGTGAGTCAATTTAGTTTCTTCAATTTGAATTTTGTATTTTTTTATAAAAACGTTGTAGTTCAAAATAGTTTTAAAATTAAAAATATGTATATAGGTCAATTTCAAATTAGAAGTTTTAATATTGTTTTTTATGCAGGGACAACATCAGAACCACAAGAAGATACTACCACAAATGCCCAAGAGAATATTGATATTGACGTCACTGGTGAGTCAATAGTTTCTTCAATTTGAATAAATTGTATTTTTTTTTTTAAACATTGTAGTTCAAAATATTTTTAAAATTAAAAATATGTATACAGATCAATTTCAAATTAGAAGTTGTAATATTGTTTTTTATGCAGGGACAACATCAGAACCACAAGAAGATACTACCACCAATGTCCAAGAGAATATTGATATCGATGTCAATGGTGAGTCAATAGTTTCTTCAATTTGAATAAATTGTATTTTTTTTTTAAACATTGTAGTTCAAAATAGTTTTAAAATAAAAAATATGTATATGTCAATTTCAAATTAGAAGTTTTAATATTGTTTTTTATGTAGGGACAACATCAGAACCACAAGAAGATACTACCACACATCCAATTTCACTGCAATTAATTGGAAGTTCCAAGAACGTTGTATACAACTACAAGTTTCTAGAAAATATGGATGCAACTAAAATTGAAGAATTGGGACCACCATTGGCTAAAAGGACAGTTCAAGATAAAGTAAAATCTATATTGAAACATACTTTTGAAGGTTTATATATCATAGCACAAGCTCAACTATTACGTGGACTTATAAAGCACAAATCTCTCAAAAATGTTGTGGAATTATTAGGCATTAAAAGTGAAAAAGAGGTTTTAGCAAATGAAATGGTAACAAAAAATGTGACGTCGGCACTTGGCATACTAGCCAAAGGGCGATCTAATGTTGCAAAGAATGCTCGTAGAGCACTTTTAACAGGTGCAGTTGCGAAAGGAACTTCATCAAGTCGGTTGATGTCAACAACTTCAAAATTGATTAAAACATCAAGAAAAAGTTTATGGAGGCATTCAAAATTTAGAACTCAAATAGATGAGAATGATGAAGGAGCATGTTGGGCTAATATATGCAGGCGTCCATATCATGATAGACTTCCTGATGGTGTGAGGGATAGGGTAAAAGAGTTTTGGGATTCGAACTCTCGTGTGTCGCCAAATGAAAAGGATCAACTATGACGCCGTATATCTAAGGGAGTTTATGAATATCATTCCAAACATATAACACAGGTCAGTCAAGTAGAATTATTCGAGATATTTATGGAGAGTAATACTGATGTGAAGATTTCCCTTAGAACATTTTTGAAGCTTAAACCATGGTATGTCAGGCCTATCACTGTTCGAGACACATGTTGTTGTCGATACCATGTAGAATTCGAATTATTGTATGAGACATTTGTAAATTTTGGCATAAAATATTGGTCAAATGACCCTCCTCCTTTAAGTGTTTGTGAATTTTTATCAAAGATATTATGTCCATGAGAGAATAATGAATTATTTTATAAAAATGAATGTGTTGGTGGAAGAAAATGCGACAAATGTTCTCATTTGGCACACTATGATGAAAAGTATCCCATTGATCCTAATGATCCCAGATTGTCAAATCTCAGTCTGAATTGGAAGAGATATGAATATGTTACTTACACTCCTGTTGCAGATTCAAGCACAACATCAAAAAAGATCACTTTACTTGATGATGAGATTCCAATGACATCTTTTATGGAGAAGTTCAGGGTGCAAATATACAAATATATTAAGCATTGTCATAGAGCACGATGGCAGGATTTACAGTTCAAGAAATCACGTGACGTGTTCCCAAAAGGAACAATATTATCAGTGGTTGATTTCGCTGAGAATTACATGTTTAGTATACAAAAGGAGATACAAAGTGAGTATTATGATTCAGACCAAGTATCGATATTTGTTCATATTTTGGATAGACACGCAGAGCTTGCTGTTGATGGTTTTGATAGCGATGAAAATAATCGTGAGGTGATTAAGGAGTACCATTTCTACATCAGTGATGATCGAACACATGACACGTGTTTTGTTCAACATTGTTTTAATGTTATTTATAATGAATTGTTGAAATGAAGAGTCACTTTTAAAGAACATTGGGTATGGTCAAATGGTTGTGCTGGTCAATTTAAATCAGCAAGATCGTTCTATTGGTTGTCACATCTTCATAGGAAAATCAACATTCGACATACATGGAATTTATTTGAGACAGGGCATGGAAAATGAGAGCATGATGGTGCTGGGGCATGCGTAAAACGTGCACTTAGGAGGTATCAATTGAATCACTCAGCTTCCCGACTTGCAAATTCTTTAGATGTTGTTAATTGGTGCAAGGACAATTTAAGTCATGTATCGAACCCAAGGATGGCTGATGTGCATAGGTAAGCATACACATTTAACTAACAATATATTATACATGTGTAGATATATATATATGTGTATACATATATGTGCACGTATTTTGTTATCAAAAAAATATTTAATATTTTTCAAAATTTGACTCATGCATATGTGTGTGTTTTTCTCAAGCAGGTACTTTTAGAATATTGCAATGGGTGATGTTGATAAATCATTTCCATATAATGCCAGTTTAATCCCTAAAACAAGAAGTTTACACTCAATTAGGAGTAAGGACATGACAAATATACATTGCATTGAGAAACGAAAGTGCTCTTGCTTTTGTTATGCATGTATTGATCAGACAGAGTCCATCGATGAATGTGAAAACCAAATTAAGAAATTTGTTCAACCATGGAAACTCAAACAATTGACACCATTGCCCCCATTTGGAAACGTGAGTGACAAGGAAATGGACAATGAAGTGGCTATGATTGACAATGATAATGATCGTGTCTCTGATATGGTTAGAGAAGGTGATGTCTTTGTTGTCATTGCACCAGAAAATAATCAAGAAAAGTGCATTATTATTTATTATGATGCACTATGTCTAAATCCACGCTGTTGCAAGAGTATAATGATCCATCAAATTATACATACCCAATCGGTTCAATGGTGTTAATGGGACATTTCTTTGAAGAAGTAAAGAAATGTAAATATCATATTATTTTTCAAGATTACCAGCCAGAGGTTATTTATGCCCAATATAGTCACTTGGTCATAGCAACTCGACTGCAGTTGAAGCAAGTGAAGAGTAGAAAAAAATAGCGACAATGGAGGTTATCAATAGATGATCATGATGCCATTTTGGAAAATTTGCCACTAGCACATTTCATATGAGTGGAACACATTGTTCAAGATGAACAATGAACTTTGATTCTAGGGTTAGAACATATAATTTCTACAATGCATTGGACTTTATATAGTTTAAGACTATATTGTGGATTGCTTGAACAAATAAATTGACATGTGGATGCTTAGATGTGTGTTGGTACAAATAATATATTATGATATACTGGATTAGGGTGTTTTGCCAGATAATTAATATATGGTGATTTAATGTGTCCATGGTGATTTAATGTGTCCATCATGTTTACTCCTAGATGATCTTAACTCACCCCTTTTTTTGTATGGATATGATGGTGATCATGATCGATGCTTGAAACAATCAGATCGATGCCAAGTTAAAACCATAATCTACATGCTTGAAACAATCAGATCAATGTCAAATTAAATAATATATTATGATATACTGGATTAGGGTGTTTTGCCAGATAATTAATATATGGTGATTTAATGTGTCCATGGTGATTTAATGTGTCCATCATGTTTACTCCTAGATGATCTTAACTCACCCCTTTTTTTGTATGGATATGATGGTGATCATGATCGATGCTTGAAACAATCAGATCGATGCCAAGTTAAAACCATAATCTACATGCTTGAAACAATCAGATCAATGTCAAATTAGATGCCAAATTAATGGGAATGACTTGCATTTCACCTTATGTTTCACCAAGTTGAAATCAGACTTTGAAAGTTTGATATTATTGTTTTAGCATGTTTCAGATGCAAAACTCGAAATATCCACTGTGAAGTTTGTTACCCTTGCAATCCCTGAGTCCAATCTTTCCAGGTTTCTTCATGGAATTTTTTTAAATTAAACTTGCCATTTTGTAAAGTGATGGTCGTCAGTTCTCTAGTTTAACTTTTATCACTCTACAAGATCATGGAAAATTTTAGGGGCGAATTTTATCCCAAGGGCGAAATTTTTAGTGGGGAGAATTTTTTATATAAAACCTTTTTTATAGTTTTGTATAATTAGCCCCAAAATTATTTAAAAAATAAATAATTATAATTCTTTAGCCTAAAAAAAGAAGAGCGCATTAAACATAAATGTTGGATTTTCCTCCGCATTTACTGGGCTGGACAGTTTTTATTTGTTTTCGCCCTCGATTTACTATGCTGGAGCATTTTGGAACTGCATTCGCCCCCAATATCCAGTATGGTTGCAGGGTAAATCTTGCCTCTGCACTGGAGTCGACAATGGAGTCTTTTTCTGTGTCTGGAGTAAGACTAGGGAGTAGTTTAGTTAGGACAGTTTTGTAGCTTCTCTTAATAATCGTAGCAGAGTTTTCTTTCAGATATGGTGTGAAAACAGTAGCAGGTTTGATGGTTAGATCTTGTAATTTATATTTTTTTATATTATTTATTGCAGGCTATAGCATACATTTTTTAGAGTTCTCTCTAAGTATTCCATGTCAGCTTTCAGGGCTTCATATATGTCTACGGTGAACTATTACCATGAATTCAAAATATTAACAATATCCACATTATCCGTGTTCAAAAGAGAATTTTGGCTTCACGGAAATGTTGGCAGGCTAAAAATTATCTACAATTTCATTACTACAATTCTCAGAAAAATAAGAAATCTTAAGGCCTCTCCCTTGGCAAGACGCATGCCTAAAAGGCCTTTGTTTGAGCAGCCACAGCCTCTAGGAGGCCTATCCCTCCTATCTGCAACCCCTAGAGGAGTTTTTCTTCTAGCCGCAACCGTATTTGGGCATTTTCTTATTGTTATAGTCTTTTATTAGCATACTTGTAGGGTTTAACACTTTATTTTGATACTAATATTTGTTTTGCAGGCCTATGGTAAGTTTGGTCGGGGTTTCAAGTGTTTTCCTGTCTCATGGTATCATTGATTTATGCTATGTTGAACTAACAACTGTTTTTGCAGGCTTTATCACTGATTGACGAAGTTTTCAAGGGCTCAAGTCCTCTCTAGTCTACCAACCAGCCCTAGAGCCCCCAACTTTAGTCAATAGAGGTCTGATATATCATTTTGTCAAGCTAATATTTACGTTGTAGGTATTTGAGGAAGCTTTAGTGCATAAGGTAAATTAATTTGTTCATCCACAATGCCCTTATGCATAGGGGTTTTCTCTCTAATCCTATCCTTTTCCTCACTGTTTTAAATCAGATCTGAAGGCATCTTATAATAGTGGTAAAATATCTGAATACACATCCTAAAACTCATTAACAAATGCTCATAATCATCACACATTTAATCTCAAGTAATAAGAAAGATTTATGTCATTGAATTTATGGTGTTCTATGTGATTTTGGAGGAATGTCATATTGTTTATAAGGTCTGATATACGCTTTTATAATTTTGATATAAATCATAATAGTGGTAAGAAGGACATAATAGAAACCTCTAAATTGATAAGAACTCATCTTGCAGCTTTGGTGCCCCTTTGGTGCATCATCTCTCTTACTTTAAGTTATTGGCAAAGTAATTTTGTGGTTGGGCTAATCATTGTGGAAATATATTGAAATAAAGTGATTGTTGTCTTGCTGTTCATTCCTCGCCTCTCCCATGTCTTGCATTGCATCATTGGCATAGTCTTGCTTTTGTCTCTATTTGCATCTGATGGTTGCATATAAGTGCCCCTAAACTAACAACAAAGTGTTAAAGTGATTGCTTGTACAAGTGGCTCATATTCTAGTTGGTAATTTCATTTGAATATCAATGTTAGCAATCTCTATAGATGGTAATTGTGATCTCACAATATGCATTGGTTAAAACGGTGAATCTAATTGCATATATTTGATGTAAGAAGCTTGAATGTTTTCTAATGATCTAAATTTCTTCTGCCCTGTACTCTAAAGGAAATTAAAAGAAAAAAGGGCAGGATATGGTAGTAATTCAAGAAGAGTGCATAGAGCATCCATGGTCTGATCTTCCAATGCATGATTAACTGACTATCATTGTAGTATCTTGTTACAACACCCTTGTGACAATAACCTTTTGTATGACAATAATCCTAAAGTCTTCATGATAGTCCTCCTGTGGGCCTAACTGAAGTATACCTGTAGTGAGTAAGTTCTGAAGATCATACAGTTTCGCTAAGCACAAAGATCTTCTAGAGTTTGTTGGCATGATATTATAGTCATTGACACTATCTTGAATGAGTGGTTTGCAGAACAAGACCAACAACCTGAAGGGATCCTAAAAGGCATCAACAATTCTAAACCTTGTGGTATACTGTGGTATAAAAGGCCTTTGTTTGAGCAACCACAGCCTGTAGGAGGCCTATCCCTCCTATCTGCAGCTCCTAGAGGGGTTTTTCTTCTAGCCACAATTGTATTTGGGCATTTTTCTTATTGTTATAATCTTGTATTAGCTTACTTGTAGGGTTTAACACTTGATTTTGATATTAATATTTTTTTTGCAGGCATATGGTAAGTTTGGTCGGGGTTTCAAGTGTTTTCTTATCTCATGGTATCATTGATTTATGCTATGTTGAGCTAACAATTATTTTTGTAGGGTTTATCATTGATTGATGCAGTTTAAGGGCTCAAGTCCTCTCTAGTCTACCAACCAGCCCTAGAGCCCCTAACTTCAGTCAATAGAGGTCTGATATATCATTTTGTCAAGCTAATATTTGTATTGTAGGTATTTGAGGAAGCTTTAGTGCATAAGGGAAACTCATTTGTTCATCCACAATGCCCTTAGGCCTAGGGGTTTGCTCTCTAATCCTATCCTTTTCCTCATTGTTTTAAATCAGATCTGAAGGCATCTCATAACAGTGGTAAAATCTCTGAATACACATCCTAAAATTCATTAACAAATGCTCATAATCATCACACATTTAATATCAAGTAATAAGAAAGATTTATGTCATTGCATTTATGGTGTTCTATGTGATTTTGGAGGACTGTCATATTGTTTATAAGGTCTGATATACGCTTTTATAATTTTGATATAAGTCATAACAGTGGTAAGAATGACATAATAGAAACCTCTAAATTGATAAGAACTCATCTTGCGGCTTTGGTGCGGCTTTGGTGCATCATCTCTCCTACTTTAAGTTATTAGCAAAGTAATTTTGTGGTTGGGCTAATCATTGTGGAAACATATTGAAATAAAGTGATTATTGTCTTGCTGATCATTCCTCGCTTCCCCCATGTCTTGGATTGCATCATTGGCATAGTCTTGCTTTTGTCTCTATTTGCATCTGATGGTTGCATATAAGTGCCCCTAAACTAACAAAAAAGTGTTAAAGTGATTGTCTGTATAAGTGGCTCATATTATAGTTGGTAATTTCATTTGAAGATCACTGTTAGCAATCTCTATAGATGATAATTGTGCTCTCACAATAGGCATTGGTTAAAACAGTGAATCTAATTGCATATATTTGAAGTAAGAAGCTTGAATGTTTGCTAATGATCTAAAGTTCTTATGCCCTGTACTCTAAAGGAAATTAAAAGCAAAAAGGGCAGGATATGGTAGTAATTCAAGAAGAGTGCATAGAGCATCCACGATCTGATCTTCCAATGCATGATTAACTAACTATCATTGCAGTATTTTGATACAACACCCTTGTGACAATAACCTTTTGTATGAAAATAATCCTAAAGTCTTCATGATAGTCCTCCTGTGGGCCTAACTGAAGTATACCTGCGGTGAGTAAGTTCTGAAGATCATACAGTTTTGCTAAGCACAAAGATCTTCTAGAGTTTGCTGGCATGATATTATAGTCATTGCCACTGTCTTGAATGAGTGGTTTGCAGAACAAGACCAACAACCTGAAGGGATCCTAAAAGGCATCAACAATTCTAAACCTTGTGGTATACTATGGTATAAAAGGCCTTTGTTTGAGCAGCCACAGCCTCTAGGAGGCCTATCCCTCCTATCTGCAGCCCCTACAGGGGTTTTTATTCTAGCCGCAACCGTATTTGGGCATTTTTCTTATTGTTATAATCTTGTATTAGCTTACTTGTAGGGTTTAACACTTTATTTTTATACTAATATTTGTTTTGCAGGCCTATGGTAATTTTGGCCGGGGTTTCAAGTGTTTTCTTGTCTCATGGTATCATTGATTTATGCTATGTTGAGCTAATAATTGTTTTTGTAGGCTTTATCACTGATTGATGGATTTTTCAAGGGCTCAAGTCCTCTCTAGTCTACCAACCAGCCCTAGAGCCCCCAACTTCAGTCAATAAAGGTCTGATATATCATTTTTTCAAGTAATATTGTGTTGCAAGTATCTGAGGAAGCTTTAGTGCATAAGGGAAACTCATTTGTTCATCCACAATGCCCTTAGGCCTAGGGGTTTTCTCTCTAATCCTATCCTTTTCCTCACTGTTTTAAATCAGATCTGAAGGCATCTCATAACAGTGGTAAAATCTCTGAATACACATCCTAAAACTCACTAACAAATGCTCATAATCATCACACATTTAATCTCAAGTAATAAGAAAGATTTATGTCATTGCATTTACGGTGTTCTATGTGATTTTGGAGGACTGTCATATTGTTTATAAGGTCTGATATACACTTTTATAATTCTGATATAAGTCATAACAGTGGTACGAAGGACATAATAGAAACCTCTAAATTGATAAGAACTCATCTTGCAGCTTTGGTGCATCATCTCTCTTACTTTAAGTAATTGGCAAAGTAATTTTGTGGTTGGTGCATAACACTAATATATTTATCTAATCTCCCACATGTAATAACCCTTTCAGCTATGCATCAAATTGTGACCTAGCTCTCTCATCTCCATTTTTCATGCACTTGCACTACTTGGATCTATTGTCTCCTCGACCCTCCAGCCACCTCGAGTCTTCCTAAACAAGCAGTCTACTTGTTGACACATAAGAGAATTACTCATATAAAATCAACCTCAAACCATATGGTTCATATCAAGATCTACTCTCAATCTCAAATTACCTATTAGCCTTCCTCCATTGCCCAATTTTTATTGATACCTTTCAAAACAAGCTAGTGACCTAGCTCTCTCATCTCCACTTTTCACGCACTTGCACTACTTGGATCTATTGTCTCCTTGACCCTCCAGCCACCTCGAGTCTTCCTCAACAAGCAATCTCTCCTTTTGGCTTGTTTAGACACTCTAGGGTGTCTTCGACTATGTTCATAAGCAAATCTTGGTCTCCGAAAAGCAAATTCAAGGAAGGTTCCAACAAAAAATTGGATGGGGAATGTAACTTCTCATTGAAGGGACAAAGGATTTTCATACTTGCATTGATTAATTAACTCTACAATGTATGTTTGATTGTTTGGTGTGTTTCCACTATTGCATATTATAGAACATAAATGATGAACTATGTTTTGCAAGGGATCCTTGGTAAGTTTGCAAGTATATTGACATGGAATCCTAAGCCTTCTATGCTTGCTTGGTATTTGTCTTGGATCTCAATGCAAGCAGCTTCCCTTTCTCACTCTTTCTCTTGCTTTGTCAATCTCACATATAGCTTAATGGCTTTGCCCACATAGGGAATCGATAAACCATATAGGTTATTCTTCCAATTTGCTTGCACATCAAAGTGAAAAGGGGAAAAATCCTAATGCTTCTTGATTGTAATGTGCATTTGGATTGAAAAGGGGTTAGCTCAATTGCATTTTCCTACATTTCAAGTTCTCTTTCTTTCCTTGCAAGTAAATCATCTGACCAAAGTACTCAAAAAGTTAAACCCTAGTTTATTTTATTTCCTTTATTAATGTGTTGTTATACATCTACTTTTTGACACATAAGAGAACTACTCATATAAAATCAACCTCAAACCCTATGGTTCATATCAAGATCTACTCTCAATCTCAAATAACCTATTAGCCTTCCTCCATTGCCCAAGTTTTCTTGATACCTTTCAAAACAAGCTAGTGACTCCATCTCCCTTCCAAGCCATGGGAAATTGGTATTTCCTCATTGTGGTAGCATGGTACCTCCCTCTATCCACCATGTTACATCAAAAATTCATGGGGGTAAGCATGTTCATATTTTCCTTCAAACATTATTATGAAAATCTGATTTTCTAGGTAAATTAAAAGAGATTTTGAACAAGACTCGTGGTTTTGTTTTAGAAAGGCATGCTTATGTGCAATATTCAACAATCATCGAAAACAATCTTTTCGATATGAGATTTTCTCTGGGTTTTTCATGCCAAAATCAGTTTGTTAAACTTCAATTCCTCTGCTCCATGAAAAAATATGTCAACGCAGCAGTTTAGGAAATCAAATACCTTTAGAAACTTTTGACTTTCTGCCCTATACAAATAAAAATAATATTTTTATCTACGAGTTTCATCTGCACCTGTGTGCCCTTCTAGAATTTGTGTGGTTACCTCTACTTCAAATAATTGGTATACAGTAATATTTTTTGTGTTCTAGAGCACAAAAATTCACTATGTTCTTCTCGCACTATGCTCTTCAAAAAGATCATTGTTTTATTTCTACAATCAACCTCCCTCTGGGCATTGTGTCATTTGATAGGGCATACATTCATGTGATTTTCTCTTTTGGATACATGGGTTAGGGCACATGTTTTTCTCATGCACACATTTCATCTTAAACACAATGATCTACAACATGTGATTTTCTACAACGCTCACATCCCGTTCCTGTATTTTTTAGCTCTATATTCTGCATGGATGTCTATGTGCTACTTTAGCTCTCATGCACTGTGAATCCTCTCTATTTTTATTGTGTCTGTCCAGTCTCTACTAAGGGATTCTCTAGAATTTACCTTTTTCTCATGTATAGGTTCAACAGTTCAGCTCTCATTGCAGCACAACACTCTCTGCATGGCACACACACCTGTGCTTGTATTTTTGAGATCCATATTCTGCATTGATATCTATATATGACTTTGGCTCTCATGCACTGTGTATATGTTTACATCATTGTGGTTAAATTTTCCTTTCATAATACCTCGTTCGACTATTTTTTTGATTATTGAGTAATTTATTATCATATTTTGACTCTAATTATTATTTTAAATACCATAATGATGTAAGTTGAAAGGTGGTGCTCTCATTCAGGTTCGTTTGATGAAATAATTCCTTCCATTTGTCTGTTGCAATCAGAATATCTGTTGGTGCTACATTGACATCCCTCTCAGTCTGGCTTATTGATATACAAAGATTGGTTCTTGATGAAGAAGATATTCCTCAGCTTGCCAGCATAGTCACTGTGTATGGTTTTCTTAGCTAATTTATTTAATTAAGCTATGGTTTGGAGCTCACTTTCTTTCTTTCTAGTAAAATTCTGCCTTTTCTTTTTATTTTCGTTAAGATGCCTGCCATCTTTTAACTAAATTAGATTTTCCTACATCCTATGTATATTCATTTCAGACAAGGTGAATCTGCACAGAAAAAAATATGCAAGAGGGTTTCCCATTTCAAAGGCAGTGTATTCATTTCTCAAGGACCTAGAAGCACCCATTAGCTATGCTGCATGGAAAAAGGGTCACATTATATGTCATCAGATTCAGTTAAAGAGATGGCTTTCAAAGTCCTTTTTGGATGAAGCTATTGCACTTGTAAATTCCTTGCTTCCAATTCCCAGTGCGATGATAGGGAGCACATATGTAGAGGGAAAAGAGGTTGGCAATGAAGAAATTAAATCCAAAGCGAAGGAAATCACAAGAGCAGGGTTAACATCAGTTTAAAAGTTTTCTTTGAAAATTGCATTCTGAAATTGCTTTGAATACTAAAGGTCCTAAATATGAATCGAGATCCCAATTCTGAAGCTAAGTGATGCCTGTAGTCGATTACAATATTGGTTCCTGTCATACAGATATTCGTGTTTGAGGGACCATAGAGGACGTTGGCCTAAAAATATCAAGGTTGGTGTGCAGATGCAGTGACATTTTATTGCAGTTGTTTTTTTCCATTTGTTAGGATTCGGCAGGTAACATTGTCACTGTATATTATGATATTTCCAGGCAGAAGCATGGTAAGAGTGGAGGTGATGTAACAACTTTTGAATACAGAAGCATGGTAACTTGAGGTGATGTGACCTGATTTTTAGGTGCTTTTTACTTTTCCAGCTTGCTAAGCGGAAAAACCTTTTGGGATTGCAAAACAAGGAAAGAAATTGTTGAGTAACATGAACCTGTTATCCCAGTCTATTCCATTATCAAAAGTCCAGATCGCATCAGAACTCTTCTCAGTAACCTTCCCTGGTTTTGTATATTGCTCACTATAAGCATCTTGGAATTCAATGATATGATATGGAACTTAAAGTCTTTACAGAGATCTGTTACTTTTGTTTAGTTCGGTTGGGTATTTGCTTTATTAATATTTTGTTAGTAGTGAATTTAATTGGTAATTTTTGTTTATTAACTTCCTTGTTGATACAATGTTACCAAATGGATCATAAACCAAGCAAAGCTAAAATAGTGTTTGGGGGCCTTTTTTACATCCACACTTGTTTAGAAGCTTAGCAGCAGGTATTTCAGGGATTGTTCCACTTGTTGAAACTTGAAATACTTGTTTGAGATACCTAATGGAATGGACAATTTTATAGTTTCAGTGAATTCAAAGATTTTTTAAAAGCCAATGTGATCAGACATGGACCTTTTGTCATTACAAGATATCTGAGTACTCGAGTAGCCTGCCATGGATCAAGGGCTTTGTCCTCAACTTAGTTTCATGCTGTGAAGTTTAATTCAGAATAGCTGGATATGATCTGCGACTTATCTTGATATCTCATCCGAGTTTCCTAAAACTGAAGTAATGTCAAGAACCACAAGAAAGGGAAAAGTAATATTGATCACTTAGTTTTCTTGCAGTATCTTATCAATACCAATTCTAATGCAACAAAACATCTATTGTAATTTTTTTTGGGTAAATAGAAAGATAGTCTGTTAATATACAAGCAAGATTACAAGGATTTTAGATAGATATCCACTAGGATTTTTAACTTCATCCTAAGATGCAATTCTGCTTGGAATATGAAACACATATGATATGGCCTAGAAACATGTTCCCTAATTTGGAAAGTTGTTTCTTATTTTGGAAATGTGAGATGAAATGCCATGTTATGATAGTGTTTTTCAATACGCTTATCATGCACTTCAGAATTTTCTTTGGATTTTATTGGGTGGACCCAACTTGGGTAATGCAAATGTTAATTCAAGGTGAAATTAGATGAGCAGTGGAGGCATATTAAAGAATACTCACCACCATCAGATAAGCAAGCTACAGGAGTTTTATGACATACAAATAAGTTGTAGTGATAGATGGGTATACTAGAGGGAAAAGTTTGCCTAGAGAAATTTTCCACTTTCAAAGTGAGCTTTTTCCCTTGTGTACCCATATGTCACTGGCTTATTTGTCTATCATAAACCTCCTGTCTTTATTGTCCGTTCTCGGGCCAATCAACCCCGTTTTATTGCCTTCTTCTAGCCGACTTAGGACATGTGTTAAGAGTCTCTTTCATCCACATATCAACTCCTTCTTTAGATTTTCCGTGAACATCCATGCATTAGCACCACTACAAGAAAGCACATTGCCTTCAAATATTGGCACAAATTTGTAAAAGAATTATACTCGATTTCAACACAGTAGAAAATGTATAATGAACAAGAAAAAAAACATATATTTTAGTCACCTTATTTGCGATACTCAACACTTGTCATAAATTAAAATGGATAATAATAAATATTAATATGAGGTTCATCACTACACAGATTATTCAATCTGAATAAAATAAATCCATATTGTACTGCCGAAACTCGATTTCCAAAATATATCAAATATTTTCAGTCTTGGTTTCTGCCAATTTTCTAGCAGTACAGATTACAGAGATAGCAAGGCTACGAACTATTTATTAGGCTTATAGCCAATTTTAAATCTCACTAATTAAAGAAATAGCAAGGCTACGAATAGATTCCTCTTATTTGATCTCATTAGGCTTATAGCCAATTTTAAATCTCACTAATTTGTTCACTAAACCTTCATTTGAACAAATTTGGGAACCTTCAATAAATATTTCTAGCTATATCATATTGTCAGCTGCCAAGCCTAATCACATTTAACTTTGTTTTCAATTTCTTAAGCTACTCAAACAATCTTAAAGCTTCCTCTCTTTCTTTGCATAAGGATTGTCGTCGTTCAATCTCAACTTCAAACTTAGTTTTCCTTGCTTCTAGTGCAGCCTTGTGATCATCAATGAGCTTTTGGATCTCTTCCTGCAATAACAATAAGATTATTATGGAATCCCATCAAAAATTAAAAAAATAAAACAGTATCTGAAATCAGAAGATAATTACAATAAAGAGCATGATACTAAAGTAAGAATAAGGAACTGGAGCTGCTGGATCCTGGACAAAGTGCTTGCGTTGATTAACAGTAAGCAAGGTAAAGTATTCTCCTATTAATCTTTTTTCACATCAGAATACAATAAATGCATGATGCTACAATGCTTAAAATAAATGTTCCAATTTAATAAATCATCCACAGATCATTTTTAGAAGAAACTCACATTCTCCATACTAACAAGTTTTTCTTGTAAGGCATACAGCTCTTCTTCTTTATCCTTAATAACAGTTTCTCCTTTAGCAACATCCTGCACAGGGGAGGAACAAGTCACCATTGACATAGTGAGTTGTGTCAAATTCAGCATGCATCGGTCAAGTTAATGTTGAATAGTCATGTACCTACTGTTTAAACCATTTTCTTTGATGAGGTAAGTTTGACTTTAAGTACAATCCCAACTTTGCAAACTCTCCTTTATATATATATATATATATATATATATATATATATAGTGCTGTAATTGTAATCTTGTGATCAAAATCAAGGGTTTCTGATGCTTGTCATTAAATATTGAATACTTGTTGCATCCTTGAGTTATGCTAATGAAAGGTCCAATGGTCAACCTGACTTCTTGTAGTGATTCTTGTCACAAGGGAGGTCTGGTCTTCAGATACCTACAAAATTTATTCCTTTAATGATGCTCACAACTTGTTATTCAAAGTAAAAAATTGATTCTTCTAGAAACTGAACAAGGATCGATAAGCACGATGCTAAGAAGATCAAATTGTGACTGTATATATGAATGCTGAAACTATTGAAAGAACGTGATTGTGAAGAAAATCAATACGACCCAAAATGATCAAGATCATTGATATTTTAGATGGATGATATTGTAGCTACTCCACTGCAACATCATTCTCGAATAGGATTCCTGACACCATATATAGGGAATATTATTGTTTTGTATACAATGCAAAACTGAATGAATATAGACAATATGAATAGAGCAGAGAATCCATATCTGAACTGATGGATGCACTTCCATATATTCATGTATTGTACCATAATTCATATACAAATGATGAAATTGAGGTCAAGCTTATACTATTGTAATAGAAATACCATATTGCAGTTGTTGCACAGTGAAATCCATACACAAATTTGAGAGTATATAGGAATGGGTTATACCCATTATTGCTAATATGGGAAACTCTACCAATGTAGAGTAATATGAGAAACACATATATGACTGAAGCAAGACAAAATGTCATAATGCAAAAAATCATACTAAAGCATATGCCATATGACATTATAGGCAAATCATACCAAGACCATAGCTATTTAACGAACATCCAATTATTTCAGAGGTGTAGTATCAAGAGTGAAGATCTGAGAGACTTCCTTGAAAAGTAAGCTTTTTTAACCCTGCTTCAAATCACTGTGAGTTTATGACCAACTATACTTCCCCTTATTTTGTTCAACTAGAAATTCAAAGCATGGCTGGAAGGGCTTTAAGGCTCCTCCTCAAGCCTCCTACAATTCACGTGTTTGTGACATCAAGGTCTTCATATATAACAAAATATGTACTTGATCTTAACTGCATTATACCTTAGGATGACTTCAGCCTAAGCTAGGCCTCAAAACAGACTTTTATGAGTTGCTGTAGAAGCAATCCCTTCTCTATGGCCTAGAGAAAAATGATAATCTCCTTCTAGGATAATCTCACACATGTGGCTTAGACCTACAAGAAACACGCCCCTAAAACAGAGAGAAACTCCTTCCTCTATTTATTATGAAAATAAGTATATTATATGGATGATATATAAAAAATTAAAATAGGATGTCTTAGGTATCAACGGGAATGGGATGGAAATCCTTGGCACTCAAAGAATACATTAAAATATCAGAAATTCTAGTGAATGTGGTAGTCATTAATTTTATTAGTAGGACAAAAAATCCATGGACATTTTTCAAATGAATTCAATAGCACACAAGCATACATATTGGAAAATCTTCACATGAATCCCTATGGTTCATATGTAAACTATAAAGATTGGATAACCATGAATTTAGAGCAAGACACTCCTTAATACTAAATAGGTTGGTAATAAAATTCCAAAGCATCTAAAAGTAAATACCTTACTCAATCTTGATGATAAACCAATGCGGGAAATATTAAAATAGCAATTATTTGAAATCAGTCACTGCCTTGCATTGTATTCAAATATAATCAAAGAAACAATGTTGACTATAAATCTTGAACATTGATTTTGATAACTAAATAAAGTTATCCATAACTTCATAGACAATTGGGAAAAAGTTCTTGATTGAATAAGAAAATATACAAAAACTAGGATACAAATTCTACAAAAAAGGCAGGTGAATCTCCTCGTACACTCTCAGATATTTTTTGAATACCATAGCAACGAAGAAAGGGTAAGAGGTTACCATGGTTTAATGTAGAGTCTCTAACCCAGAGACTACAGGATCTCCTTGAGGCTCAGTCTGCATCATGTCAATATCCGCTGTACCCTGAAAAGTAGAAACCAAAGTTAACAGTCAAGTTTACGAAAAGAAATATAATAAGCACTATAAATATGCTTAACGAAAAGTATCAATACCTGTGTCATGACTGGAACCTCAAAAGGAATAATCTCTTCAGGCAGCCCTTCATGTGTAGCGCTAACCTGAAAAATTCCATAATGTTAAGACTCGTACCAATAAATTTGTGACATAAATTCAATTTCAATTTGACATACAAAAATATAGATAGATAGTAATGAGTAATGGTTGTGGCACCTGTACATGATCGTGTCCACGATCTACAGAATGAGCACAAGGGGAAAGGCAATGTTGTTCTAGGAATTTTGTAAAATGCATAAGTTAAATAAATATATTGGCGTCAGTTTTTTGAGACTAAATGTATATATACACCAAAAAAACATGTTAGATCAAAACCTGTTTGTACACACCTCGCCCATGGTGTGCATTTGTATTGTCCTGGATTGCTCATAGAGGTCTCTACATGAGGCTGCATACTCAATAAGCTCATCTCGCTCCATCTCCCTCAACACATCATCTGGGACACTCACAAATGGACGCCCTCCTGCACTAGATGAAGGTTGGCTCGTCCCTAAGTCGACTTCCACCCCTCCTAAAGAAGCTGCAATATGTTCTTGTATCTTATCCCTCATTTTTGATGCAGCACTGGAGATAAGGGCTAACTCCTCTGGAAGTGTAACTACTCTAGGTGGTCGAGCTGCTAAACGAGGTGTTGGAGGCCTAAACCCAACATCTCGCATAGCATCAGGTCATTCATATGTACGACCTTTTCCAGCTCCATAGAATTTGGACCCAGTATCTGTATAGTTAGGGTCCATGTGCTCTCGGAATTGAGCAAACAACATTCTAAAAAAATATTGCAGCACCTCATCATTATTTTGGAACTTCCCGTATGCATATAGGAACTTCTCATAAATATGGGGTGCAATAATAGGATCATTGAATCTTGCAATCTTCAGACGTTTTTTGTCTTCAGGCCGCAAGTCAAATAGTGACAAGGCCATTTCTTTAGTGACCTTACTTTTGACTTCATTGTAGGAGTGGATACCAATCACTGATTCTCTCCTCCTACGCATCATGTCAAAAAAAACTTGGGTTGATGGTCCAACCCCACGTTAAGTCTCTATCAAACTCTCCAAATTGTGCAAAACAATTTGGAGACAATTTCGGCTAGGGGCAGAGAGATTGCAACTTTGCAATTCATTGCGCAATCTCGTGGAATGCTTCCTCATCCCATCAACAGTAAGTAAGGATATGGTATCTTCCCAAGGCATCTGCTCAGGAATATCACCGGGATGGGTGTAAAGGGGATCATAGCTCGAATTTCGAGCAAACTCATGAACCCTACGACCTCTACCCCTAGGAGGGCGACCACCACCACCTGTAACATGTTAAATTATTGCACATATTAAAAATTAAATAATTTATAAGGAAAATTTGTATTTAAACAACTTGTTTGGTAATTTGAAAATACCTGTTGGAAAAACTATCTCTTCCTCTTCGTTCATACTATGGTCCCCTGACGAGGAATGAACGTGTCTATGACCCACTGTACAAAACATTAAATTGTTAGAATTTGGGCACATGAGTACCACAATAAGTTTGAAATTAAACATACATCAAAAAATAAATTTTCATTTAGATTTTACTTGGAGAAGTATCCAATTGTGGGGTGAATCCCACAGGCTGAGACATTGTTCTCTTTTGCCCCTCACCAGCAATAAGGCCAACCCCAACTCCAACTTTTGCACCTATGGAGCATAATGTTTTCACATTAAACACATAATTTGGAAAAATAATTCACTTGTTCAACATTGAATATAACGTAAAATTGAACATTTTAACTAGGAATTGATCTAATGTGTACCTATGCCGTGTATAAGACCCTCATTCATACCATGGTCCCCTGGTGAGTAATGAATGTGTCTATGACCCACTATACAAAACATTAAATTGTTAGAATTTGGGTACATGAGTACCACAATAAGTTTGAAATTAAACATACATCAAACAATAAATTTTCATTTAGATTTTACCTGGAGAAGTATCCAATTGTGGGATGAATCCCACAGGCTGAGACATTGTTCTCCTTTACCCCTCACCAGCAATAGGGTGAATGGGAACATGTCCTTGGGGCGCCTCTTGTTCGATTCCCTGACTGGGTGAACGAGTTGGACGAGTGCGTCCACCTGTGCAGGACAAAAAAAATTCACATTAATCAATTTTTCACAACGAACAATAAATATAACCTACTTGAAAACATGACATAACTAAACAACCAATGTACCTGATAATCCTCCTCTCATGGAGGCATCTCTGTAGGGCTCCCCTGATGCCATGGAGGGGTCTCTGTAGGGCTCACCTGCCCCTCATAAACAAATTAAAAAACAAATTATCAATCGACAGTTGAATGTCATCAACCAATGGATAACAAGTACTATATAGGTACTATGTGTGAACGCATAGGCATGTTGAAAAGTATAGCTAGATCGGTCTTCATGTTGACTATGTAATTATATTCTTATGTAAAGAAGAAGTCAAGATCTAATCCTTACCCTTGAAGAAGATCATTCAAAGAGAAATCACCAACACATCTTTTCTCCACCATCGAAGAAATCAAGATGAAGACTTTATCTTCACTTATCAATTAAATATTTTCATTCTATAATCAAATTTTGTTTAAATGACTTTGTTTTGGCAGGGAGATCTATAAACTGGTTGGGTTACCAAGATTCCTTGCATGAGGAGAATAGTCACAGTCCTCGAAGAAAGTAAGGTTAAATGCCACTTGGACCAGATTTATACAAAATTGAGGTATAAAATAATGAAGGGATATCTTCATAAGATCTTAACTGTGAGATATGAAAACGACGATAAGGTGGACAACGTAACAAGGAGAGAGATTCTATAGAAATGTAGCCATAATTTTCAAGGTTTCTCCTCTAACTCTATAATTTTTATGGAACACTTTAGACATGTTTCTCCCATTCATGAAAAGCATCCCACAGCTTCACTTTCAATTCCACAAACAAGACAATATTGTTGGTTTTATTCCACCTTCCTCCACCACTACTAGTTACACTCAGCACACCATTGAAACCATTTGAATAAGTACAAGGAATATGTTTATGAGTACATGGAACCACATGGCACCATTTTATTGAACTTCATGAGGGTTGCAAGCAGATGACTCATACTTCAAGCACCAAGCTTCACATTTATAGCTGATTTATTTTTCCAAACCTTATATTCATCATTGCAGTGTGATTATACTTCAATTCTGTGACTTATCTTTTGACACATGACATTAGATCAGATTCTACTTTTGAGTACAATGCCTTTCCTAATGATTAAAGTGATAGATTTCATGCAATAAGGTCTCCAAGGTAACAGGAAAAATAGCTAGCAAATCTCTCTCAGAATTCCTACTGTATCACAAAGATATACCATGACTGGGGCTTCACTACTTCAACTCAAAAGTTGTAACAAAGACAAAAGAAAATAAAACCGACTTGTTCAATCTCCTGAGATTACTTGGTATCCGAGCTAGATTATGGTGAAAAAGCAGCCTTGAAGTCAAAATCATTTGGCCTAGTTCAAGAACACTTTTCATATGAAGGGTGAAATCATCTATTGTTACAGTCGCTACCAGTGACAACACCCAGTGTGTAACTTTTGGAGATTATATATCCCAAAGCATTAAGAGTGTAATTATATCGTGTAAATAATATATTAAAAAGTTTGATAATATTTGGAGGTTGATTGCCAAAGAATAATCTATGGATCCATAACTATAATCCTTCTACTCTATCTAGTCAATATAATGTTGCTTGAAGTGTCAATGTCATGATGGTGACCAAAAAAATGTCAATTCTTAGCTTCTTTACTGGTTCAAATTTGAATTTAAAATAAATGTGAAACTAGATCTAAAAGAGTCCTCTCTTTTAGCCAAATCGATTTCAATATCTTGAAATTTTTGCTAAAATAGAACACTACAGTTATGTATCACTGAATTTATTCCCCAATAAGTTTGCAAGTGCAACAATACCAAAGAAAAAAACAAGATGAGACTAGACAGTTGTTTTGGAAAGGATAACAGTGTAATAGTCGTGAAAAAAATCATTTACATCTTCATCATGCTAGTACTACTATGGCAATGTAGAGTGTGGGAGTTTAGTCTCTCACAAGAAAATTAGAAGCAAGAAATACATACAAGATAAGACCATAGATGCTTAGGGAATTTAAAGCAATCAAAGATGAAAGTTTATTTTGCTTTTGCAAGAATATATCTCAACCAAGACTAGAACAATAAAATTCCTTTGGACTTTGTCAACAGCCAGAAAAAAAAGATATTATTAATATAAAATCTATCTCAATTAATCTTTGATTCTTTACAATAAAACAAAATGATGGGGATATTTAAGAATGCTTTTGAAACAATGGCCATGTAAAATTTTACAACTAAAATGTTACATCAAATGGGAAACACCCACTTTTAAAATTTTCTACTTAGGAGAACGTTTGATTCAATCTTGTGTGCTAGATGTCGATTGAATTAACATTTTTCAACAGCTTGAACTATATTGTAACCACAATTGTTGTTAAAAAAATGAGAAACTTTGTGTAATTATAGTGAATGTGGCATAAATTTGTGAATGTGCAAACACATTCACTATAATTGTGTCCTGCACCAGAACTCTATTATTAAAATCAAACAAGCAAAGAACTTCCCACCTGTACCATAGTACATTGATCACAAATTTGACATGAGTAAGATAACCTATAACAACTACATGTTCTACTCGATTTGGTGTGGGATTTTGCTCTACGAGCCTCAAAGTCTCATCTCATCATCTAGTGCTCATCTTGAATATAATTTAATGCCGAGGACTAAGGAAATTGGACTTTTATCCATCTTGAATTTGGCTACTACTATTCTAGGCTTCTGTACATTTCTAGTTGCTTCCATTCGAACTGTTAGTGAGAGTAGAGACTCATTATTTTTAAGGGGATCGAAAATTACAGCAACACCCTCTTAGATACACCCCACATAATATCTAACGTGTATATATGAAATTTGAAGAATACCATGCACTAGAGACAAGGATTGGACACAACACACATACCCTCAATTTCCATGTTAAAATGTAGGAGTAAGAAACATACCATACCCCATAAATCAAGATAGGACAACAAAATGATATATTTGGAGTGTTGAGAAAGGTATAACCATGACCAATTAGAAGACGAGCCCTCTAACAGTATTTCTTAGGAATAAGATAAAATAACAATGACCTCCTTTTAAAATCCAAATAATTGTGAAAATGTTGTGGGAAAAAACCAACTTAATGTGAGAAAATTGTTGACTCCTCAATTTACATACAGATGATTAAAAAAACCCAACTCACAATGTATACCATGTAAGAGGAATATAATATTCAAGGTGGGTAGCTCTTCTCTCCACCACCACTAATTACAAATACCTTGGCCACCATGAGGTAGATCCCATGATTTTATAACGATTTGACAATAGAGAGTGAAGCTAAGTGGGAAAACCTTTTAGAAAGTAGAGTAGGACTAGGAAAAGACAATCTCTAAACTACCAAAAGAAATAAATTATCGCAAACAAATACAAATACTTGTGTAAAAATGTTTACTCAAGTTAAAATGAAATTTGTTAACTATTATGTGGAATACAAATACCTAATGAGTTCACCAAAAAAGAATTTCCAAATAAATGAGAAAATGCACTATGTATGTATTACATCAGTATCAAGACAATGAAACATAAACAACTGAAAATAATTCATGATTTCCACAAAGGCTGAAGAAAGTGAGGCAAAAAAAACTGATCTATTGGAGCTTGACCCCCTAATTTTTTTTTACTCCATACAAACAATCCAATAGAGAGAGATGATATGTCATTTCTGCCTTTTCCATGATCTCAAATTCCTTTTTCTTCAACTGCACTTCCATGAGTTTGAATTCAAGTTTATTATTTTCATTTTATAACTTCAGTCTCTTCAACTGTATTTACTTACTCCTACAAATTACCGGCCCCTTAAACCCCTCCTTCTCAAGCTCAAGTTGTTATGCCTGAACCTCCACTTTCAGTGTTTTCACATCAAGAAGTTGTCTTTGCATCCATGCTATTCTTTTACTATCTTCTTCAACATCTTCTCCATTTTCATCATTAGTTTTCCCATTTGCCTCATGATTCTCTCTCCCCTTAGGAGAAGATGACTGCATACCATAATCTGCCAGGATATGTAGCTTGGAATAAGAACACATTTCTTCCTAGAATAAGTGATTGGAATCTATAATTTTCATCGGACCCTTTTTTGTCCCCTCGGAAATATGATCCATAGAATAAATGAGATGATGATTCTCAACAACCTTTGATGTGTCTCTTCCAAGCACATCATTTAGTGCCTTAAAATTCTTGTTCATGTCATTGAATTTATCTTTGCACTGCTGACAATAAATATGAAATCCTTTCTCCTTCAATATTTTTGAAATAGATTTCCACTTTCCCTTCATCACGTGAGCACTAGACTTGTTCCTATTACATTCCTCAATAAAAAAAACAAACCAATTAAATAATAAGATTCACCATGTCCCCTCTCCATTTCATAAGTTTCTAATGGTCATCAATGTGAGGTCTAGATTTCATAAGTGGATGATGTTCATCACTTTCATCTTTATCTATTCAAATGAGACTATGATGTTGATGGTGATATTCGTGTTGTTGGTTCAGTTGTTGTGAATGATGGTCATCACTTTCATCTTAATCTCTGCAATTGAGACTATGATGTTATGGGGATCTTGATGTTGTTGGTTCTGTTGTTGTGAATGATGGTCATTGAGGACATCTCCAACCTCGTAGTAGACCTACTGGGCAAAGTGAAAATTGAAAACCTTTCCTCCTTGGTTCTCAATAACCATGTTTTTTTTTAACTTCGTTAAAACCCTAGACATTCCAAATGAAACAACTGTTTTTTTGGTGTTTCCTTTAAGTCTATTTCTAGTCTGAGCGACCAAGGGTATGACCCTAGACAAGGCAAGATGGTTTCCTCTATGAAAATATCCCTTTGTAAGAATTCTTCGGTTATGAGTAAATGAAATAAACAACTGGGTATTTAATGTCTTTCACTCCTTTTGTTATTCCAAGAAAAATTACCATTAACCCTAGGTGTATCTACTAACTTCAACTTTTTTATACGGTTATTAAAATTGTTAGAAACTGGTTCAAGCCTTCATAGGCCTCCAATTTTTTTCTCTCACAGGGATCGAATGAGATTTAAATCTCCCCCTAAACCCATAATAGAAATGGGAAACACCTTTTATGAAACAAAATTTGACTTAAAAATTGTGGCATCTCTGTTAGCACTAGGGGTCCATATACTGTTGTTAAAGCAACTAGGTCTTTTGTGGCCAAATATCGTAATCATCCATTTATTATGTGTGCGCTTGAAACCAATATTTAAAGAAAACCTCCTAGGGATTCCCCAAGACATCCAACCTGCGAGAACTACCTTGTGCATCTACTGCCATGAATTGACAACCCTACCAACAAAAATAAAAATCTTTGTCAATTTATCCCCTGCTAGTTAGGTTTCTTTTAGAATAACCACCGTCAACGTTTATTCTTTTAATTGATCCCATAAATATCTTTGTTTTTTTTGCTGCTAGGTCCTCTAAAATTCCATGTGAGGATTTTCATTGAGAAGGTTTTGAAATTGGGGAAAAACGGTTGGGAGCTCCATAGCTTAACCAAAGTTCACTAGCTCCTCTCCTGCATCTTGTATTGATTGTCGTTGAGATTTATGTCATTTTCATTTCACTTCTCTATCCAAGTCCTTAAGTAAAATGATCCACAATCCCAAAAATTGCAACAGGCAGATGCACAGTTCAAGGCAGACGAAGGCTTACCTGATCCCGACGACAAAGAAAATAGCTCTTCAAAACGATAGCTACAGTCCAAGAATTCGACAGCTACAGTGAATGCATTCGCGAAAACGACAGTGCAAAATGAATTCGCGAAAACGACAGTGCAGAATGCTGCGCGAATGAAGAATTTTGGATTTTTGTTATAAAAATAAAACTCTCGGACGAGAGTTTGAAAATCTTTCGGACGAGAATTGAGAAAACTCTTGGACGAGAGTTGAAAAACTTTCGGACGAGAGTTAAAAAACTATATTTTATAGATCAATGCACTTAATTATGAAGTGTATAGGTGTACCCAATATTTATAGAAGAACCATTAACTTGCATCCGATCTTTACTAGGACATGTTAAACTAGTACCATTTGTGAGTTTTACTCTATTTTGAGTAGTATAAGTCGTATCTTTTCTCCTAGATTTTGACTTTTGAACATCACACTCTATAACCATATGATTAGGCATATATTTCTCTCTCTCAATGTTAGTTGAGGCAAAAATAGTAGAATTCATTGAAATGTATCCATGTGCTCATCTTGGATTGCATGGCTCTTGGATATAGTTTTATTTAATATCTAAAGAGGCAAAGAGGTAAAGAGAAAAATAAAAAATAAAAGTCTTGAGCAAATCCCGCCTCATTACAAGGTTATTCCCTAGTCCTTAGCTTTTCTAAAAAATATCTAAAAAAAGGGTCATGTTTTATGGACTAGACACCTCAATAAATGAATAAATAAGCAATGAAATGAAGCTAAGGAATGTCAACACAATTCTTAAAGCTCCCACTTAAAGGTTATTGAAATAGGATGTCCTAGCTCCAAAAAATCTAGACATGGAAATAATGAAATACCTATTGTTTAATGGAATATTTCCAAAATGATCAGGGTTAAAATCACATAATGGAATTAGAATATAACACAATCTAAACCTATATAGAAAGGATTCAATAACTTTTATAGCAAATTGAGGTATTTATTGCAAGCAAACCTAGAGAGATGATTATTGGAGATGACTTTGACCAAAGAGAATTTGTCTTAAAATTTCACTCCAACATTCCACTTATTGCTCTAAACAATTGAAGAAGATGATAAAAAGTAAAATTTCTTTGAAAATAAATTCCTAACTACCCAAATTAATTAGAATTATATGGTTAGTATCTAGCAACTAAATATAATGAAACATAAGTGAAGGGAAATATATGATTTGTATATTTTGGTTCAAAAAAAAGTTTATAAAAGTAAATATCTTACTAGTTCCAATTGTCAATGACTCTAAGAACCATTTCCTGAATTCCTCCTCTTAGACCACAGAAGGAGTGTTCCTCACTATCCTCACCTTGCACATGAATAATAGAAAGAGAAGGAGCATCTTTCCTCTATTCTATATTAAAATGTGAAGATGAATCAAGAAAAAATAGCTTCCTATTGAGGGACTATCCTTAAAATCTCAAGAATAAACCCTTTTTCGGTCTCTAGTATCAATTTTCCAACATAAGGTTCCTTCCTCTTATTCTCCACCTTAGGCTTGATTTTACACTCTGAGAAGGAAAATGGGGTAGTTGTACATAGGAAATAGGAGGTGGAAAAATAGATAAAGCAAGCGTATGTATACATGTTTCTAGATCAATATTAGTGCATGAAATCCAGAAAAAAAAATTCAAAATAATTCTAAGGAGAAGTGAGGTATAGAAATGTAATTGATAAATGGTTTGAGGCCATGGAGTGTATGTTTACGATACAAAAACAAATTATGCTATAGTAGATGCCCCTTAATATGCGAGGTTACAAAGGAATATGTCTATGGAAATACATTATGAAATCCAGGAGGAAGTTGTCAAGTGGGTCCAAAATGGCGGCCCGTACTTATACAACTTTGCAGGACTTTACATAATGTACTGGAGGCCAAACTTCGCTCCAGAACAGGAAGACTTCAAAAAAGTTCCAGTATGGATTCGCCTTCACTCTATGCATGTTGATTACTGGAACAAGCGCATCTTGGAAGCCATAGAAAACTAGCTGGGAGTCTTCGTCAAAGCCTCAGATCTCACATCGCAAGGTAAGTACACAGCCTATGCTAGAATTTGTGTTTACTTGGATATTTCAGGACCCCTCCCAGGCCATATGGAGCTGATCCATAAAGGAGTGCAAATGGAAGCAAACCATTGATTACGAAAATATCCCATTCAGATTCCGAACATGCCGATAGCATGGACATCTCAGTCATGGCTTCCCTGCTAATCAACCACAGCCTCAGGCCCAACAGGAACAAGGGGCTACTCCAACACATGGTTTCACCACCGTCTCAAGAAAGAACAAAGGGAAGAAAGGCAAAAAGCCTCCGAAACCCTCCACCAATACAACCCCCACCAATACTGCCTCCACCCAGCAAAATAGCTTTGAAGTTCTGAGAAATCTTGACTCATTGGAGCACCCTATAGTCTCCCAGGCCCCCACTGATCAAGATCTGTCGTTATTAAGTCAATATTTGATTACAACCAACACCCCAAGCACAACCTCGGATTCAATCCACACCCAGGCACCGCAACACAAACCGGAATCCTCTCCCATTTAGATTAATACTAGCCACACCTCACTGCAAACCCCTCAATGCACAGAAATGAAAACAGACCAGCCATCCTCAACTAGTTCAAACAATCCTCTGGAGGAGATCCTAGGTGATCTAGATCTCCAAAAGTTCAATGAGCAATGGTCCAAACTGGGAGTCGATGCCATTCCCCAAGAAAAATTGGAGAAGATAGAAATGGCATAGCTGCAGCTGGAATACATCAACCAGAATGCAGCCAAAAGGCAATGGGGAAATAGCAGCCAAACGGGCATTCAAGCCAACCTGGATTTGGATCAATACAAGCCACAAGGACCAGGAAGAAAAAGAGGGCGCAAATCTACAAGACAGCAAATACAAGAACTAGGCAGACGCCTAATCAATGAAAGAAAAATCAGGGCCTTGGTCCTATCTACTCCAAAGGTAGCTCAATGAAAATCACAACCTGGAACATCAGGGGGCTCAACGGCACCACCAAAAGAAGGATCCTGAAAAACATCTTATTCTCGCTACACCCAGACATCATACTTCTTCAAGAATCCAAATGCTCTCCCAAAGGCACAGAGACGCTCAAAAAACTCATTTCCAACAGTCATCACTACATAAGCATAGATGCTATCGGGCAAGCAAGAGGGTTACTCACGTTCTGGAACAAAAGAAAAATTTTCTTGCAGAATGCTTTGTCCACCAAGCACTCGTTATCGGTCATTTTCAACATGCCAGACTCAGGGCAATCGATCTACATCACCAACGTGTATGGACCCCAACGAATCCAGGAAAAGATGAAGATGCTGCTAGACTTGGACGAAGTCAGACAACACCATGGGGCAAACCACTGGATTTTAGGCGGAGACTAAAACATGATCACCAATCTAGCGAAAAAAAATGGAGGCTTACGAAGATTGGATAAGGACTCGGAAGCATTAAACACCTTTATTGCTGAATCCAAACTCATTGACATCCCCACAGTCAATGCTCTGCATACCTAGAATAATATGCAAGGAGGAAACAGGCAGATAGCGTTAAATCTCGATAGGTTCCTCATGTCGGAATCCATTCTGCTGCAAAATATCGACATGGAGGCCAGCATTCTGCCTATCGGAGGATCTGCTCACTGGCTAGTGCAGATTCACTTCACCAATTTGTATAAGCCCCACAACAGACCATTCAAATTCGAAGCCTTTTGGAAAGAGCACCCATCATTCATGCAAAACATACAACGCACGCTGGTGGACTCAAGCCACCAAAAGGAGCGACAATATCATGTACATATTCTAGCAGAAGCTCAAAACAATAAAAATCAACCTCAAATGCTGGAACAAAAACACCTTTGGCGACATATTTCAAGCCAAAAAAGAACTCGAGGAAAAAATGGCGAACCTCCAGCAAAATTTGATCAAAGAAGGGCCCAATGATGAAAGAATAGCTCAAGAATCAAATCTGCAAAGGCAATGGGAAGAACGGTTAAAACAAGAAGAGCTGCTATGGAGGCAGAAGTCGAGGGTGCAATGGTTAAAATAGGGAGAACGCAACACTAGTTTCTTCTATAAGTCAACCATCCAGCATAGAGCACATAATCTCATCCTCTCCCTCAAAAAAGCTGATGGCGATCAAGTTTATAAAAGGGAGCATATAGGATCTGAACTCAACTCTTTTTTCACTTCTCTTCTTAGCGATCCCATTCAAGATAGAACCCGAGCCATCAATGAAATTATCACTGCCATTCCCAACTTAGTTACAGAGGAGCAAAACTCCCTCCTTCTAAGAGAATTCACTGAGCAGGAGATTGAAGAAACAATCTTCAACATGGCCTCGAACAAGGCTCCCAGACCAGACAACTTTACAATCGAATTCTTTAAAGCTTGCTGGCCCATTATTAAGGCTGACCTTCTCAACCTAGTAAGGAACTTTCACAGAACCAAGAAAGTGTTGCCTACCATCAATGCCACATTCCTCACCTTAATTCCAAAATCAGACCAGGCTAACTCCCCCGACAAGTTTTGTCCCATAGCCCTTTGTAATGTCCTTTACAAAATCCTTTCCAAACTGATGGCTAGCAGACTTAAATCCGTCCTCCCCTCAATCATTTCTCAGGAACAAACTGGCTACGTTGAAGGTAGGCACATCACTGACAGCATAATCCTCACTCAGGAAGTGTTGCATTCTCTCAAAACAAAAAGGACTCCAGGTATGATTATCCAGCTTTACCTTTCAAATGCCTTTGATAAAATCAGTTGGCACTATATGAGAGAAATCCTCCAGGCTTTTGGATTTAGTCAGCAATGGACAAATTGGATAATAGAACTGGTCTCAGGTGCTTTCTTTTCAATCCTACTGAATGGAGGACCCCTTCAACCCTTCATTCCATCCAGAGGTATAAGGCAAGGAGATCCCATGTCTCTGTTTCTCTTTGTCATTATGGCAGAAGGGCTAGGAAGATCCTTAGCCAAGGAAAAATAGTAGAATCAACTCAAAGGCATCAAACAGGTACACCAAGGACCCACAGTAACGCATCAGCAATTCGTAGATGATACAATGCTCATGGGCGCCCCCACAATGCAGGAAGCTCGAACCATCAGCAAAGTGCTAAAGACTTTCTCGGAGGCCTCAGGTATGGAAATCAATCTCACAAAATCCAAACTATTTTTCTTCAACACATCCATTCCTGTGCAGAGAAATCTCAGCAGAATTCTGAATATTCAAAAGAACTCCCTTCCAACCAAATGCCTTGGTATACCACTCTCGTAATATGCCTACAAATCGGCCAACTGGGAAGCCCTCCTCAACAAAATGAGAGCCAGGTTAAGCAGCTGGACCCACCAGGCCTTAAACATGGCCAGCAGACTGATATTGGTCAAGTCCGTCCTTCAAACCATGCCAGCATATATTTTTTCAGCACTTGCAGCCCCTAAGGCGGTTTATAAATCCATTCGAAGCATCCAGCGATCCTTTCTCTGGAATGGAGCCTCTAAGGAATCCAAATGGGCCCTCCTCAAGTGGACAGACATCTGCAAACCAAAAATGGAGGGAGGTTTGGGCCTAAGAGACCCTGAGATATTAAGCAAGGCCGTAGTAGCAAAAATCTGGTGGAGATGGGTAGAAAATCCTAACTCCCTCTAGGGCACCTTGTGGAAAGCGAAGTATACAAATCAAATCAGGAACAAAGACCTCATCAGGCTTACAGGCACAACTCAAGGATCCCCCATCTCGAATAAAGCATGGGAAAATCGACATATTGTTCAGCAGCATAGCTTCTGGGAAGTGCACCAAGGCAACACTACCCTATTCTGGGAAGATGCCTGGCAACAACTCCCACCCTTGGCACACCTAGACTGGAACACTCTTAAAAGAGCCATGCAGGAGGAAGGCAAGGTTACGGTAGCAGACTACTGGCAACCTGTGAGCGAGGAAACCACATTGCAAAAATGGTTATCCAGAGAATAATGGCATACCCAAGCAGGCCCAATGAATTTAGACCATCTTCTACAAGACTTGGACAAAAGAAGAATCATAAAGTCTAATAAAGAGGAAATCCTGAGATGGGAAAGAAATCCCAAAGGAACGTTCAACCTCAAAGAAGCATATCAGATCTTGGCTGCCTCCTCGGATCCACAACCAGATCACAAATGGCAAGCCCTTTGGAACAGAGGAACATGGCCAAAAATCACACTATTCTCCTGGCTAGTCATGCATAACAAGGCACTCACATGGGAAAATCTGCAGAAACGAGGCTTCGTAGGCCCTTCACGATGTATGCTCTACGAGAATGGTCCGAAAACTCTCAATCACATCCTCAACACCTACCCCACGGCTTGCTCTCTGTGGGATGACATGGCCCTGGTCTTCAGACAATCCGACGGAGACAGAAACTCCATCCAACTCTCACTCAACAAGTGGAGATCTTCCATATCCTCCAATCCCTTGGTCAACAGCGCCTGAAATCTAATTCCGAGAGAAATAGCATGGATCCTGTGGAAAGAGCGAAACGCAAGAATATTCAAGAACTCAGCAAGGGCAGTGAACGTGTTGACAGGGAAAGTGTGACAGCTTATCACAAAATCAATCAATGCCATGGGCATATTGCAGACAGAGGGCAACATATCTCTGAATGATGCAAGAATTATACAGATCCTGAATCTTCAAACCACGACCAACCTTGCTGGGCGGAACCAGGCCTCAATAGGAACAACGCAGGACAAATGGACTCTACCCCCTTTTAACACTTTCAAACTCAATTTCGACGGGGCATCAAAACAAAACCGGGAATTGCAGGTTACGGGGGAGTAGTAAGGAATCATACAAGCGCAATCCATCTCATCTATCATGGAAATCTCGGCGTGAACACCAATAACGCTGCAGAATTAATCGCTCTCATCCAGTGCCTCACTCTGGCTGGTCGCTACAGACTTCTACCTCTGGTAGTGGAAGGTGACTCGGAGATCATAATAAGGCTGATAAGGAAACTCCAGATGGGCGAGCAGGTGGACAAAGTGACCCCAAGCTGGAGACTCTCGGCAATCTTGAAGGACCTCCAAGGCCAACTCTACAACATGCAAGGGATCACATTTCAAGCAGTTCACAGAACAACAAACAAGATGGCCGATGAAATGGCCAATGCTGGGGTCGATTCCAAGCTGGAAGAATATCACAGCCTTTGGCAAGATATGGCGGAGGGAGAACTCAAATAAAAATGCAAAGACATCCAAAATTTGGATCTGCAAGAGTAGCCCACAGCTACAGGGCATTCGATGGTTCTGCTACAGGAAGGGCATGTCAATCACCGCCATTGATGGAGCAGCCACAGGAAGGACACGTCAAGTGGCGGATTTTTCCAACAGGCTCGAGCAATCTATGTTCACGACCACATCTCTGCACACCCGTCTCTACATACTCAAGCCCCATCGAAGAATTGTTCGCTCATAGTCTTCATGCAACTCAACACGCTCATCTCAGTGTTGACTTGAAATTCTATGCACGCCAGATCACCTCTAGTTTTCCTTAGTTTCTATTGGCCGACGCCATACACTTTCAACCAATACATTCACTAGATGCTATGCCCAGCCAATGATGTCAGGCCATCTCAGGGAGGTCCCATTGACTCCCACGGCACTCTGTATTTCTATGTAGAAAAAAATTATTATAATTCTTCTTAACTTTTACAAACAAAAAAACATTATGAACCCCACAAAAATGTGGGCTGCGTGCAAACTCTAACAAAAATATTCAACATTATATGTTCAGGGCATGCCTTTGCAATCGTTATGGCCTTACCTCTACTCACGAAGTAATTGGAGGTCAACGAAGGAAACTAAATGTTCAATGTTATTATAAATTAAATGATATCAAATCTTTAATATTTTAGTTCAGTTATATAAATTAGATGTTTAATAAATGATATCGAATCCTTAATGACACAGCGCAGAATGAATGATAAAGACTCTCGGACGAGAGTTTAAAAACTTTTCGAACGAGAGTTGAAAAAAATCTCGCACGAGAGTTGAAAAAAATCTCAGACGAGAGTTGAAAAACTTTCGGACGAGGGTTTAAAAACTCTCGTCCGAGAGTTTTTTTAACTCTCGTGCGAGAGTTTTCCCGAGAGTTTATGTGACCACAACTCTCAGACGAGAAAATGCATAACTCTCGTCCGAGAGAATTTTAACTCATGTTAAACCCGACCAAACTCTCGTCCGAAATATTTAAAATCTCTCGGACGAGAGTTTTGAAAACTCTCGGCCGAGAAATTTAGTTGAATTTTTTCTCGGCCAAGAAATTAAAAATTTCTCCCGAATTCTAACCATCCGCCAAAAAGTGTTTCCCAACTTCGGGATTTCACCCGTGTGGATGATCGAATATGCAAAGCGAATTCCATCAGATCCCATAGAGACTCCTCAAAACTCCTCCAAAACCCTTGATGATGTAATCCTGCTCCTGCGGCCTAGGCATCACATACCCTGGAAATCCATCCTCGCTGTACTATAGAGGAAAATAAATTGGGGACATGACACACTTTGATATGAATTATAAGAATACATTTTGGCTGGGTTTTCCCCTATGAGAGGGGTTTTTCCCTAGCTGAGAGCCTATATTCTGTGTTTTTTTGTTTCCATGATCTTCATGTTTTGCATCTGATAATTATTTGATTGAGAATAACATAATTAATTTAAATATGCCAACATAATTCAAAAATAATTATTAATGAAAGAGAAATCTAATAATTATTGGAAGCCTATTGTGGGAGAAAACCATACACAAAAAAAATCAATGATGTAGTTTCAAACAAGAAAGCCCCGAGGTAAAATATGAAATCTTCATTGGTTCTAAGTGAGAAGAACCCAAAATTGCAGAATAAGTGTAATATACAGGGTTACTGCTTAGTACCTGTCTCTTATGCAAACAACAATTAATAACTAAATTAAACTAAAACAATAAAGAACTAAAATTGCATATATCTCATCTTACAACAATAAACGATTGCATTTAGGCTAAAGAATGTAATAGCTTTGGATGCATTTGTAAACCATTTTGCAACAAACATTTTGGTCTCATGGTATAGGCAAATGCTTTCAACAATGAATAAGGTGGGAGGTTTACCAACAATGAAAGTAAATATGATACCACAAAGAAACACATATGTTGAGCAATGAGAAGAAACTCTTGGAAAGGATAAATGCCATTTTCTTAAGGAAGGCTTTTTTCTCCAATTTTATTCAATCGATGATGAAACTTGGTAATGTTAGAGGGAAAACCAGTTCCAATAAGTGAAACATTTTGGACAATGCACTACATTCAATCATTCTCCTTCACATTAACTTGATCCTCTAACATTTATTTTCATTTATTAAATATTTGTTGCACCATATAAGATGTAAATGTTTTCTTTATTAAAATCATTATTCAAATATCATAATTTCTATAATTGAAACTATGTGAGAGAACTAAAGTTGGATTTGAATCATGACAAGTTTTTAAAATCTCCATTTTTTAATGGAGTAATATATTAATTAATTTATATACTTTTTAAGTTTTCAATTTTGATATTTGAATAATTGATTTGAATTTAATTGTATTTATATTTATATTGAGGTAGGGTGAAATAGTTTTATATGTGATTTCAAAAATATTGATCCAAACATTAATTTTTGCTAAAATATTTAGTTTTAAAAGTTTGAGTTTTATTTATCAAATATATTAACCAAAATAAAAAATTAATTGCTTACCAAGGGACAAAGACTTGTATAAATTTTGGTGGATAGTAACTACTAAAAAGTCTGCACATTTACATTTTTGCTCCTACTTATTAAAGAGAAAACATAAATAATGGTGGCCAATAACAACCCCAAATGTATTTATTTATATTTTGTTCCTATCCATTTTTTATGCAAAGTAATTATCCACAAGACAAAAAAAAAAGTTATGGTCCAAATAAATATTTTATTTATTTATTTAAATATAATTTTTATATTGACAATTCAATTTAAAACCACATAAAAATATTCATCAACCAATTAATAAAAAAAAATTACATTTAAAAAATACATAAAAAAACTAATAATTTTAATATATATATATATATATATATATATATATATATATATATATATATATATATATATATATATATATATATATATATGAAAATAAATAACAGAGTAAGAATCTAAAAATAATTGGAGTATGAGAAATAGATTCTTAACTCTTTAATTTTATTTCTCCAACATAACTTTACTCTAAATTACTTTTTTTAATGTATATTTCTTAATAACACTTTGAAGATAAGTCAAAGTATATTTCTTATATTTTAATGTATATTTCTTAATAACACTTTGACTTATCTTCAAAGTGTTATTAAGAAATATACATTAAAAAAAGTAATTTAGAGTAAAGTTATGTTGGAGAAATAAAATTAAAGAGTTAAGAATCTATTTCTCACACTCCAATTATTTTTAGATTCTTACTCTGTTATTTATTTTCCCTTTAAAATGACACATCTAAAGAGGGAGGTGCTACCTAAATATGTCATAAATTGAGATTGAGCCCAAAAAATTAAAAGGACCCGCCTAGGAGAAGATTGGAGCTCACTTGTTGCAAGCTATCTCTTTAAGTGACATAGTATTGTTTTCTTTTCTTTTCCATTGGAATAAATTAATGGTTGCTCTACCCCACAAGAACATTGTTTAAATAATTGAATTCATTGTTTATTTGTTTTATAACTCTTATGCACACTAGAGGATAGGGTAATTGGTTATATTGTTGTCCACTTACCTTTCATTGTCTAGTATTAACTCTAATAATTAGCTAGGAGAAGATTATTACACTCACAAGCATGAAACCCAACACCACCCCCAAATGGGTCCCATCACATAAAATGCATAATCTTTAATTTTATTTTTATTTGTTTACTTGGAAAGAAAGCACAGGAAACCCCGAAGCGCTTCCCCACATTTCGTGGATGGTAATCCAACTAAGCCATTAGCCTTGATTATGGGGCATCACCCCAAGGGAATTAAAGAGAGCCGAACTCGTGATCACCAACAACTATGAACAATATAAAAGAGCTTCAGATATGGCTCTAAACCACTTGAGCTAACCCTTTGGGCATAATTTTTAATCTATGACACATAATAGGTATCCCACCTATCTTCACAGGGATAACACTTTAAGAAGTGTGAAATTAATCTTCGTATTGTTGAAAAACTTATAAATAAAGAACTAGTCATCTAGCATATTCAACCACTCCAAAGATTATGCATCTATCTTGCCTTCAAATATAGGGATATAACATTAATTTGTACCCTGAATTGTGTTCCTCCTCCAAAATTAATGCTTAGTGAAGGTACCTCTGTGACAAGACTTGGATGAAATGGTCCATCATCTCATGCCTCTATCATGTAAGTTTATCTCCTAGAGCACAAACTAATATGACATTCTGTTTTATTTTCTTTCATTACTTCATCCAATATGGGAGGTTGCTTGAGCCTGTGTTAGAAGTGTTTTCCATATTTGAACAATTTGAGGCTCGACCTTTTATCTCGACCTCCCTTAAGACACATGCAGCACAAGAGAGTAGAGTGGTTTAATACAACCGATTTAGATTAGGTTATAAATGAAATAGAAGAACACAATATTGGAGAGACAAAAGGGATGCTATTGAAATTAAAAAATTACACCATAAACAAGAGTTTACTTACAAATCATATGTAAAAAAATATCAACATGTACATAGCAACATGATACGTACAAATTTGGTGGCAACTTATCTAAAAATATGTGGTGATATTGTTTAGCTTTAAAACAAATAACAAGAATTCTGAAGTACTTCTACAATGATGTAAAAAAAATTAATAAGTAAAAAATCTCTAATGCAAGAAACCTTAGATTGATTAGGGCTATGTGAGAATGTTGAGCTAGATGAATATGAAATGTCCAAAAATAATGTGGGCCTTGTCGAAGTCGTAACTTTTCACTTAGTGCTATTTTTTTCATAACTTTTCACTCAATGCTATGTTTTAGGTCTTCTTTAACTTGTTGAAAAGAATATTAGAAAGCCAAGTTGGGTTCTCAAGTATCATGTGTCACTACTTTGAAAAATGCAAGAGAAGACCCCACAAAATGCACTAAAAAATCACGATCCCAAAACTACTAATATCAAGGTTATTTTTTGAAATAGTCTAATATGAAATCTGAAAATTTATAAATAAAAAATTCGTTACAACTCATCCACCAAAAATATCTCATCCTCTATAAAATAACATATACCATGAAAAATTCATGATCAAGTTCTTTCCTAATAGAATAATCTTCAATTATGATCCAACAACTTCAAAGCCTTTAATCTTATATAAGTTGAACAATTCAATAATATGGTAAACCATGACTTCAATTTTTATCCTAACAATATTGAAACTAATTAGTTGAATATCCATCAACTTGACATTTATTTGGTTGGTATATGTACATGCATATTCTCACCCCTACACATCATATCTTCACTATCAAAGTGGAAGTGGGGTGAATATATATATGGATTGAAAACAGATTAACTTATGTATAAACATTGTTATGCCAATGTTGTTTGCCTAGCTAAAGTTTAAATTAGTGAACTAAACTTTGTAAACTTTCTTTATTCACAACTCACATCTACTTTATTTTATCTTATAAATATATATATGTTGTGAAAGCAGATAAACTTCTGTTTAAACATTTTTATGTCGATGTTGTTGGCCTAACTAAAGTTTATTATTGAACTAAACTCTGTCAACTTTCTTTATTCACAGCTCAAAGCTCCTGCTTTCCTTTCTCTTATGAATCGGAATTAGATGCTGATTTCTCATGCATCAATTGCTTTCACATTCAAGCTCTGTTACATTTGAGCTGTTGTTTGCCTAACTAAAGTTTATTAGTGAACTAAACTCTGTCAACTTTCTTTATTCACAGCTCAAATGTCCTGCTTTCCTTTCTCTTATGAATCGGAATTAGATGCTGACTTCTCATGCCTCAATTGCTTTCACATTCAAGCTCTGTTACATTTGAGCTATTTGTTCCTTCAGATCTTCTTTTGTCTAGAACCAGCACTTTTATAGGGATGGTTCATGTGCCTCGCATCATTTACTGACAAGATAGTTTGGAATTTAGAGCTTTGTTCAAGATAGAGAACGAATAATGGGTCCACATTCTTCAACCCTGCACTCAAAATAAAACAAAATGCCAGACATAGTTGGCTCAGGACCTTCCAATGGCCAGACAGAGTTTGCTAAGGAGCTTCCACTTATGAGGATAATCATTACCCATGTCCTTCAAAAGTAGGGTTTTTTTTTTCAAGTATACGCCACTGTATATCCCACGACCTTACTTTTGATGAGGATATGACACCTGCTTCCCAACTTTCTTCCCCTTGTCAAAGTTTATTTCAGACATCGTTAGTTCGGTGCAATAAATTTCAATAAGCAACGACAAAATGAAATAATTGGCTTCAAAGGGTTGGAAAATAATGGGAAATAATCAAAATCCCGCGGACCCCTGCCTGCGATGTGACCGATGATTTTGGCTTTTAATCGTTTTCGTAAATCGGCTGCCACGGGCATGTTGACAGGATTTGGGGTTTCGTTCACACTTGGTTCCCACACTGCAATTAAGTTTATATACCTGCATTGATTGATTGATAGAGAGTGCGAGGTGGGTTGTTAGCAGTACAGCGACTTAATGGAGATGTGGAAACTTGTATTTGTATTGCTTTTCACATGTTGGCCTCCGTGGGGCATTGGGCAAAATACTAAGGCTGGTGTCATGAGAGTTGAGCAGAACCCACTTGGATTATGCTCCACATTTGTGCAGCCTTACTTTTCTAATTATGATTGCCATGAATACTTTGTAAGAGTTATGAACTCCTCCATTGCATTTATACAGATATGATGCAGCAGAAGTTTAATTTCTTTTTTCTCTCTCTGTTTTGTTTTGGGTTTTAATTTTTCTATACTTTGCTTGTTGCAGATCACAACCACAGATGGATTTCGGCTGGGGGTTCAAAGGATCAATACCCCCTCTGAGGATGGGAAGAAAAATACCAATTCATGTGGAAGACATTCACAAATTGACCGAACTGTCACAAGAAGGGAGAGATGTCTCCACGGCTTTCCAAACTGTGTCCAAGAGAGAGAAGAAGGCAGGAGAGGGTGACTACTACAGGAAGTACGACACCAAAAGAGGGGGAAAAGGGGCCAAGATAGACTTGATCAACAAGCTAGAGGTCAAGTTTGTCTGCTATTTGATAGCAAGAAAAACAATGAGACACTACACCAAAGGGGAATGTACAGTGGATACTATCTCAGTTGTGGAGCATTGTCTCCAGGGGCATAACTGAACTGGTACTTGTTTTTTCTCAATGAGTTATTCGAAGCCTCTGAAGACAACTATAAGAGGGCCACTAGGTTCATCTACAATTATCTTATAATGGCGTTGGCCATGTGGAAATGGACGTTTCCAGGAATCAAGCAACCTCTGGAAGTGGCAACAGGCCAACCATTAGCAATGAAGTTCGCACCCTGGAAAACATCAGGGGACTCCGGCACTAAGGAGGTGAACGAGGAAGCGTTCAAATTATGGTACAGCCAAATGGTGGATGTCGCGATGAGCCAACAGAGAATTCCAAGGAATTTTCTAGACATTTATGCTACACAAGTATGGTTTGGGATTAACCATAAGAAAACCTACATCTGGCCAGCATGTGTGCCAGAATCGACCTTTAAGATGAGGCCGTTGAAATTTCAAATCAATGAGCGGGCTTTCCACACAGAAGTATGCGCGTGGCCAGGAGTAGCAATGGAGGTCAAAAGCGGAGTCTAATTCTATTCATTTGATGGCATGCTAGCGAATCCACTGTCAGGAGAAACATTGGAGGAAGCAATGGCTCGAATGTCGCGACTACAATTGACCCCAATCATAGAGCACCTGAATGCAAAGGTACAAAGCTTTAACTGGGTAGTCCAAACTTTAACAAGTGATTCCTCTTTGTTTTCCACATTTACGGAATCTCAGGCCTCAAATTCTACATCCTCTTCCATCGCAGTCCCCCTAGTCACAACTACCACTTAGTTTGTTTAATTCATCACCAGTAACAACCACGACTCTCGTCAAAAAGAATAAAGCCTCAAAGCCACCCATAGCTACACCAAAGGCCAAGAAGGCAAAAATCACAACGTCTAGCCCAGTCATTGATCTCACAGGGGAAGATCAAACACAACTTATGGTATGCGGGCCCTAATCAGAGAAGAGCCAGTGACAGAGCCCTAGGCGACTCAGGAGCTACCTCCAATAAAAACCTATTCTTTTCTAAATGTCTGTGTATCACCTCCTCGCACTCACCACTCATCGCCCAACACCTCATTCACTTCTAAAGATCATCCAACTCACATACCCTCCACATCAGCCACCATATATGACCCATTCAGAGTAAAAAGTAAAAGAAATGGGGACACCGAGGTAGAGGTTAACTCCGGTACAGCAGTGGTACCTGAGGTTAACCAAACCCTGGTTGAACAGGTTTCTTTCCAAGAAATTTTAAGTCGAGGGGCATCTTTTACTGTAGATACAACAACCCCGACTGAAGAGCTGAACCCATTTCAACAAGAAAACCTGATACTTCAGCAGGTGCAACCCAATCTAAACGTGGGTAACCCCAGTAATCCGCTGCTGCAACAAACATCGTCGCTCTCACCACAGGAGCACTCAACCAAGTCCATTGCGAGCAGGCAACCACTCCAACAGAGACAATCAAATCAAGATATCTCCAGAGCTGAAATTATGCAGACCTGGGGAATGACGCAGTTGTACAATTTCATTCAGTGGGCAGCACAACAGGCCGAAGGGCTTCACACAGAACTCCAACAGAGATTCTAGCAGCAACAAGTACAAATCATCGTGCTTAATGAAGAGCACGAACAACTGAAGATAGAGAGGGACCACCTACAGGGCCAACTAGATATGGTGACCAACATTTTCTGGGATCTTTGGCCCACAGTGACAGCCCAAAACACCCAGATACCAGATGACATAGCAGAGAGTGACATAGTCGGACGGTCCATTCACATATGAGTGCCTTGTTCGAACCTCAGTCGGGAAAACAAGGAACTGAAAGCAGCATTGGAGACCAAGCCCGTGCTACCAGACCTAGCGGTCGTCTACACAGCGAAGATAGCAAAAAGACAGAACCAGGTAGTCGAGATGTAGGAAGTTTTGAGTACTGCAGAAAAGGAAGCGTATGACCTACTGAAGGGTCTACATGAATGTTCAACCTTGCTCACATTGAAATCACAGCCAGTTTCTGCACAACTACAGCAGATATCAAAAGAAATTCAGGAAGCCACAGACCCTGATGGACTTGACCAATTGTACACTCAAGTGGAGGAGATGGAAGTCCAGATACAACAAATTGAGGAGCATTCAACTACAACCAAAAAATCCCTCTGAAAGCTCAAGCAGCTTGTGAAGACTACTGCCCAAGAAATGCAGCAAATCGTCGTTGAGGCCAACATTCAGATCAATAACATCTTTGGTAGCCTACCGACCATCTTAGGAGAGAAAGAGGTCGCCCAGGTCACAACAGAAAAAGAACTGCTCATACAAGGATGCCAACAGGCCATTACTAGCTTCCGAGAGCTCAAATCATAAACACTAACAAAGGTCCCAAAGTTGGGGCCCTTGTTTGGACACGCAGAGGAAAGGGAGCAAACAGAATGGGCCACGAAGGCAAGCGGACCAATGGAGACCGAGGCAGCAGGAAACAATTGACTCGGGACAAGTCAATAGGATGTGGTTGGGGCCTGTTGGGGCCCTTGTTTTGAAATTAAACAATTTTGAGTTGCGGATAACAGGTGGAAGAACGCAACTACAGTGGATAGAGTTGTCACGGTTGCGAAGAACTGAAGAGCAAGTGGCACGACTGTTGCGGAAGCAAGCACAAATGGCAGAAGGAAGTGACAGAAGACAATCAATGGAATTCCCAATAATCAGGGAGAAGCAGCAAAGAGCCGAGCAGAAAGGAAGGAAGAACTGTCAGTCGTGCTGGCAACGGAACAAATAGGCAGCCAACCAATGGAGAAAGGAGGTTGGAATAGTAGAGATCAGGGAACATGAACTGTAGGAGAGCTCTGTTCGTGTTGTTCATTCTGTTCTCTCTCTCTCTCTCTCTAATTCATTATGTTCTATCTTACGTGAATCTATTATAATCAGTTCTACCAGGAACACTCTATGGATAATTGTAATTGTCTTTTGTTGTTAATGCAATACATCTTGATTTGACGCTGATGTTCTGAGTTCTGTATTGTGTTCTGGTTTAGTTGAACGTGCGGGTTATTTTAAATTTTTGGTTATCATTCTGAATATGTTCATAAGTATTGTTATATGTGGAGTATTTACACTTACTCGAAGTACTTAATTATGTCTGGGTTATGCATCTGTCATGCTTGATCGATACCTGATCTGATCCCAACCTTAGTAAGGTCACAACATGCCTCGGGTGAGACTCTCTGCTCCTTGGAGTAGGGTGAAAATGTCGGCGTTGTGCTAGACTACTACATAAACCCTTGTTGGCCTCCATCCTGAACTTGGGTCTTGCCCCAGAGACCTCTTTTCTTGCTAGCATGAGGTATTCCATCAAATATTCCTCCTAAAAGGACACCTCAAGCGTAATGAGTTAAGTTAGGCCTAGTAATAACCATTTTTTATGAAAGTTGTCGGAATGTAACAAAATGAAAAGCAAGATGTGTGGATGATGGAATATGCAAAGCGAATTCCATCAGATCGCATAAAGACTCCTCAAAACTCCTCCAAAACCCATGATGATGTAATCCTGCTCCTACGACCTGGGCATCACATACCCTGGAAACCCATCCTCGCTGTACTATAGAGGAAAATAAATTTGGGACATGACACACTTTGATTTGAATTATAAGAAGACATTTTGGCTGGGTTTTCTCCTATGAGAGGGGTTTTTCCCTAGCTGAGAGCCTATATTCTGTGTTTTTTTGTTTCCATGATCTTCGTGTTTTGCATCTGATAATTATTTGATTGAGAATAACATAATTAATTTAAAGGTGCCAACATAATTCACAAATAATTATTAATGAAAGAGAAATCTAATAATTATTGTAAGCCTATTGTGGGAGAAAACCATACAAAAAAAAATCAATGTTGTAGTTTCAAACAAGAAAGCCCCCAGGTAAAATGTGAAATCTCCATTGGTTCTAAGTGAGAAGAACCCAAAATTGCAGAATAAGTGTAATATACAAGGTTACTGCTTAGTACCTGTCTCTTATGCAAACAAAAATTAATAACTAAATTAAAGTAAAACAATAAACAACTAAAATTGCATATATCTCATCTTACAACAATAAATGGTTGCATTTAGGCTAAAGAATGTAATAGCTTTTGATGCATTTGTAAACCATTTTGCAACAAACATTTTGGTCTCGTGGTATAGGCAGATGTTTTCAACAATGAATAAGGTGGGAGGTTTACCAACAATGAAAGTAAATATGATACCACAGAGAAGCACATATGTTGAGCAGTGAGAAGAAACACTTGGAAAGGATAAATGCCCTTTTCTTAAGGAAGATTTTTTTCTCCAATTTTGTTCAATCGATGATGAAACTTGGTAATGTTAGAGGGAAAACCAGTTCCGATAAGTGAAACATTTTGGACAATGCACTACATTCAATCATTCTCCTTCGCATTAACTTGATCCTCTAACATTTACTTTCATTTATTAAATATTTATTGCACCATATAAGATGTAAATGTTTTCTTTATTAAAATCATTATTCAAATATCATAATTTCTATAATTGAAACTATGTGAGAGAACTAAAGTTGGATTTGAATCATGACAAGTTTTTACGCTCTCCATTTTTTAATGGAGTAATATATTGATTAATTTATATACTTTTTAAGTTTTCAATTTTGATATTTGAATAACTGATTTGAATTTAATTGTATTTATATTTATATTGAGGTAGGGTGAAATAGTTTTATATGTGATTTCAAAAATATTGATCCAAACATTAATTTTTGTTAAAATATTTAGTTTTAAAAGTTTGAGTTTTATTTATCAAATATATTAACCAAAAGAAAAAATTAATTGCTTGCCAAGGGGCAAAGACTTGTATATATTTTGGTGGATAGTAACTACTAAAAAGTCTGTACATTTACATTTCTGCTCCTACTTATTAAAGAGAAAATATAAATAATGGTGGCTAGTAACAAATGGTGGCCAATAACAACCCCAAGTGTATTTATTTATATTTTGTTCCTATCTGTTTTTTATGCGAAGTAATTATCCACAAGACAAAAAGAAAAGTTATGATTCAAATAAATATTTTGTTTGTTTATTTATTTTTTTAAATATAATTTTTATATTGACAATTCAATTTAAAACCACATAAAAATATTCATCAACCAATTAATAAAAAATAATTTACATTTAAAAAATACATATAAAAACTAATAATTTTAATCTGTTCTAATAAAAGTTATGATTCCTTATCCATAAAGCTATTTCAAGTGTAATTAAAAATCATATTTCCCTGTCGGACTGACGGACAGAGCAGTGGGCTTCCAAGTGGTGGATGACCTTACATACCCTTGCGTGATCATTAGGGCGACAATCCTCCGACGGCAGACCTCCACTCTCTGCATTTAATTGCATGCAACATCCTGTCAAACTCAACCACCTCCTGTCATAAGGGTTAATTAAGTGTTACACGCAGTGGGCGATGGGCTTTAATGATATCTTCTTTCTCATTAGCATTTGTTCACAGTATAGTTTTTGCATTGGCGTATTCCAGCAGGCGACCGATCCAGATTTGAAGCAGGTTCTCCGGAGACAGGGTGGAAGTTGTTTGTGGTATGTCATGGCAATTCTGCCTTTCATGCTCTGCTTTCATTTTCCGATTCTGCCTTTGTTTACATTGCATGGAAAATACCTCCTTCTCCAGTGTCTGAAGATTTGTATTTGGATTACTGTGCCCATAATGTTTCTTCAAGGTGGTTTCGAACAGGGAACATGGGATTTATATATATAGAACCTCATTTCAGAAGCTCTCCCGGTTTGATTGTTATCTGTCCTTGTCTTGGTCTCTTCTCTTTGTTTCATTCTCAAGGCTTTTTTGTCTCCTCCAAGTTGTTGAGTTTGCGGTTCATGCTCCTTCTAGCCGGGTTCAAGGTTGGCAGTATTGCCTGTTCACCCGCTATTGATAACCTTTCTCATGGGGCTTTCTTTGTTATTGATTCTCTGTTTTGGCTTTGCATGTTTTTTGGGCTCCGAAAAGTGCTCTTTGATTACCCTTGGTCGTCTGTTGGTGTAAAGGTCCCTGAAGTTTCTGTTGGATATGGTATGTTGGGATGGCACTGCCATAGTTTTCTTTCAATTTATACTACAGGCTTGGTTTATGTCGTAGTATTTCAAAATGCTGTTGGATATGTCACTGCCAGGCGGGTAGTTTGTGGCTCTCTTGCTATTTCTTGTTGGCAATTATATTTAATTATGAGGAGGCATTGTTATAATATTCTCTGTAAATTCGTTATATGCGAGGGTCGTTTCCTAGTTAATTTCAATAACAATTTTCGATGTTTTGTCACCATGTTCATTAATGATATGGCTATGCGAGCTGGGTTCATTGCAACGGAGTTTTATTCAGTTTTATTGCATTCTGTTTCTGACTTACTTCTACCCACAGACTTCTTTTCAAGTTATACTGCTTCCAATATGGTTAAAAGACAAACAAGGAAGGTAAATCGTTGTAGGCAGCCTCATCAAGAGGCTGGAAGGAGCAGGAGGGGTAGGAATTCAAATGAACAAATGTTGCAAGACATTGCTCAGGTATATGAATCAGGAAATTTGGCTCAAATTAAGATAAAGATTCATGGTTGGGAAATACAAACAGACAACAAGGATGAAGATATGGAAGCACAAATTTCTAAAATGGACTTTATAACTGATCCAGGGAGTACTTGGGGTCAGGTGTCCCTCTTTCAACAATCAGTGAAGACCTACTGGAAGATGAAATGCCTACTTGCAAAGGCAATGGCATGTCAAGAGGAAAAGAACATCAAATCTTCAATTATGTTTGAACTGCAACAAATGAAGCTGGACATGCATGCAATGTTCAAAGCTCAGATTCAGCTGAATGACAGGGTTGGTAAGATAGAAAAGCAGTTGCAAATATCTCAAAGCAGTGAGCAGGTGCTGGGTACCATTGTTAATGTTCTAGTTCCTGTAGTTTCGTCTGTGGATCTTTCTAGTTAAATGTTTTCGATTTCTATATAATTTTGGAGTTCATCAATTTAACTACTTGTTTTATTTGTAAATATTATGGACATACTGCAGTTATTAAAGCTATAAGTAGCAGGATAAGACAATTTCATTTTTGGTCTGCATTTAACTCGATACGGTGGCCAACAGACTTAGTTTCCTCCGGGAAGGTTGAGGTCACTGTATTTTTTTTTAATTTTGTATGACAATTTGCCCTATATATATTTGATAATATAAAGGTACTACGAAGCTTACAAAAAAAAAAAAAATCATATTTCCCAATGCTAGGAATTCCAATATACATGTTGGAATTTATTTTTCCCTATAGTAGTATGAGAAAGCGAAGTACTAAAATCTTTGAATATACATTTTTTTACAATATTGGGAGCAAAAAAATTTTCTATGAAATTATGCAATTAAAAGTTTGATATATATATATATATATATATATATATATATATATATATATATATATGAAGATAAGTCAAAGTGTTATTAAGAAATATACATTAAAAAAAGTAATTTAGAGTAAAGTTATGTTGGAGAAATAAAATTAAAGAGTTAAGAATCTATTTCTCATACTCCAATTATTTTTAGATTCTTACTTTGTTATTTATTTTCCTTTTAAAATGACACATCTAAAGAGGGAGGTGCTACCTAAATATGTCATAAATTGAGATTGAGCCCCAAAAATTAAAAGAACCCTCTTAGGAGAAGATTGGAGCTCACTTGTTGCAAGCTATCTCTTTAAGTGACATAGTATTGTTTTCTTTTCTTTTCCATTGGAATAAATTAATGGTTGCTCTACCTCACAAGAACATTGTTTAAATAATTGAATTCATTGTTTATTTGTTTTATAACTCTTATGCACACTAGAGGATAGGGTAATTGGTTATATTGTTGTCCACTTACCTTTCATTGTCTAGTATTAACTCTAATAATTAGCTAGGAGAAGGTTATTACACTCACAAGCATGAAACCCAACACCACCCCCAAATGGGTCCCATCACATAAAATGCATAATCTTTAATTTTATTTTTATTTGTTTACTTGGAAAGAAAGCACAGGAAACCCCGAAGCACTTCCCCACATTTCGTGGATGGTAATCCAACTAAGCCATTAGCCTTGATTATGGGGCATCGCCCCAAGGGAATTAAAGAGAGCCAAACTCGTGATCACCAACAATTATGAACAATATAAAAAATCTTCAAATATGGCTCTAAACCACTTGAGCTAACCCTTTGGGCATAATTTTTAATCTATGACACATAATAAGTATCCCACCTATCTTCATAGGGATAACACTTTAAGAAGTGTGAAATTAATCTTCGTATTGTTGAAAAACTTATAAATAAAGAACTAGTCATCTAGCATATTCAACCATCTCTCCAAAGATTTTGCATCTATCTTGCCTTCAAATATAGGGATATAACATTAATTTGTACCTTGAATTGTGTTCCTCCTCCAAAATTAATGCTTAGTGAAGGTACCTCTGTGACAAGACTTGGATGAAATGGTCCATCATCTCATGCCTCTATCATGTAAGTGATTCCTAGACCAACAACTTAATATGATATCTTGTTTTATTTTCTTTCATTACTTCATCCAATATGGGAGGTTGCTTGAGTTTGCAATAGAAGTGTTCTCCATGTTTGAATAATTTGAGGCTCGACTCCTTTTATCTTGACCTCCCTTAAGACATTCATGGAAAGACAAGAGAGTGTAGAGTGGTTTAATACAACTGATTTAGATTAGGTTGAGAATGAAATAGAAGAACACAATATTGGAGAGACAAAAGGGATGCTATTGAAATTAAAAATTTACACTATAAACAAGATTTTATTGATAAATCATATGTAAAAAACACTACCATGTACATAGCAATATGATATGGCTAAAATGGTGGCAACTTATCTATGAAAAAATATGTGGTGATTTTGCTCATTTCTAAAAACAAATAACAAGAATTGGAAGTACTTCTACAATGATGTAAAAAAAATTAATAAGTAAAAAATCTCTAATGCAAGAAACCTTAGATTGATTAGGGCTATGTGAGAATGTTGAGCTAGATGAATATGAAATGTCCAAAAATAATGTGGGCCTTGTCGAAGTCATAACTTTTCACTTAGTGCTATTTTTTTCATAACTTTTCACTCAATGCTATGTTTTAGGTCTTCTTTAACTTGTTGAAAAGAATATTAGAAAGCCAAGTTGGGTTCTCAACTATCATGTGTCACTACTTTGAAAAATGCAAGAGAATACCCCACAAAATGCACTAAAAAATCACGACCCCAAAACTACTAATATCAAGGTTATTTTTTGAAATAGTCTAATATAAAATCTGAAAATTTATAAATAAAAAATTCGTTACAACTCATCCACCAAAAATATCTCATCCTCTATAAAATAACATATACCATGAAAAATTCATGATCAAGTTCTTTCCTAATAAAATAATCTTCAATTATGATCCAACAACTTCAAAGCCTTTAATCTTATATAAGTTGAACAATTCAATAATATGGTAAACCATGACTTCAATTTTTATTCTAACAATATTGAAACTAATTAGTTGAATATCCATCAACTTGACATTTATTTGGTTGGTATATGTACATGCATATTCTCACCCCTACACATCATATCTTCACTATCAAAGTGGAAGTGGGGTGAATATATATATGGATTGAAAACAGATTAACTTATGTATAAACATTGTTATGCCAATATTGTTTGCCTAGCTAAAGTTTATTAGTGAACTAAACTCTGTAAACTTTCTTTATTCACAACTCACATCTACTTTATTTTATCTATCTACTTTCTTTTATCTTATAAATATATATATGTTGTGAAAGCAGATAAACTTCTGTTTAAACATTTTTATGCCGATGTTGTTGGCCTAACTAAAGTTTATTATTGAACTAAACTCTGTCAACTTTCTTTATTCACAGCTCAAAGCTCCTGCTTTCCTTTCTCTCATGAATCGGAATTAGATGCTGATTTCTCATGCCTCAATTCCTTTCACATTCAAGCTCTGTTACATTTGAGCTGTTGTTTGCCTAACTAAAGTTTATTAGTGAACTAAACTCTGTCAACTTTCTTTATTCACAGCTCAAAGCTCCTGCTTTATTTTCTCTTATGAATCGGAATTAGATGCTGATTTCTCATGCCTCAATTGCTTTCACATTCAAGCTCTGTTACATTTGAGCCGTTGTTTGCCTAACTAAAGTTTATTAGTGAACTAAACTCTGTCAACTTTCTTTATTCACAGCTCAAAGCTCCTGCTTTCCTTTCTCTTATGAATCGGAATTAGATGCTGACTTATCATGCCTCAATTGCTTTCACATTCAAGCTCTGTTACATTTGAGCTATTTGTTCTTTCAGATCTTCTTTTGTCTAGAACCAGAACTTTTATAGGGATGGTTCATGTGCCTGGCATCATTTACTGACAAGATAGTTTGGAATTTAGAGCTTTGTTCAAGATAGAGAAAGAATAATGGGTCCACATTCTTCAACCATGCACTCAAAACAAAACAAAATGGCAGACATAGTTGGCTCAGGACCTTCCAATGGCCAGACAGAGTTTGCTAAGGAGCTTCCACTTATGAGGATAATCATTACCCATGTCCTTAAAAAGTAGGGTTTTCTTTTTCAAGTATACGCCACTGTATATCCCACGACCTTACTTTTGATGAGGATATGACACCTGCTTCTCAACTTTCTTCCCCTTGTCAAAGTTTAGTTCAAACGTCGTTACTTCGGTGCAATAAATTTCAATAAGCAACGACAAAATGAAATAATTGGCTTCAAAGGGTTGGAAAATAATGGAAAATAATCAAAATCCCGCGGACCCCTGCCTGCGCCGGAACATGTGACCGATGATTTTGGCTTTTAATCGTTTTCGTAAATCGGCTGCCACGGGCATGTTGACAGGATTTGGGGTTTCGTTCACACTTGGTTCCCACACTGCAATTAAGTTTATATACCTGCATTGATTGATTGATAGAGAGTGCGAGGTGGGTTGTTAGCAGTACAGTGCCTTAATGGAGATGTGGAAACTTGTATTTGTATTGCTTTTCACATGTTGGCCTGCGTGGGGCATTGGGCAAAATACTAAGGCTGGTGTCATAAGAGTTGAGCAGAACCCAGTTGGATTATGCTCCACATTTGTGCAGCCTTACTCTTCTAATTATGATTGCCATGAATACTCTGTAAGAGTTATGAACTCCTCCATTGCATTTATACAGATATCATGCAGCAGAAGTTTATTTTCTTTTTTCTCTCTCTGTTTTGTTTTGGGTTTTAGTTTTTCTGTACTTTGCTTGTTGTAGATCACAACCACAGATGGCTTTCGGCTGGGGGTTCAGAGGATCAATACCCGCTCTGATTTGGGCCAAAAGGGTCCGGTTTTCTTCAATCATGGCGTTTTATCAGTGAGTGTTCCTGACAGTTATTTTCTGTGGCTAGCCCTGTTTCTATTGCTGAGAGCCCAATTGATGATTTGCGAATTGCATGGCAGGGTGGAGATACTTGGGTGTTGAATCCGCCTGATCAATCTGATAAATCCTCTGCGTTCATTCTGGCAGATGCTGGCTATGATGTTTGGGTTGGGAATGCCCGGACCACGCGTTACAGCTATGGGCATGAGAACTTGACAGAACAAGATGCGGTATATTGCCATTATTGATTAATTAATCCATTTTAAACTAATGAGGGTATGAAATCCTGGGGTGCCAATTTATATCATTTTCTTTTTTTGCTGGCGGGGTTGGGAAATTCCAAACACTTCTTGGTCTTGCATTGATGGTACTCAGCATTGGGATCAACTCAGAGGGGCATCAAATTCTGAAGTGCTCATCTATCAGATTCTTTTTTGGAAGATCCCAACACTTCTTGCCTTTAGTTGATGATTACCAGTGCTCTGGATGAATTCAGATATCTTCTATCAATTCAGAGGCTGGCCTTCTTACATGAAGGTCAAAACACTGGAAACACACTGAATCACCGAAACTAGGCAACCGAACTTATCTATCCCAATTTTTATATACATACTATTGCTAGAAAATTTAACAATGACTGACATATTCTACAATAAATTTTGATTCTAACCATTTATGTAAAATGTTTAATCCCATCCTTAGGGATACTGGGATTGGAGCTTGGACGAATTGGCAGCCATAGACCTCCCTGAGATGTTGCATATGGTGAACAGCATCACAAACAAAAAGATTTATTACATCGGCTTCTCTCAGGTGGGCGTTATAAGCTTATTTATAAGATGCAAGGACCAGATCATGATCTGTTTTTTACTCTGAAGATATAATGTCATTATTGTTGGGTAAATGTTTGTCATGAATAACAGGGAAGTCAAGCTGCTCTGGCTGCTTTAAGTGAAGGAAACCTGGGGGATGTTGTGGAAAAACTTGCATTGTTGGCCCCTGTTGCTTATGTCTCCCATGCCTACACGCCCATAGGAGTTGCTGCAGTAAATCTGCATTTAGACCAGGCAAGCCTGCATTTTCTTGTTTTAAATGTTTTGATTCTTTGCAACCCTTTTCTGATAAGTTTTATTTATCTCAGGTGTTTGAGGCGCTGGGACTGCATTCATTCACTACAAAAACGTGAGTATAAGAAAGGCATTTGGGTTCCTGGTGCTAATCCAGTGAGATAAACTTCAACCCTTTGAAATAATTCTCTCTTACAGATTGAACTAATCCAAAATTATTGCAGTGAAATGAAACATTGCATTGAATAAAAAATCTTCTAATTGAGCAGGGAAACTGGAAAGCATTATGTTGATCTCATATGCAAAACAGCAAACTTAGCTTGTTATGAAGACTTGGCTTCGGCTTTCACAGGTTCTCTTGCAATCACCCATTTGGAAAAAATAAACCCAAAAAAACATATGACAGTTGCATTGCAGTTAATGAGCCTCTCTGACAAAGTCTAGAATCAAATTTATGTACAAATTTTCAATAGTCCTTTTTTTGGCCAGTGAATAATAAAACTACTGACAAAATCCTGATACTATTGAATTTGGGCATGGAAATTAGGAGTAAACTGCTGTATCAACAGTTCTCGAATAGGCTTCTATGACAAGTACGAGACACAGGCGACCTCAACGAAGAACCTCATTCATTTAGCTCAGTGTGAGTAGTAATTATATAGATTCTGAGATGCATTCTTTTCTGGGCTGAACATTAATCCAATTGTTTGCAATTCAGTATAGAGAGCTGACAAGTTTCAGAAATTTGATTTTGCCATGCAGTATATAGAGCTGACAAGTTTCAGAAATATGATTATGGGCTGGTGGAGAACATGAAGAGGTATAATTTCATTACTCCTCCGGTATATGAGCTGTTCAAAGTCCCCACCCAAAACTTGATGCTGGCTTATGGAGCCATGGATGCTTTGGCAAACTTATTGGATGTGGAGAGACTGAAGGTGGAGTTGAATCCAGGGTATAAATATCTGTTCAAACCCCTTTATGCTCATTTGGATTTCATCCTTGCTTACAACTTGAAAGAGGAGGTCTATGATCACATCATTGAATTCTTTCAGAACTGAGTAAAAAAAATAAGTTTCAGAACTGGGTGGAAAAAGAGGAAGAAGAAGAAAACCAGATTAGGTTTCTGCCCTGGGAATCACACCGCCCCCTGTTTTAACCGATCACGAGGGGCTGTATATGTAAATGATATTATTAAATCTGCTGTATGCGGCTTTCAAGGCCATCCTTTGATTCCCTTGGAGTTCATGCTCCATTCATCTATATTTTGGTACGACTTTGGAATTCTGGAAGTGTCTCGTGACTATTGTTTTACTTTATGGGTACGTGTGATGGTGAGATCTATGATACCATTGAAAAAAATACAAAAAGGTTAAAAGCTTTTGTTTGAAAACTGTATACAAAATCCTCGAATTACTCAACAATTTTTAATTTGATGTACTTGTATAATTTTTTCTGTTTTTTAATAGTGATTTTTTAATAGCAAAGATGCTATAACGATGGAATTTTTTTTTTTTTCTGATCTTTCAATAATAAAGATAAAGATGTTTTAATGATGGCAATTCATGTCTGCACAATTTCTCAATTTCTTTTTATTTTTCAATAACAAAGATACTTTAATAATGGAAATTCATGTCTTGATACAATTTAATTTCTCAATAACAAAAATATTTTAATGATAAAAACTTAACCAATCAAACCAATCTTAAACAGAGTTATAAAATTACATAATAACAAAAATACTTTAACAATCAAAACTTAACTAATTAAACTAACCTTATATACAATTATAAAACTACTCATCTTATAATATCTACATGTAATTTATACTTGAAAAAATAAAAAAATCTTAACAATTTCAACCATTAAATTAGGCATCATAATAAATATCAATATAAAAAAATTCTTAACAATTTCGACCCATCAATTGGATATTAATATAAATAAATTCTTAGAGTTTCATGGGTATTCTATTTTAAATGCATATTTTTATGTATAAATTTAAACAGACACATCAATCAATCTATTTCATTTAGTTGCAGACCTTTTTAATATCAATTACAGATTCCCTACATTCAGTGGATTCCATATATCCAATGGGTATTAAATCTACAAATCAATCCAATCTATTCTATAAATTGCAGACATTCTTATATTCCATCTATTCAATAGATTCCATATATTTAATGGATATGAAACAAAAGCAATTTTCATTCTTTGAACATCATAAGATTAATAGTTTCTCTATTGTGCATTCATCTCGTGCATCAAAATAGAACCTTGACCTGTCAAGTTCGTGTTGTTGATTAAGTTGTTTGTTTTGGTTGAAGTCTTTTCAACATACTTAGTATATATATTGATAGGACAATATCTTATACAAATTGAGATGTGAGATGTGATCCATGGATGTGATATATAATATTAAATATATAAATTAATGTAAATTAAATATATAAATTAATGTAATATAAGAATATAAATTGATACAAATTGAGATGTGATCAATTGATGTGATATATAATATTAAATATATAAATTAATGTCATATAATAATATAAATTAAATATATAAATTGATGTCATAAATTTTTTAACTTAAATGTTATGGATTTTACATGAGCTTATATTCAATAATCATCTGGTCTAACATTTGTCTAATTTGAGCTGTACACAAATTATCAAGATTTGTCTAATTTGAGCTGTACACAAATTATCAAGATTCCATTCTTTGTGACTACTGTCAAAAAATGTTTATCTGGGAGGAATCATGCCTAAACCATTTAGATCAGGAGTTGCATATCTTGTATATTGTGACTCAAGACGCTCATACACAGGGAGTACCTGGGTTTCAGGTTCAGACTCAGGGAAAAGAGAAGCAATAGTGACTTTATATTTTGGTGACTCTGCTTCAACTTCTTTTGGAAAGAGACTGGGAAATCTATCAACTGGATTTTGAATTTGTACACTTTTTCCCTTATGAAGAAAAGCAGCTGGTATGGGCTTATCTATCTTTTTCTGGTTCACCTTATCAACTTTTTATGATAGATTAGAAATAAGCTGAGGAGTAGAGATAGACTGATCTATCATACAATTTTCTACTTCATCAATTTTCTTCAAAGACTGTAAAGAAAGGTCTTTGGCTAGAGAAGAATTATACTGTACATAATTTAAAGCTCTATTTACATCATTTATAGACACTTGGACTTTATCAATCTGATCTTTGACTATGGCAGCTTTTGCAACATTTTTTTCTAAACCAGTAATTGTTGTATTGGTCTAGTTTAATTGTTCACTAGTTTTTTGAATTCTACCTTCTACCCCAATAGTTGTGTCATCCTTTCGAATTAAAGGATATGCCTTTGCAGAATGTTGTCCTTCTCCTAGGACAATACCTTTAAAGGGGGGAAAAGTGGTAGATGTTTCAATTTTGCTACCATCTATAGCTGACCATGAATGTGAAGATGACGTTGAATCAGTCATCAAGACTGATTCGGTTTCTTTAGCCTTTTTCCAAGAATAGAAAGAAATCCAAACATTTTTTCTCTCCATATATTCTTTCCATTCATTTGCCATCTTCAATTTTTCCTCAGGAGCATATGATGATCCAAAAGTATCAGCCTCAGGATGGGTATAGATATCCCAGTTAAGCATCTGTTTCATCCACTGTGCTGGGATTCTGAACTTAGGACAACCATCCATTAGTGTATAAAACTTTTGGTTTTCCATCACTGATGGTCTTTTGCAATCTATAGGTAGATCTCTGAATCTACATTTTGGGATCAGATTATCTTTCTGCTCAAGATATCCAAGACCATATCTTGGCATATTGGCAGGTCTCATGTTACTGAATAGAGTTGTCATAAATATGGCATCACCATAGATGATCCATTGGTCACCCATAGAAAATCAAAGAAAAGGGTCAAGAATACACAGAAGAAAGAAAAGTTCATCAGCAAATATAATAAAAGAAGAAGCTTCCCAAAAGCTTCCAGGGCCTCTAAGCGGCCATCTAACAACAAAAGGGGATATTATAAGTATACCCCTAAGACACATTATTATGACCCCTCAGACATTCATCCTAGATCTTAGAAAGTTGAAAGAATGAAACGGGTTGTTTGTTGGTTGTGTGGAAAATCAGGACATACTTCCAACCTTTGTCCTGATGCAAAAGAATCAAAGAAAAACCGAGGAAGAAAATCCCAAGAGCAATACAAGAATAAGGCTGTTGTGAAAATTGAAGATAAGTGTAAAAGATGTGGCTCTACACTTCACAGCACATAACATTTTCCTCGGCCATTCGTACAACAGGCAGAAGAAGAATATTCTTCTGACTCAGAAATTGAATCTTCTTCCACATCTTCTGTAGAAGAATTAAATGCATATTGTCAATGCTCAGATTCAGATAATTGTAAATGTGATTGTTCTTCTAGTGAATCTGGTTTTTCATCTGACAATTCATTTCCAGAAGATTTTTCTCAGAAGTTGAAAGTCCTCATGGCCCAATCTGATGAAGATGAAGTCAATATTTTTGCACAAATCCGAGCCATGGAGGAAGGAGACTTAAAAACTCGTCTGCTGGAGACTTTTATGCAAAAAAGTTGCTCTCCTTCTAGCATTCGTGCCCCTAAGAATCCTATTTTTGTTGATGCTTCTTATGAAAAGAATACAAAAAGCTATCTACGACAACAACAATAGAGCAAAGTTCGCCCACTCACTTTGGGGGAGGTGAGTAAAGAAATACATTTGATGAAATCTGAAATTTCTACTCTAAAAACCCAAGTTTCCAGACTTGAGAAATAAAAACAGGTAGTGGTACAACCTGTATCTGGTCGTAGCACAAATTATACTTTGCATACTGCTCCTTCACAGTCACAAGAATATGATGTTGAAATTGCAGAAAGAAGACCTGATCCTACTCTAGGATTCAAGGAAATGAGGATACTCGCTATTGAGTATCAACAACATCATGTAAAAATAAATGTATGTATTAAAGGTGAGACATTTCCTTTAATTGCTTTGATAGATTCTGGAGCATATGTAAATATATTCTCAAAGAAAGCTATCCCCTCAAAATTCTGGGTTTCTGCTACCAGAAAGATTGTAGGATTGGGTACAAAGACCCTACAATATGAAGTTCCTAGAGCAGTTGTATGCTTTGATTCTCACTGCATTAAGTTAAAATTTGCAGTAGGTGACATCCCTATTGACTGTATATTAGGAAATGTCTTTTTGGTAGCTGTTGAACCCCATGGATCAATAAGACTGAAAAATAACAAAGTGGGATATTTTATCACTGTACCTACATCAAATAAGAAAGGGAAAATGATTGAATTTCCATATGTTTCTAACCCAAGAGTTTCCACTATGGTACAGGCGATGCAGGGACTTAGAAAAGTAGAAGATAAATTGAATGAGCTTAAAGATTTGAAAAGTATTATTCACATTGAAGAACAGTTAAGCTCACCAGAGGTTCAGAGAAAAATCTCTGAAATTCAGAAAGAATTAGAAGAAGAATGCTGCTCTGAAGAGCTGAATGCCTTCTGGATTCGAAAGCAATATTGTGTTGAATTACCTTATAAAGAAGGATATGAAGGCAAACCATGTAAGTCCAGAGCTATACCCATGAACAAAGAGTACAGACAGCTTTGTGAAAAAGAGATCAATCAACTTCTAGATAGAAAGCTGATCAGAGAGTCTAGCAACCTGTTTTTTTTAGGTAATATTTTTTGAATTTTTTAAAATTTTATTAATTTTTTAAAAATAGAAATTAAATTAAATATTAATTTTTATTTAAAATTTTAAGTATAGATTTAAATAAAAAAATATTTTTTATCTTTTAAAAATTAAATTATTAATTATCCTTTTAATATAACCATTTTATTATATTAAGTAGCATCTTTTTGAAAATTAACTATATATCCAATGCCATCTATCTATTTTTCATTATTGGTATCTTTTCTTTTTCATTTAAGAGCTCTTCACATTACTTAGAGGTAATATTCTAAAAGGGGTGGATAAAATGTGAAGCTTTATGTTTGTGAAGAAGTTTGAATTAAGTTTTTGAATGTTGTTATTGAATTAATTTTTTTTTAATGTTGTTAGTTAAAAATTTATGTAATAATTTTGGTGAAAATTCAATGTAATAAAGTTAATAAAAGGCAAAATAATAGTCATGGTTATGAGACACTTATTCCAAGATGAATGTTGGGCAAAACATCCTAGTATGGGTGTTGATTTGGTTTATTATGGCTAAGGAAATTGGCAAAGACAATGACAGACATTTGGAAAGGAAAAATGACATTTTTCACAATTTATTTATGAAAATAAAGAAAATTAGGAGAAAATGAAGGTGAAATGTCACATGTTGTATATGAGGATGAAAATGAAGGTGAAAGTTCACATGTTGCATGTGAGGATGAAAATGAAGGAAAAATAATAGAAAATGATGAAAATATAAGCCTCACTTATAAAAAGTCTTCCGAGGATCAGTTCATGGCTTTTAATCAGTTTAGTTTTAGAGCTCTCTCTCTATTCTCTCTCTCAAACTCACTTAGAGTTTTCTCGAAGCATTTCAAATTTGGATCAAGAAAGGCAAAGAAGGCAAAGAGGAAGCAAAGATCAAGCAAGGAAGAGAAATATCAAACAACTACAATGAGATTACTTGCAGGTATCGATTTTCACGTGTGATTTCCTTGCTAGATTTGATGTTTTGAATAAAATAATATAAATAATGTAAAAAATAAATAATGATTAATTATCTAATAGTTAATAATGAAGAGGCATGTCTATTGTTTACATTATTTATATTATTTTATTCATAACATTTGGCATGCATGGTTATGCATGTGTGTTCTTGGTTCTTTTGCTGTCATTGGCATGGGTTTTGCCAGGTGTGACAATGTTCTTCAGCCTTGCCTTGCCATTTCCAAATAGCCATGGTGTGATGTGGTTTTCATATTTTGGTTGACCTGGATTGCCGGATGGACTCAAATTTGAGTGGGGTGGTCTCAGGATTATTCATAAGGACTAGGAATCCCGGGATGGGATACACGGTAAAGCCTGGATGTGAACACCTCGATTGAGCCTAAGAATACCTTGACCGGTGATGGCGGGATACACGGTAAAAATCAGTGGTGGTACCCTTGATTGGGCCTAAGAATCCCGGGTTGGGATACACGGTAAAGCCTAAAGGGTGGAGACCTTGTAAGCCTAGGAATCCCTTAATTGGTAATGTTGGGATACATGGTAAAGCCAAGAGATTGAGACGGACAAATTTCTCATGGTTTAGATGGAGAGATCTGGTGGCATCCATGCTTTTTTATGGCCTAGTGATTCAGTGAGGATTGTGGGAAAGCCTGGTTCTATTGGTGAGGGTGAGGTAGTTTAGCCTTAGGAAGCCCCATATGGTTCTTTTCGTTTAAGTACCACATTCATGCTTCGAATATGGCACGGGGGTGATTGGATGAAGAGAGATTTGACTCAGCCAATCTATGGTTAGGTCGAATGTGGTAGTTCCATACCATGTTGGCTTTTGCATTCATCAATAAGGGTTTATCCTCCTTGGTATTTTATGTGAAAATGTACTAGTTTATATGTGGATTATATGGTTGTTGTATTATTATTATTTATGTTGGTTATATGTTGGTTATGAGCATGTTTTACGAAAATGATGATGTATGGCTCTCATCATGTTTTGATTTGTAAATGAATTAATAATGAATATATGACCTATTAGATGATAATGCAGCTAATGATATAATGCATCACTGCTTCTTAGCGATTCTTAGATAAGCATGAGACCCATATGATCAGTATGTTGTTTAAACCTGTAGATTACATATTTGTGACATGTTTGACGAAATGTATGTCATGGCTAGTAGGGGTCCTGTTAAGTCCTTGTTCAAGTAATTGCATTTGTATCATTATTATGATATTATCTTTCATTCCGCGAAGTGTCATGGAGTTCTGGGTAGTGAGTTGGGTAGTAGCCTTGAAATTTAGCCTTAAATCCTGCAGTCGTTGATACAACATTGGCAGAAAAAGGCTGCAGTCACACTCATGCAGGCTCATGTGAGTGACAGGGGCTCTCAATTTCTTGGAGGGCTTAGCAAGGGAGCGACTGGGGAATTAATGCAACAAAAAGTTACTTTGTCTTAGGGGCTAGTCTAGTGGAAGGTTTGGTGGCTCCTGGGGGTTCTGTTGCAGGTGTAGAAGGTCTGTGTTTTTGTGTTCCATTGATTCCACTTCCTTAACTGACACATAGGGAGTTGAATCATATCATAGTAACTCTTCGTCACATGTTTACCCCGATTGGTTGGTTACTTGGGTAGATGTGGGAGGAGGGTGTTACAATATATATTCAATTTTATTTGAAAATTTTAAATTTACATTTTACTATAAAATTAAATATTTATTATATATATATATATATATATATTAAGTTTTGTGTAAAATTAATTGAAAGCACAAACCTTTGATATGGAGAGTGAATTTCTTTGTTACTTTCTATTTTTATTTTGTTTTTATTTCTAATCTATCTCTTTTGTTTTTGTAAGCTTGGCAAGACTTTTTTCATTAATTTTCTTCAAAAATGATAGGTTACAATCAGAAATCAAGTGGTTAGTTGGCCTCAACCTGCACAGAGGGAAAACAGATTTGTTGGCCACCTAACTGCATTATAATCCATCAAAAAACATAAAAGTTTACGATTGTCTAGAAAAAATATATATGTCCAAGTATATTTAAACCTTCTACGATCTAAATAGCTAAAACCAGAAAGGATATTCTGCAAATTATTCATATGAAAAAAATTAAAAACCAAAACTAATCCAAACATGCTACTAGTCATTAGAAGAATCCACTAGAGTTTTATCCTTCGCGCTCGAAATAGGAAGTTATGTCTATGGGAGACACATGATATGCCTCTCAATGCGACTGAGGAGACCATTATATTTTTGGAGCTGGAATTGAATCAATTGAAATTCCTTATGAATTTCTGAAAGTCCATGGTCAGTCTTGAAAGAATCAACAGGAGGGTTAGCCAAAGCTTGGCTACTATATTCTTCATTAACCAATAGAGATAGATTGTTTGTTTATACTGTGAAGACCTGCCTCTAGAATGACCTAGGTCAGGCACCAAATCCTTCCAATCACCCAAATCAATATCTATGTCTATTTCCTGTTGGTTCAACTCAACATCCCATCCTGAAATTAACTGGCGAACCTGTGAAAGAGTACCAATTTGAAATTATTGAGCTGCATCTTGGATGAGTCGTGAGGTAGTTTTGCAGCCTCTACACTTCGCTGGGAGGGGTTGGTTTTGACTACCTCCGTGACTCGACCTCAGTTTCCTATTGTGTCCATGGCCACCACCAGCCGGAGAGACTTTGACAGAGTGGCGAGCCATATAATTGTTTAACTTTGAACCATGAGGATGGCATACCTTGGGACATGGAGTTATATCCTCAGACTCGCGGAGGGAGACTAGCTTAAAGTCCCAAAACCCTCTCGGAACATATGAACCTGTAAGGATATCATGGCATAAATGTAGATAACAATGATTACAAAGGTTGGCTACCCAACAATTTTCTTGGAAAATGCTTTGGATCTGGCACCGGAGTCTAGAAAAAACCACCCAGGGCTCCACAAGTCGCCTTAGGATAGGATAAAGAGACATATTAAGAAAACCAAAAATCAGGAGAACCTAATACTTATTTACCAACAAAACCATCAAGCAGTCGAGGTAATACACATAGGAATTCATGAATGAGATAGAAATAAATTTCCAGACCGGAAAACCCCAATACAACCCTATACGAGATAATAAGTTTCTGAAATAAACATAAACAATAATGCATTATTCAAATAGACCATCATGAAAACCTATTGTTTCCTTCAATCAATTGTAGCTAAGTGTTGTGTAGGTAAATCCCCTCTACGGACAGAGGTGATCACTTTAGCCCTGGAGTGGGTCTAGCAACAAGGGAACAAGCTAGACTTTCAGATTCCTAGCTTATAAATGAAGATGAGTTGGGATAGATGGCCTACCTTAGTCCAACTCTTTTGTTGAAGTTTACAGCAGCGAACCGTTGATATTTGTCTCCACACATCACGGTCCTTTAGTGGTAATATCTGTGTATCTGCATAAGGATCAAGTGAACGGTGACAACATACGACATCATATTTTCATTCACAACTATTTGATTGTTCAAGGAGAATTAAACATCTTGCATAAAATTAAACATACCAAACGCAAAATGGGAACAAAAAAAACAGTCATGTATTAATAAGTAGAGAAAGGGAGTTTACAACCTTAATGCCTTGATGTTGCAGCCTCCTTCGATGGGTTCAGTCAAGCGCGTCTCAAGCATTCGTCGGGGTTCGGACTTGGTGAGGAAATGGGCCTAAAATCCCTCTCAACAATGGATTCCTCTCTGCCTTGTTCTTCACACCAGCTATAGTAAGTACTATTAAGCTAGATGAAACCATGTGAGAAGGATGTATTTATAGGAGAGGAGAAGGTGGTTTTGGATCCCTCATAAGGTGGAAGAGAGGTCCTATCCCTTTGGGGAGTTGCACAAATGTAGGAAACAAAAGGCCAAAGGGAGGATTTCGATGTTATTTAGTCGAACAAACCATGATGAATCCACTCACGAAGTAGTTAGGAATGGAAAATTCACTTCTATTTTAAAATACATTCCAAAAATAGCTCGGCGCGGGTAAGACACTGAGACAGAGCGCTAATGGGCACGGGGTCCAGTGTTAATTTCCCTATCGGCGCAAGGCCATAACTGCCTACTAGCGCCGACCTAGAAACATATGTTTTTGAGAGTGTACTTGAGGAGTGATCAACAAAGGAAATGTTCTTGACATGCCAATGGATGCAATGAAACTTTTATCAAGGTATGAAAATACACAGAAGTCACTGAAATGGTCCTCCAATGTGTGGGATGGGGATTGCAAGGATGGTGACAAAATACTGTGTAACAGATGCCCCCTAAAGCATGAGTTCTGAGAGAGAGGGAGGGGTGAATGCTTTATGAGAATGCGCTCAAAACAAACACCATCGTCGGAAGACCTGCAAGAACAAGCACAAGTCAAAATAGATAACCCAAACCCATGGAGGAAAAAATAATGAAATGGGATGTCCCCAACCCGACATGAATGCAGATGAGTGTCATGTTCAAGAGAGACATACTGCTGACACGACTGAGAACTGGTTCCATTTCCCCCCACCATTGCTGGCGAGTACCCCAATTATTTTTGGAAACAAGCTTGAAGGGTATAACATATGCTCTTCATATAAGTTTGTCCTTCGGACCAATCCATCATAGTACATTTTATGAGCCCTAGGAAGGAGGAAATCGGGTACATCATGGTGACGATTTCCGATGTCGTGTAAGATTTAACGAGTCTGACAAAGGAAGAAATCGACATCTTTTCATGTTTAGAGAGTTTGAAAAGAAGCGTAAAAGAAAACTCCAACATGTCCCTTTTCATAGTTAGTCTCACAGATCTGAAAAGGTAGAAAACAATATCTGAGAGAGCCTCTTAGTCGCGATAGGTTAAGGTATTCCTTTTTCGTAAACAATCTGTCCCAGCCCGAAAAAGGGTTAAACGAATATTGGGTATATGTCATTTCACAGCCTTTAACGAGTTCAAAATGACAAGAGTCTAAAAAATATTTTCAATTTTCGAGAGTCAGAAAAGAGCTGAAAGATGACTCCAGGGGGTGACATTTTCGTGTTTTTACCGAGTCTGAAAAAGTAATAAAATACAACTCGTCACTTCATTGTCATCATGTTGAGGACCTGTTGCTACACAAGAAATGCACGCAAAACCCATTTTTCAAGATAAAATACCAAAATAATCGAAAATCATGCTCAAAAACCTAATTAGGGCTTTGAAAAGTTTATAACATGACAAAATTGGTAAAAATAAATTACTTTTCACTTTTACCTCTTGTGAGCAATTCTTACTCTTGTTCATTGTGATTTTTTGGAGCTGACAACAGACAAATCAGAAGACCAACTGCGAATCCATGTCTTCCAGGTGAGAGCTCATATCCTTCCCTACATTTTGATTTATTTTTCATTGCCTGCATTTCGTGTTTCTAGATTTGTGGGGGATTTTTGTTCAATTTATGGCACTCCGGTCGGTGCGGGTTCTAGGCACAGAATCGCGCCAACCTGACTTGAATTTCAATGGGTGCGCGCCAACCTGCAGCGACAGATTTGCATAAAAATTCAACTATTTAGCCCATTTTGAACCTTTCAATAGTTGATAATTTGACTAGTGATGGCCCCATTGATGTTTTTGTCGGTGTGAAAAAGAAAAATGGTGATCGAATGGAAGGAAAGAGAACACAGAGATGAAGATGAGGAAGCCATGGGAAATGTAGGATGCATGGAGGCTCTACGAAATTGCGGGCTTCTAAAATTCTTCATGGCACCATGTCTCTGAGCTCAACCAGAGTTGCTACAGTACCTGATCAATGTATGGGACATTGATCGGGAGAAATTTGTGATTCATGATCAGGAGTTAGAGATTGATGTCTTTGACATATACTTTATTACTGGATTATTAAGGGGAGCAACACCAATCTTGATAGGAACTCGACCTACGATGGAAAACATGAGCATGGTCATTGACAGGGTGTGCCGAGGGGCAAAGAAAGGATCAAAGATCAGGAAGGTGGATATTTAAACCATTCTCGATTTGGCACTAAAATTAGTGTTGCACACCATCACGCGATCTGTCGGATCTCAAGCTCCGCATGAAGCCACAAAACACAGTTACTACTTGCCGTAGATTTTATGGCACCAAATCTCTATGACTGGGCATAGGTGGTAACAATCAATATGAAATGCCAATTGACAAAATGCAAGAACGAAAAGATGAAACAGTTAGGCTATGGGTCCATCTTAGTACCATTCATCCTGGAACGGTTACTAGTCTTCCTGGAATGGTTACCAATCTTCCAATGTTAGGAAGTGATAGTTACAACATCACCAACCCAGGAGCCACAGATGGTTCATTGGGCCGCTTTGATGCCTAGATCAGGAGGTGGTCAACAGATGTCCTAGAGACTGGAATTATTTGACTGGCTCGGTCGACAATTGATTGTCGTGGAGGACTGGCCCTATTCTGGCACGGAATTTATAGGAGATGCGGATCTCCCACTCCCAGCGGGAGAGGATTGGGATGAAGCATTGGGTAAGACTCATTTTTTAATTTCAGTGAGTATTATGATTTTTTTTTGTTATATATGTTCTGATGTTAACCCATGTATTTATAGATGTTGGCCCAGAGAGACCTGTAGGAATGTCTCCAATATCACGAATGATTCCTCGTGATTTTGATGTGGCCCCTCATGGTGAGGGCAGCGAGGTGGAGGAAATCGTACGCAACCTGGAGGGACTCACTAGTAGAATCCCAGACTATGCGAGATTTGACGATGTTCCTCACGCATACTAGAGGCACACTGCGGGGGTGTTGAACCGTGTTCACCGCTTATTGAGGTAGCTCGTGTGGGCAGTGACATTCTATCATGAGCATCATGCCGAATAGACACTTAGCTTTGATTTCTGCATATTTTTTTAGAGACATGATGTCTCACAATGTAACCAAAACATACATATTTTTTGAACTTATGATGCGCGTGGATGAAAAGAATCGATATATATATATATGCCTATTTTCTAATAGAATAATTCCCATTAAGTTGAAGAACAACAAGCTGAGATTCTAGGTTAACAAGTAATGCACGAATGTCGAGAGCAATTGCCTTAGTTAAGAGCTCAATGATGGCACTATAATTAGTGACATTGTTTGTGGTCCATCCTAGAAAAATACCTTGAAGGTCTATCAACTCACCATTAGGATTATAAATCACCTAGGATGCAGAAGACAGATTCCTGGTACTGCAGGAGGCACCATCTGCAAAACCAACATAAAGAGTAACAGACATATGCACAATAAGCAAGAAAACTGCTCGCAAAGCACACCAAGCCAAAAAATGTACAAAAATGAAAAAACACCTATGTACAAAAGAACATTCACGTGAAACTCATGCATAGTATTTTTTTAGGTACAACTCATTTCTGGGCTGATCCAAAGGATAACCTTCATAATCAATTAGTTCATAAGCCCCCTTCTGCAAAACGCACTTAAAGATATAGGACCCATGCCACATGGGTTGGAATTTTCCTGCCCCTAGCTTATCATGAGCTTGGTCATATAAGAGGACGAGGTCTCCTTCTACAAAGGAACGAGGGGAAACTGATTGGTCAAAATGAGTTTTGAGCTAATTTTTCTGTGCTTCTATGGCAAGAGCAGAAAAGTGGCCACTTTCATCAAGCCTCTCTAAATATATAAGACAATCTTCTTCTGGTGAAGTATTAGGCAGAAATTCAACAACTATCTTGAGAGAAGGGATTTCGCATTTAATCGGAAGGTTAGCTTCTAGACCATAAACAAGCTAGAATGGAGTGAATCTGATCGCATCCTTCACCAAGGTTCGATAAGCCCAGAGAGTTGAAAAAAACATGAGATGCGAGTTGGATTTGTGCATCCCAATCATACGGTGAAGCATAGTGACTAAAACCTTGTTCACGGCTTCAACTTGGCCATTGGCCTGAGGGTAGTACGTCATTAAGCTATCGTGAAGCAGACCCAACTTGGAAGTCAACTTAGCCATCATGTAATGAAAAAAATGAGAACCATGATCGGTAACAATGGCTTGAGGGACACCAAACCTGGTAATGACATGATTGAACAAAAATTGTGCAGCTGTCTTACCGTCAATTGTAAGTGTAGGGCTTGCTTCAGCCTATTTCGTGAAGTAGTCAATGACAACAATAATATAAGCATGCCCCCTGACTGAGTGAGGGTTACACGTCATAAAATCGATGCCCCACTTCGCAAAGGGACCAACAGTAATAACAATATGGAGGTGAGTAGGTGGTGCGCACATCTTGCGCTGGTAAATCTGGAAATTGTGACACTTGCAGACAACAACGATGCAGTCTTTATAGATGGTAGGCAAGAGGTATCCAGCATGAAGAATATTTTGTGCAGTAGCATATCCAGACATGTGATTGCCACAAGCACCAGAGTGGCAATCATTGAGGACTTTTTTAGCCTCCTCGAGAGTCAAACATCGGTGGAGAACAAAATCAACTCCGATGCGGTAGAGAGTATCTCCGACTATGCGATAAGGTTGTGAATGATGGCGAATGTGTCGACGTGCATCCTTCATCAACTCAGATCGGAAGGTATAAGTATAAAGATATACGATAATATCACAGTACTAAGGAGTGAGGGTTATAATGAGAAAAAGGGTGTCATTCGGAATGCATTCCTTGGAACCAGAGCGAGAAGAATCAGAAGGGAGAGAGAAAATAAAATCGGAAAAAACCAATGATTTCTTTGATTTGGTGGTAGTAAACTCCAAATCGAACTCTTGGAGGATAACAATCCACTTTGAGTATTTCCCCCCAACAATTGATGAGTCAATATGTAGGTCATGGGGTTGCAATCATAAATCACGGTTACTGTGCGCAGTATAATGTAATGGCGAAAACGTTGGACGACTTGAACAATAGCCAACACCAATTTCTCGACATGTGCGTAACGTGTTTCGGTATTGAGAGGATTGCGGCTCAAATAATAAATGACGTGCTCATCACCATCATCGTTGTCTTGCACCAGAACCGTGGCAATAGTGCTAAACGCGGAAACCAAATAGAGGGAGTAATCACGATAATAATTAGGAGGACACAACAGAGGAGCATTGATACGCAATGTCTTCAGTGCATCAAATTATTTTTGGGCGATCTCATCCCAGAGGAACAAGATGCCTTGCTTAATTAATCGCGTGAAACCTTTGGCTACTTCAACATAGTTCGGTATAAAACAACACCTGAAATTAGCTTTCCCTTGCAAACTATGCAATTGATGTAAAGAGGAAGGGGAGGGGAGATTGATAATAGCTTCAACTTTGAGGGGATCGAGATGAATTCCATATTTAGAGACGATAAACCCGAAGAGTCTGATAGAATCAATGCATAAGACACACTTATGCGAATTGAGCCGAATTTTATAGCGTATAAAATGAAGAAATATTTGACGGAGATGATATGGGTGGTCTTTACGCTTAGCAGAATGAGCCGGAAGGTCATCCAGATAAGGTTGAAAAATGTGCTTGATATCATGGAAAGCGTGTGAAATTGCTTGTTGAAATGTAGCCCCAACATTCTTAAGACCAAAAGGGAACTTCTTATAGGCGAAGATACCACAAGGATAGATAAAGGTGGTTTTGTGTTGATCGTCTAGAAGAATATTGATTCGGTTATACCTAGAAAACCCATCCATAAGGGAAAATATCTCACTCCCAGCACATTCATCGATGATCTGGTCAATAAAAGGAGTGGGATGATTATCTTTAGGGAAAGCACGATTGATATCATGGTAATCTACACAGACACAAATAATACCTTGATTTTTATCCACAGGAACAATATTAGAAACCCATTCTGTTAAGGGAATCGGGTGAATGAAGCCAGCTTTAAGAAGTTTTTCAACTTCTCCCTTAATGGCAGCCGCCTTTCTAGGGTGCATGGGACAAAGAAGCTGGCGAACAGGCTTTGCAACATGATAGATAGGAATCTCATGCACAACTATACTTGGATCGATACTGGGCATTTCTTCATAAGACCAAGTGAAAATGTCACAAAACTCGCAGAAGAGACTAGTATAGACCTCGATCTCATCAAAAGAACAGGTCACCCCAACCTGGATGTTCTCGACAACCCCCAGTTTGACAAAGATGTGTCAGGATTGGTGTTTGAAGTGGATGGGAGGGAGCTTGGGAAGTGAACTTCTCAAGACAAGTAGACATGGCCCCAAGGCCAGGCATGAAAGAGGAACGATGATGACTATCGTCGCAAGGAGGATCCTCCAGAGACATAGTTTCCATGATGGCCTCATCAATGGGAAATATCTCGTTTAAGGGATCGGGCGAATCTGAAGTGCTGAGCCAAGGGGATTGAGAATACGTGTCAAGAGACACACTCAAAGGAGTATGATCAGAGGGAGGAGCCGAAGTCGAAATAAGTTCACAATAATCAATTTCTATTGGGCTTAACGACATCGAGTCACCAAACGAATCAATCTGCGTGGGCGAAGGGATGATCCAGGGATCAAAATACCTAGAGATCATGTTAAATTGAGCAGTGTTGGGTGGAGGAAGAGAAAAAAGACCCATGAGGGCATGATCTTTGAAAATACCTGGTCCTATGCTCTCATAGGCCATAGGAATATGATCTACATATGGGGAATTTCTCTCGGAAGACGAGGAAGTGAAAAATTTCAACTGATTGACAATGATAATCTTTTCTTCGTGTGGGAATCAAAGAACATGAAAGAGAGTGGATGAGATGCACAACATGGCGTGAGTCCAATTGCGACTTAGGAGAATATTTTAATTGAGTTTGGCGTCAATGAATTCAACTTCAATGTTAATTGTTTTCCTTTCTAACGTATTAGGTAAACTAGCAAGAACACCAAGAGGGTGAGATTCTCTTCCGTCAAAAGCTTCTAAAGCGTTTGGAGATTGAGTGAGGGCTAGAGAACCAATGGCTTTCCAACAAGAAGAATGCATAACACACGTATATGCACCCTCGTCCAAGATCGCTCGATGGATATTATTTCCATTAATCCCAATCTGAATGATCAGAGCAAGCTAGTGAGGGAGACATGGGACAAAATTTTCCAAATTTAAAGTGATAGGGCTAGAATCAGCAGGATCAATCCCTTGGATGGCAGATAACAAAGCCTTCCGTTGCAACGGATAACTCTGAAGGACTTCCAACACAGACATAGCGGATGGTGCTTGAGGAAAATCCTCAGCAATACTTTAATGTTGAGCGGCACGGGCATTGGGAATGTAGGAAGACTTTCGGAGTACACCTTTAAAAGGTGGTCGTATGACAGGATCAGTACTGGGCCTTTCAATATGAAGAGGGCCAAAAGCAGGCGGGGGAGGAGGACCATCAGCGATTTCCTTCTCGGTTGCCTAACGTGGTTCAGTATAATCTTTTGATCGAGTAGGAATAGAGATGGATGTAGGACTATTCATCATGAAAACCTGAGAGCCAAATGGGGTGGAGGACTGAGGTTGCTCCACCAACTGAGTTTACTGTGATAGGAATGGTTTATTAAGAACAGCCGGAGTACCTTGGGTGCCTTTGAGCAGTCAACTTACTTCGGCCCATCATGGACAGTCCTTAGTAAAGTGCTCATCGTCACAAATCAGACAAGGGTACTTCGGTTTACGTTTGGAACCATCGTCAGCATTCTATTTCGGGGTATCAGCTTTGGCCTTACCTTTACCCTTCTTCTTACCCTTGGAAGTTTTATCCATCAAATTGGACTGGACGACATTCACTTCTGTAGTTTTACCAAAATTTGGAGGTGGGTGAGAAGCAGTATCAATGGAAGGAGTAGATTTTTTCTTCGCAGGATTTGGAGAATAATTTCGAGAAGTATGGGACACAAAACCAATGATACCATCGACAGATGGCTTCATGGGTGCTTTGGCAGCTCCATTCCACGAAGCATCAGGCAAGAGTTCATGCAATGTGCTGGACTGAGAGTACACAAGATCAAGGTACTGGGCACACACAATTTCTTGTTCCTCTGTAACACATGCCCCCATAGTGATGTCCTTAGCAATCAGACCAATAAAAGAGGTAGTGAACCAATCAGTTAGAAGTTGATCAGAAATTGAAAACTTGATCAAACGACGATGCCACCTCCATTCATGAATATGATCGGAGATATGAGTAGCCCGATCCTATTTCAAGGATGTGAGGAGGCGCATCCCAGTCTCATAGTGAACTGGTAACTAGAAGTGGGTGAGAAATGCCATAGCATGAGAGTTGAAATATTGGAAAATGCCGCGTGAGAGTTCAATGTACCACTTTGCAGCGGCACCAGTGAGAGTCCTTTGGAAAAGACATAGCTGAATTGAATTGTCAACCCAAGAGTTAGAGGAGCACCAAAGGTGATAAGTCATAACATGCGCTTGGGGGTCTTCTCCAGACTTGCCATCGAATTTGGGACAATCACCAGGGATTTTAGTTGGAACTAGAGGCGAATATGGATTATGAAGGATAGGATAATTTGTCAACTACGACACATTGGGCAGTTCCAGCGTAGCAAGAAAAGGTAATTGCAGATTGAAAGGCATTGCAAGCCTTTGATAAAGACTAGTATTGGGATTCCAACTAGATTGGGAGAAATTTTGCCCCCATATGTTCTGTCCCGGAGGATTTTGTCCATAGAGGTTATAAGCCTGATAATTTTTGCCATACATCAGTTGAGGACCAAGATATTGATTCCGAGCATACCACTGAGGTCCTGTCTGAGAAACATATGGATTTCGTTGCGGGATGTAAGAAGCTACTTAAGGCGCATTATATGCCACTTGAGATTGAATTTGAGGAATATAAGAAATGCCCCGGGGTGCACTGTACACTACATGAGATTGACCTTGAGGAATGTAAGCAATGCCCTGAGGCTGTGTGGGTTGCCCCTAGGGTACAGGTTGACCCGGATGCTGCGGTTGAACAAGATGTCCCTGTCGTGCAGGTTGGCCTGGATGCTGAGAGCCACCGAGTTTCCCTTGTGGAAGAGGTGGGCCCGATGGTTGGAATGAGCAAGGTTGCCCCTGAAGACCAGGTTGAACTGGCTGAACAGCTGAGGGTTGACCTTGTTGTACAAAAGTTTGGCCTTGCTGAATGTAAGGTTGGTTCTGTTGCACAAAATTTTGTCCCTGTGATGGATATATTTTCCCCTGAGGAATATAAGATACTCTCTGTTGAACATAAGGTTGACTAGCAGGACTATAGGGTTGTCCTTGTTGGACCAAAGGTTGTCCCTGAAAGGGTTGTCCTTGTGGACCATAAGGTTGTACCTGGGAACCATAGGGTTGTCCCTGTAAGGGTTTTCCTTGTGGACCATAAGGTTTTTCCTGTGAGTATGTGAACCGATTGGGGTCAATCGAAGGCAAATAGATGGGATTTTTGTACTTGTCATAATGATGCAGAGGATTAAAAAGAGCTCGTGGCTGCTGAGAACCCTGAGGGGTGTAATTCTGTTGCTAAATGGTCAACATGTGCTGACTGAATGTCAAACCTCCAAGAATGAAAGTAGAAGCGATGGGTGCACTACCAGTAGGTTGATTCCTGAAACGTGAGGTTGTGATCCACTCATGGCGGGCCTAACGGGTATCATGGGATCGATAAAAATGGACCTATGAACAGCAAAATATGATGAAAATAACTGATTTTTACTAACAACCGGTGTGGATGAGGCCACACAGACAGTGGGCTAGACTGGGACAGACGTAACAATCATCGACGTCATGGGAGTCGAGGGTGATTCCCCTGATATGGTGATAAACGAGATTCTCGAGGGAGTTGATGTATTTGACCGTGTCGGGTTCTGATACATTGATGCAACACCAAAAATGATTTGACCCAATGTATGATAACCGGCCGGGAGAGATATCGGTTTTGAGGAAAGTTGACTTGAGACATAAGGAAAATTCTCCGGAAAGAGTTGATAATCTCCTCTAGAAAAATAAAGCTCTTCACTACTGATGGGACTCGAAGAATCCATGTCAGATGAAGCCATAGTATCATTGAAAAGGTGATGAGCAGTGGCAAGTAAAGATGGTTCCAAAGTAAGAGGAGGGAACTCTTCCTCGTTTCAAAAACTAGCCCAAGCGTCCAGAGGTTGCCAATTGATATCAAATGGCTCCTCAAGAGGAGATCAGGTAGCAAGGGGTAAGATACTCGGAATAAGAGCACGCCAGTAATCAAGATTCCTAGTAGGCCGAGGTGCCCCCGAAGAAACTTCAGGAGAAGGATCTCCACTAGGAGTTGATGAAGGGAACGATGAAACTAGTGGTTCCGCCACCATGAATTTGTCTCAAAACAGGAGAGAACTGAGATGACCAATTCGAGGCTTCAATATCGAAGACTAATGAATTAATTAATAACAAGTCATGAAAATATCTTTAATGGGCATGTGATCATAGGAAATTGATTTTATGACATTGAAACAAAACTTTGCCTTTTCATATTTTTAGAGTCAAGAAATAGGCAAAAGGTGACTCTTGTCACTTTCAGGTTGAACGAGCGCGAAAGGACAAGTGCTCGATGATCTTTTCAATTTTAGGGAGTCACGAAAAGACCAAAATGACTGCTCAAGAAATATAAGCAAGAGGGTGTACCAAGTTTTTGTGAACTGCAATATACACCTTGGTGACCAAATGAAAGAGAAATGACCAAGGACTTAACATACGTGCAGGAAGTCTCCCCAAATGCTATGTTCGGTGTATCACGGTTACAGGGTGGCAACTCAGCTTCCTATGGATAAAGGATTGCAACCTATGAGGGTCTCCTTTTATATACTTGACGGTACGGGGAGCACAAGTCCGTGCTAGCGCTATCTAGTACCAGATGGAAAACGACAGTTACTAGTTTTAACGACACCGGAACACGTCACTAGCCTAGACCTCTAAATGTGTGCATTAGGTTTCAATGCTTACTTAGGTTGATTGAATTCATTTTAAATTTGATCTTGAATTAATGTTGTAATTTCAAGGCCTTACCGATTGTGATCTTGAATTCTTAATGCACAACTATATGTGAAAGAAAATCATTCCAATTCGATGAATGCTAGCCAAGAGAAGGATAGTAGTTCATAACAAAGCAACAACCAGTCGAGCACAAGAACTAATGCACCTAAGACAATCCAAGCAAAAAATGAAAAGCTCTTTCCTTGTTCATGAAAAGCTACTAATGAAAAATAATTTTTTTCATTTTCAAACTAAGAGAAAGAATGAAAATTTTGTCGTTTTTAGATGAATGAGAAGAAAAATGCACTGCTACACTAAAAGACAAAATATATACTAGTTTTGAGAAATTCGAATGAAACGATCTAAACCAAAGAGATCAATCCAATTCGAAAATCAAACAAACTCAAAACAAAGATGCACTCCTTCAAGCAAAAACATGGCCTTCAAACCAATTCAGTGAGAAATGTAATCTATGCGCAGGGTGGAAAATGGAGAGCTAAAAAAACATAAATATGATCATTCAACAACCCAATGAAACACAGAACCGAAAGGAAAACTAAAACAATCAGTCAACCAGCTGGAAATATAAAGATGAACTAACTCAAACTCAACTCAGAAGGTTCAATAAGGAGGTAGCCGAACAAGTGGCGGAAGGCACCAAGAAACCCTAGGATGACAAACTCCACTGATTAGATAAGGGGAAAACAACTGAGAAGAAAGAGACAAGAGAGTCAAAGGGATTTTAGTGGACCAATTGAAAGATGAAAATCCAACACAGAGGCAAGAGAAACTGACAAAACTCATGAAAAAGGCTAAAATTTTAACCTACAGGATTCAGCGTGTCTGTCAGGCTGTAATCAATGCCAAACAGAGGATGGCATGCCTGTGAAAAAGGAAACAAGTGAAAATCGGAGCGACTGTTCAAGAAACAACAACGCTGAGCTAGAAAGCCATGGAAAAATAAAAAGCCACTGAGAAGAGGTTAGACTTGACACTCTGAGGCTAAATGTGATGGCTAAAAACAGTCAGATAGGCAGAACAAAGCATAAAAAAAATGAAATGACCAAAGTTGAACAAACAAGAAAAACACTAGAGGAATAACAAGAGATGACAAACACACTGATCCCCAGTATGGTCACCAACTTGTTGTGCATGTAAATCCCCTTTGCGGACAAAGGCAATCCCTCTAGCCCTGGAGTGGGTCTAGCAACAAGGGAACAAGCTGGACTTTTAGACTCCTAGCTTATAAATGAAGATGAGTTGGGATAGATGGCCTACCTTAGTCCAACGCTTTTGTTGAAGTTTGCAGCAGTGAACTGTTGATATTTGTCTCCACACGTCACGGTCCTTTAGTGGTAATATCCGTGTATCTGCACAAGGATCAAGTGAACAGTGGCAACATACGACAAAATATTTTCATTCACAACTATTTGATTGGTCAAGGAGAATCAAACATCTTGCATAAAATAAACATACCAAACACAAAATGGGAACCAAAAAACTAGTCATGTATTAATAAGTATAAAAAGGGAGTTTAAAACCTTAATGCCTTGACGTTGCAACCTCCTTCGACAGGTTTAGTCAAGCACGTCTCAAGCATTCATCAGGGATCAGACTTGGTGAGGCAATGGGCCTAAAATCTCTCTCGACAATGGATTCCTCTCTGCCTTTTTCTTCACACTAGCTATAGTAAGGATTGTTAAGCTAGCTGAAACCATGTGAGAAGGATGTATTTATAGGAGAGGAGCAGGTGGTTTGGGATTCCTCATAAGGTGGAATAGAGGTCCTATCCCTTTGGGGAGTTTCATAAATGTAGGAAAAAAAATGCAAAATGGAGGATTTCGACGTTATTCAGTCGAACAAACCATGATGAATCTGCTCACGAAGTAGTTAGGAATGGAAACATCGCTTCTATTTTAAAAAACATTCCAAAAAAAACTCAGCATGGGTAAGACATTGAGACGAGAGAACCAATGGGTGCAGGGTCCAGTGTTAATTTCCCTATCAGCGCGAGGCCATAACTGCCTACCAGTGCTGACCCAGAAACATATGTTTTTGAGAGTCTGCTTGAGGAGTGATCAACAAAGGAAATGTTCTTGACATGCCAAGGGATGCAATGACACTTTTAGAAAGGTATGAAAATACATAGAAGTCGTTGAAATGGTCCTCCAATGTGCAAGATGGGGATTGCAGGGATGGTGAAAAAATACTGTGTAACACTAAGCTTCCAACTAACTCCAGACATCGATATATAAACACTTCTCCAGTGATAAAGCATAGAAACTGAGCAAACATGGGAGGTGGAGGAAGAGAAGTTGAGAAAAGAAACATACCCGCTGAGATAGACCGCTAAGGTAAGGGGGCCATCTGCACCCGGGTGGCAGAAAATTCGAAGCTCCTTCTCATTTCAAAATCGAAGAACCAAAAAACTTGTAACCATATCCTTTTGCAAAACACGATAAATCAGATTAAAGTTGAGGATTGTCATCATAAAACCCCGACTCGAAGGCAGTCCTGCCACCTTCCCCTATACCATAAATGTTATGCATGCACGATTCCACCTCTCCAAATGACCCAGGTGTTCGAGGGTTGGAGTAAAGCCAACCTACAACCTTTCCTTCCATCACATTAATCATGTCAACGATCCCAATGCCTCCGTATCGCACCCTGATCTAGGCTATTTCTAGTTTATATCACTAGGCTACTTGCAAGCTATTGGGGTCTTATAAAACGTCACATCACTCACTTTTGCCTTGATATTGTGGTGCGTGCATGACTTTTGGACATTGAAAAATCAATTTTCCCTTTGGTGTGGTTTTCATTATCTCCGAATAATAGCACATAAACTTTTCACTTTTACATATTGCAAAAAAATATTTATAGTAATATGAAAAGATACTTAATGGATGGCTTGTTGTATATCATTACATATAAAAATGAGCAAAGGTAGAATTATAAATATGTTAAAAAACTATTTAATCATGTTATAAAGTCATGCTAGGGTTTTTCTTGAAAAAGAGGGTTGTATTTTGAGTGTTTATTGATGGGTATCTTTTCAAATTGAGGATCTAAGAAGGTTGACTTTTGAGATTTTATATAGAAGTATCTTTTCAAGTTTGAGGGTTTAGTTTAGCACATGTTTCCATTGCTTATCAAAATAATTTTTAATTAGGGTTTAGTTTAGCATATTTTTAATATAAAGTTTTTCTTTTTTTTTAAGAATTTATGAATATAAATTTTTATTAGGGTTTAGTTTAGTATATTTTATGAAGAATTTTTTTAATATAAAATATTTCTTATATGATTATAAGTAAAAATATATTGAAGAGTTTGATGTTCATCATATAATGGTTTCTAGATTTAGAGTTTCATAGAATAATAGAAGGTGGTCATCAAGCTTTGTCTTAACATGGCATCATTGAAGCTTTCGAAAAGCATAAACAAGGATGTGTAAGCAACAACTAGCCTTGAATGTGTAAAGATGATCTTAGATAACATAAGTTGGAATACCTATCCTTAATTTAGGAGGAGGAGGTAGGAATATCATGATTTTATTAGGAGGAAATTTGACCCTATGGGAGTGATTGAAATGAGTTCAAAGAGTCAACCCCTTGTAAAACAATGAAATTCTCAATCCAAACAATTCCAACTGAGCTATGATGACTTTTTAGGGTGGAGCCACCACTTTGATTTTGAAAAAATAAATATAAATAGAAGGACAAGAAAGGATTGCAAACAAAGTTAATTAGAGTTGTTAATTTTAACTTAATGTTCTTATGGTTTAATTGATGTATTTTATCTTTGATTTTTTCTATTTTTGAAGTTAAGGAGTCTAAAAGTTTTATTGGAAGTATAAGGTAAGTATGAAACAACAAATAAAATTTGGCTTTATTTTCCATTTTTTCCCTTATATTGATACTCTAGGTTAATTAGGCTCCCTTCCTAAATACACAAGTCAATGAAAAAAATTCCAATTAGGATAGATTAATAATTTACTCTTGCCATGTTAAAGGAAAATAATATGGATGAATTAATTCCCTACATGGGAAATAACCTTTAACTATGTGAGGCTTATGTTAGGAAATGTTGTATTTGTGGGTTATGAAAGGAGGGAAAACATTAGTTAGTCAAACTAAGGATGCTTATGCCTCAAGTATTTGTAGCACTATCAGCCTCTTATAAATTATAGGTTTTCTTGATATCCATATGGACATATAAAAAAAGAAATAAAGTTGACTATGACTATGACATGTGTCCCTTTACTTTAAGTAAAATGATTTCCCACCCACTTCACATGCTGCATTGAATCCTTCACATGTGAGGCACACAATTCATTATAAAATCAATCGAAAGGAGAAGAGAATAAGCTCCATGTTAGCTCTTGGGGTTACTCTAAAAGTGATTACAACATGCTCGAGGGTGCTTCATGTGATGTTGGGTGCATGGTGTATTAACTACCCTTGTTTGTAGTGTGATGTTAATACATATTGAAGATAACTCATTCATGAATTTCTATACCTTGAATTGATGCTTATGTGGAAAACATATATAAGATTTTGGAGATGTATATGGCTTGATGACTCTATTCATGAGGCATACAAATGGAGAGCTTGATTTCTTTCTTAGGTGGATGGCTCATTTGGAGGATAAGAATTTGGAAACTAAGAAGAGGAAGTTGAGCCCTAAGTAGGAGGGAGAAACTTGGTTGCTTGCATGGAGGCTTATTCTTAAATTGGAAAAACTTGGGTTGAGGTGTGATCATGTAGGTTTGGTGGAACTAGAAGTACACATGAATTAGGGGAAAGTGATGGAGCATTTAAGGCCTTTGGAAAGGAGTGTTAGCCACTTCTTGTGGAGCACTCACCTTAGGAACCTTTCTTTGCAGACATGCATACCTCGAAGCTTGACACGTATCATGTAGATTTTGATCACTTCACATGTGGAACTATATAATGTTTACTTAGATTGATTATTGTGAACATGTTCTACATTATAATTGTTTCCCGAACTCACATTTCATTTAAATAAAATGAAGAGAAAGTATTTTCAATAATTCATATAGATCACATACTTGCATTAGAGATGTAAAAGGTAAGCATAATTGTCTCTTTCATTTAACTTATCCTTCAATGTAATTTTATCCTTATATTGAGTGCTAGGGTTCTTAGGTGTATTAAAAAACAATACTGTTGCATATTGTATTGTCATTGATGAAAATAAGATGTCATTGATGTCAAAAGGAATGTCCAAGACAACAATTGTATCACTCATGCATCCTAGGAGATAGTATGACAATCAAATATCATGCATACTCTCATAAGGTCAAACTAAAAGGGGTTTGAAGTTTACTTATTTTTTGATGAAGTTATGATGCTCAAATGATCCTACAAACAACATGGTTGTGTAGTTCTCGTTGATACCTTTCCAACAATATATCCTTCTTCGGAAAAATCCTCCTGGATGATAAGTTATGACCAATTGAAGTTTCCATCTTAATTAAGGGACCAAACTTTAGGGAAAAAACCCAAATTCCAAATTCGTTAACAAGTGCACAACTTTTGGGTGGATGTACCACTGACCAGGAAATCAACGATCTCCATTGCATAAACATGCACATTTTTAATCAATTTTAAACATGGTGAATCTTCTATTTCATCCATTCATGGTAAAATGGATAAACAACGAAGGAAGATAAAAAAATGCACAAAGGTTAATCATCCACATAGACCCATAGAAAAATGGCACATGACATGGCACGTTAGAAGCTAACGTCAACATGATGAAGTGGTGCCACTAGGGGCTACCATGTGGAAAGGACAAATGGAAATTTTGGATTTGTGAAAGGGCCAAAAGCAAGAGATAGGTAGCACCCATCACAGGATGTCACGTGACATGATGTCATCATGATGATATCATTAATAAAATGAACAATGATCCTAGAAACTAGGTCATGTGGTGTGATCATGTGAGGTTAAAATTCAAGTGCCAATGGTCGGCTCTAGATTTACAAAATTGGTCATATGGTCGACCTTCAAGTCATGGGACCACCACATATCTATAAATATGCATATGATCGTAAGCTAGTGTTCAATGATTCATTTTTACTCTATGAAAAGGAGATTTGTTGTTTGATGGATGTTTTGGTTTAGTTTTCCCTTGAGTGAGAATCATGGTTATGCTATAGATATCGCCGAGATGAGATTTGAAACAACAAACTATTTTAACATAAAGGTTTTATGGTTAAGATCAGAGAGAAAGTGAACAAGTTGGTTATGATTTCGAACAAAGGTTTGAGTTGCTAGGGAGTCTTGCAAAGTTTGGTGCTTTAGCTTCATTAGCAATATTTTGTTTGGTTGATCACATAGTTCTATTTTGGTGCAAGTATGGTTAGATTTATTTTGGCTTCATTTTGGTGCAAGTATGGTTAGATTTATTTTGGCTTCATTTTGGTTGAGGTTGGATGAATTAATGGATACACTATGAACACAATATATTGTGAATTGAATCTTGAGATGGTGGAAGTATAGCTCTTATATGGCCATCATGTTAACAAGCTAATTATATATAACCATGGCTAATGGTTGGGTTTAAAGGCTGAGGTCGATGTGGTAGGGATTCAAAGTTTGATAGAGGCAAATATTGAAGATATGTTATAAAATAAATAAATAAATAAATAAACACATATATATATTAGAAAAGGTCTTGGCAATAGGTATGGCATTAAAGAAAAATTATGTATGTAGAAAAGGCGTTGTTCGGTGAAATTTTTGATAGATAAAATTAACAAGTGTGCATTTAGGAAAGACACGATGGAGCTAACCTAGTTCATAACATATGTGAGTTGAGCCACATATAAGGATTGGTCACATATGGTCAGTTAGCCAAACAAATTTCACTGCTAATAAAATATATTGTTAACATGGATACCGTTCGATAATGAGGAGTCGTGTAACCACTATTCGCTGATTGATCACATGGTCATGATATAATGACGCGGAAAAAGATACAAGCATAAGAATATGTCACCAGAGAAAGGTAGGTACGTATAGTATGAAAGCTTGGGATCCCCCATATTTTTTGTTTGGAATATATATAATTGAATTGTCAAGAAATGTAACTAAAGGGATAACCCGACAAGCACCATAGAGTAACACCGTTGGTATCAGATTGTAATGGGTGACTTGAGGTTGTGGGTTCGATTCCTCCAATTGATAGGCATGATTACATTTTATTTTGATACTTACCATTTTGTCAAATACTTAAGTAGCTACCAACGAGAATTTTGTAGCACCAATACCGAAGGTAGATAATTTTGTACAAGGGTGCTTGTCAAATACTTAAGTAGCTACCAACGAGAATTTTGTAGCACCAATACCGAAGGTAGATAATTTTGTACAAGGGTGCTCAGAAAGAAGCCATTTATAGAACAATTAATTTATTATATGGTTTTTATGAATTTTTGAGGTCAATATTGGTCCAAATTAGATTCCAGAAGAAGCTGGGTGATCAGGGCTCAAAGATGAATGTAACAAGAGATATATGATTCCCTTTTAACGCTTATTTGATGGCTAGAATCTCTTGTGTTTTTTTTAGGGTGTATGAGCAGGTTGTAGTTGTTTTGGATACATGTTGTAAATAAGTTTTGAGTGACCAAATAAAATAATTGGTTGGATCAAAACATGGGAATCAATATGAAAACCTGTAACATATGATTATTTATTGTAGTTATAGTGGTTTCGGGTTGTGATAGTAATTACAACGACAATGGTTGTAGATTATAATTTATGATTAAGTGATATATGATGACGATAGATCTAGTTTGAAAATGAGATGAAATAGAGTTCCAAAAAGAAGTTCGGAAGAAGGAGGTGGGTTCCTCCACGGAGGTTGGAGCCTCAATCAAGTTGGAACCTGGAGAAGGTTGGAGCTCGCTCATTATCGAGGTTGGAGCCTTAATAAGGTTGGATCCTAGACAAAAATAGAGCTTGAAACAACGTAAACTATGAAACACGAACTATAAACTCAAAACGAGAACTCTAGCAAAAAAACCCCAAAAAACATAAAAAAACAGTTCGTAAACAAAAAGTGGTGATGTTGGAATAACATTTTTTTTCAGAGGTAAAATTTCAACATGTTTTAAAAATGACAGTAAAAACCAAATTGTGTGCCAAAAACACCCTCAAAGGAAAAGTGAAGATGTTGGAATAACCTTTCTTTTTAAGGATACATTTTCAACATTTTGAAATACCATATAAAAGATAAAATATCATCACTCCAAAAAAACTTAAAATTTCAAAAGAAAAATGAAAACAAAAATTTCAAATAAAAACAAGAGTTAAAAAGAAAGAAAGAAAGAAAGAAAGTTAAAAAAAAATGATAAGTAAATAAAAATATATATTAGAAAAAAAATATAAAATTAAAAAAGGTAAACAAGAAATCAAATATATAAAAGTATATAAAAAAGCCAAAAAATATCAAACATAAAAATAGAAAAAAAAAAAACAAATTAACCAAAAATATATATATATATATATATATATATATATATAAATAAATATATATATATATATATATATATATATATATATATATATATATATATATATATAAATAAATAATGAAAAATAAAAAAAAATAATTAAAAAATAATAATGAAAGAAAAAAAAAATAATACTTTATAATATATTTAAAAATAAATAAAAAAATAAATATTACATTTAGAAAACACATAAATAAAATCAATAAAATTAAAAAATTAAAAAATAAATATATTTAAAAAATTCAAAATTCAAAATAAAAAATATTAGACAACTAAAAATTAAAAACAATTATAAAAAAATTTAAATAAATGATAAAAAAATAAAGACATTGAAATATATATATATATAAAATAAAATTAAAATTAAAAAAAAAAAATTAAAATCACTTAATAAAAAATTAGAGAAAGAAAAAATAAAAAAACCTAAAATCAAATTAAAATTAAAAAAAAATTAATAATAAATATATCAAGAAATAAAAAAATATGTGGCCCTCAAGCCTTTGGGCGGGTTCAACTCGATTCTCGAAATCGGGTTGATCCTGCCTAGGGGTCTGAGGGGCTGATAGCTGATTCTTAGAATCAAGTGGGGGGCCAGTCGATTCTGAGAATCGGCTCTCAGACCCACTAGGTGGCCTGAGGGGCGTCCGATAGAGCTTTATTTTTATTTTTATTTTTATTTTTATTTTTATTTGAAAAATAAAATAAAATATCCAAAAAAAAAACTAAAACTAATTAAAAAAATAATCACAATTAAAATAACTAAAAAAACCTTTAAAAAATAAAAAAATGAACACAAATATAATTAAAATTAAAAAAAATTAATAAAACATTAAAAAAAAAGACCTAAAAACAAATTTAAATTTTCAAAAAATTAATAACAATTATACCAAAAGATAAAACAAATTGTGGCCCTGAAGCCTTTGGGCAGGCTCAACCTGATTCTGAGCCGATTCTCAGAATTGGCCTTGCCCCGTTGGGTGGCCCGAGGGGCGGCTGCCATGGGCTGGTGGAGCTGGCCAAGCTCGACTGACTCACAACGGTCACCTCTTGGGTCACGCTATTGAGCTGGCCAAGCTCGACCGGCCCACGGTAGCCACCCCTCGGGCCACCTGACAGGGCAAGGCCGATTCTGGCTCCGCCGACCAACGATGACTGCCCCTTAGGTCACCTGACGAGGATGACGGAAGCCTACTTTGAAAATTAGCTCCGGCCAGCCCCGTCGGGTGGCTTGAGGGTGCTCGCCATGGTACAGTAGAGACGCGGCTCGACGGTCGCCCTCGGTTTCTTTTAACTTTTATTTATTTACTTTTTTATTTTTTATTTTTTGTATATATATATATATATATATATATATATATATATATTTTGATGATTTTGTTTGTTATTTTTTTTTTAATTTTCTTTTCTTTTTTTAAATTTGTTTTTAAATTGTTTTTGTTTTTATATAAATTTTATGATTTTGTTTTTAATTTTTAATTTTTTTAATAAAATTATGTGATTTTCACTTAGTTTTTTAAAATAAGAAAAAATACATAAAAAAATAAAGTGATGTATATTTCCACTTCATTCTTTATGTTAATTATTTAATTTTTGGAAAAAAATGTTATTATTATTAATATTTAACATAAAATTCATAAAAATTGTCATTTTTATACTTTTTTTGGTTAATTTTTTCCTATAAAAGTGGTTTATTTGACATATAACTTTTAGCAAAAAGATTCAAAATGTGTATTTTTTTTTCAGTTATATCTATATTCAAAATGTGTATTTTTATGTAAATTGTTAAAAATTCTTGTGTTTTTAGTGACAAGTATTTCATGGGAAATGAAATATTAATTAACAATATATAATTAGATAAAAGATCGAAACTTTAAAAGTTTGGGTTAATTTTTTTTAACAGTGCAAAAAATCAAATATCTCACTACCAAAAAAAAAATGAAAAGAAAAAAAGAAAGAAAACCTGAAAAACACTTAAAAAAAACATGTAAGTGAAGAGGAATAAGACGAGTACATAAAAAAATGTTAAATTTAGAAAATAATTATTTGCATTTAATACATTAGAAAATTTAAAGTAAAAAATAAGTCTTTTAAAAGAAGCGGATGATGCTGGCATCAACACTTTTCAAATTCAACATAAAAATCACTAACATTTTAACAATAATGTTTATACTTGGTACATAAAAAAATTTAATGTGTCAAAAACATACTAAAAAAATTAGCATTATTATGAATCAACACTTTTCAAAATCAGACGACTTTTTGCAACCTAAAAAAAGTGGGCACTCGTTTCCATTCGTGTTTCAAAGTTTACCTTGTTTTGATCATTATCGAGGTTGGAGTCTCAATCAAATTGCAACCTAGAGCATGTTGGAACTTGATCATCATCATCGTGGTTGGTGCCTCAATCAGATTGTAACCTATAGTGAGTAGTTGCTTGCATCTTTCAAGGTTGGTGCCTCATATAGGTTGTAGCCTACCACAAGTTGCAACTTTCATATCTTGGGGGTAGTTCTCTGACAGGTTGGAGCCTGCAAATCTATGTAAATAATAGGATCATATAAAGAAGAAGAATTTTTGGTTTTCTCCTGTATGGGTTTCCATGTAAAATATTATGTCTCTTTCATATGATGGCCTCTTGATTTACACTTGATATGATGATAGCTTCATGATGCATTATTATGTTCATTAATATGTTGTAAGTGGTTATGATTGATTGTTGCATTGCTAATTGATGAAAAGTTGTGAATTGATAAAATGGTTGGCACACTGATTCACCCCCCGTCCCCTTCTCAGTGTACTCTTGGGTATAACAAGTGGTATCAGAGCAAGTTTCTTCAGGAACAACTAACTGATAGAAGGTAGATCAAGGAATCCATGGCCAATAAAGGAAAGCGAAAGAATAAGCTATCTTAGAACAAGAAGGGTTGTTGTCATGTGAGCATTGTACGTGATCCCTAGAGAAACTCCTTCTTCATACACAATGATGCTAAGGAATCAGGTATTTCAATTTTTTCAATTGTGGTAAAAAAGGTCATTATAATTCCTTGTGTTCATATCCTCCCATAGATTATGAATATCCCATTCCTTAGCTAACTTAACCAAGAAGTAAACAAAGAAAATGAAACAAAATCAGATTAGTAAGGAGAACTCAAGAGTGCACTAAAAGAACTATAAGATTCAAGAATAAAGGTTACTCAATTATAAGAGAAACTACAAGAAAGAGATGAAATCTGGAAGAAGCGGGATCATGCTATTGTTACTTTGAAGGATCAATTGGAAGAAGCAATAACCTTAGATGAAACAAGGCAAGGAAATCTAAAAGAAAATAAAGTTCATTGTGAAAATCCAAGAGAGAAGAATCTCTCCTTGAGAGATAGGCTAGAAGAAGTCATGAATGAAAGAAAAGGGAAGCATGAAAATTGTGAATCAAAGGACCATGATATAACATCCTTACAAAATTGGAATGATCTAAAATAAGTGAGGATATCTTGGTGAATGAGTTGTAAGAAAATAAGAAAGATTCCAAAGAGAAGAATTAGAATATTGTTAAAGAAGAAGAAGAAATTGGTCGCTTAAAGGTTGAGATAGAAGAGGGAATAAAAATATAAGAAATTTTGACAAGTCATCCTAAATAAAATTACAAGGGCCTGAAAAAACTTGAAGCTAAGATTGAAGGGGAAATCATCTTCTTGAAATCCCAATTTAATTAATTTTTTTCATTGAGGGTTGACATTGACAAGTGCAACAAAATCTTGAGGAGTTCGTAGGTATTAGATAACCATTAGGGGAATTTTGAGGTCTAAAATGGGCCTCCTAAGAAAAACGTACAATCAAAATTCACTTTATGAGAACCAATCACATTTTAGTGGATGACATCATCCCTAATGGTTGAGGTGCCATTGCTTGAGTTAAATGTACTTACTTGTCACATTCACAATGGTGGATAAAAACTCATGGTTAACCATGGTAGTGCTCTACGCACTTTTAAAGTCAAAGTAAAGTACTCATAATAAATGTCATTTCACACTTTTTGAATAAAAATATATTATTGTCATTTCATATTTCTTGAAAGAAACAATGCATATCCCTATACATTTATTATAATATATTATATTATTTTTATACAATATATTAATTACATGTTATTTTACAATTTAAATAATATAAATTTTAATTAATAGCATATAAATGATTAAGAATTTATAAATTTATATTTATATTTTATTTTAAGTTATTTAAGTACAAAGGACAAATTCATTAGTTGTTCAATGATAATGATTTTTTCTTGAAAAACTCATTCATATTTATAGTCACATTAATACAATTTTTTTATTAATTTTGTTTTGGTATAACTTTTGAATTGAATTTATCTATGGTTACATGGATTGTGGTGAAAAAAGTGAATTGAAAATTCATAAATATTATTTTATTGGTTTAGCTATTATTTTATTATTTCCTTAGGAGGCCCATTTTAGACTTCAAAATTCTCCTAATGAATATTAGTTGTCAAAGGTATCCAAGTAACAAAACATGTCTCAGCTATACAAGTAAGTCTTCTTGTAAAGAAGACTCAAGAAATGAAATTAAAGAAAATTTTGAATACAAATATGAAGGCCAAACTAAAAGTGTTGCTACTCCACTTTATTGCACCAATGTTATCAAGAAGCTACATTAGGAATAAGACATCAAGGTAACGAAGATTAAACATCATCAAAGGTTCAATCCCGCTCCAAGCTGGAAGAATATCTTCAGAATATCATCAAGGTAATCTTTACCATCGAGGTATCAAAGCACATTTTTTGGTTATTGCTTCTTATGTACAAATTTTAGGCATAAGGATAGGGATTTTATAATCTATGGAAAGTTTGTAGGAAGATTGGATTCTTATGGATTAAATGGTAGAAATTTTGTGTTAATTTATCTCACATTTAAGTATTATGCAAGATGCTTTAGATTCCTCAATATTGGTCGCATTGCTTGAGAATGCAACATGAATTTCTCTAAGAAAACTAAGAAGGGAGATGGACCTACTAGGAAAAGAGAAAGTCTTAAAGTTTAGAAACCTTGGCGAATCTTACTAGTTCCTAATATGCAAATTGTAAATTTTTTGGTGATATTTTTGTAGAAATATTTAAATTTCCAATAATTTTATATTAGTCGGTATAATATTTTGGCGATTTTAAAGGTAAAATAATGGTGTACAATAAAATTTGGGCGAATCATTTTAGAAAAAAAATGGAAATTGGCAAATCTTGTTTTCGGAAAAAACATGGAAAATTAGCCCAATTGCGAATATTAGCCCCTAAAATTTTCCATGAGTCACACCAAGGTTTAGAGGAGAGAAAAATGTGAGTAAGAAATTGAACCTATCTTAAGTAATCAAGGCCCCAACATGAGTTGCTATTCATGTTATGTGAACTAAGGAAGAAACTATGATTGCTCTATTTAAAAATTCTTCCTAATAAATGAGTTACATGTTCGAAGATTTTTATAATGGGTATGCCTTGGTTGTAATAGTATTTAGAATAGATGATGAGAGTATGAAGGAAAAAAGTAGGTAGTTGCTAGGAAATAATTATTATAAAAATAAGCAAAGGTGTTGTAGGGTGTTGATCATTCAACATTGTGTGTGAACAAAGATGAACTCTCATAACTAATGGAGAGTATGATAGTAGGCATGACCAATATCAAAGGAGAGAATACATCATCAGTAAAGAAAGAAGATCAAGAGAGGAAGATTATGATACAAACATTATAGGAAATTCCAACATACATTAAGCAAGTATATTTGAAAATAAATCATCTTTGTAGTCAAACAAGGGGAAACTTCATCACATCCACAGGTCCACAGGAAACAACAAGTTCCTAGGATAATGTAGGGGAAATCAGAGAATGTAGATATGAAAAGTACTTGTGGATGAAGGAAGCATGGTCTTAGTGAGATATTTTGAAGATCAATCATGAGAAACGAGATACTTAGATCAAGTCCATAGGAAGGCACTTGATCTCAAGGGGATATTTTTTTAAGTATAGTTATGAGAAACAGTGGAAGCATTTTCTTAGAGGGAGACTCTACCAAAATGAACACATAGTAGCAGGATGGAAACATGGTTTAGTCAGGTCCACAAGGATCATTCAAGAACAATTTATGAAGTTTTCATATATATATTTATGTAGAATCATCAACATGGAAGTTTCATAGACATCCATGACCCTTTTCCATTGATGTCAAAGAGGGGGAATTTATAGAGACATCAATATAAATGAGAGAATGAAACATCAACAATTGAAGCGTCTTTACAGGAGGAAGAATATTTGTTGTGGGTTTGACATCAAATGAAAATCAATGTCTAGTGGTATTTCCATCTATGAAAAAGGGATATATTGTTGGACATTGTGTTTTCATTAATGACAATAAGATTTCATATATGTCAAAGGGAATTTCCATGGCAAAAATTGGATCATTCAGGAATCATAAGAAGCAATATCACAATTGGACATCATGCACTCTCATAAAGTTAAGCTAACATGAGTTTTATTTTTATTGAGTTTTTGATGAAGTTATGATGCTCAAGTGATCCTACAAACAACATGGTTGTGTAGGTATCATCGATATCTTTCTAACAATATAAATTGCTCAGAAAAAGTCCTCTTGGATGAGAAGTCATGGCCAATTGAAATTTCAGTATTAATTAAGGGACACACATTTAGAGCGAAAACCCAAATTCCAAATTTTGTAACAAGTGAGAAACTTTAGGGTGGATCGACCACTGACTAGGAAATAAAAGGACTTCGACGTGAAAACATGCTCACTATTTAATGCCATTAAATAGTGTGCATACTCTATTTGAACCAACTATGATCAAATAGATAAATGATGAAGGAAGAGAAAATACGCACAAAGGTTAATCATCCACATAGACCCCTAGACGAATGAAATTTGGCATGCCACATTAGAAATTGATGTCAACATGATGATGTGGTGCCACCAGGGGTTTCCATGTTGCAAGGGAAAATGGAAATTTTGGAGTGGTGAAAGGGTAAAAACCAAGTTACACGTGGCACCCCTCACGAGTTTCCATGTGGCTTGATGAAGTCATAATGTAAACAACCAATGGACTTAGGAACTAGGTCACGTGGTGTGGTCATGTAAGGTTAAAAGAAACTCACTAATGTTTGGATTTTGATTTACAACATTGTTCATATGGTTAACCTTCAAGTCATGGGACACCCACATATATATAAATATACATATGATTATGAGCTATAGGCGTGTGTGTGCAACGATTCATTTTTGGTCTGCGCTAAGAACTGTTAATAATTTCATGTTTTGGTATAGTATTTCCTTGAGCGAGAATCAAGGTTATGCTGTAGATATGACCACGGCGAAACTTGAAACAAAAATTTGTTTTAACATAAAGGTTATATGGTTAAGATTAGAGTGCAAGTGAATGAGTTGGTTCTGATTTTGAACGAAGGTTTTAGTTGCTAGGGAGTGTTTCAATGTTCGGTACTGATCTAACTTCATTGGAAATATTTTGTTTGGTTGATCGCATATTTCTATTTTGGTGCAAGTTTGGTTAGATTAATTTTGGTTTCATTTTGGTTGAGGTTGGATGAGTCCATGGACACACTACAAACACAATATATTGTGAATCGAATCCTATCAAATCCTAATATGGAAAAAGTATAACTCTTGTATGGCCATAAGGTTAACAAGCCAACTATACATTAGAGAACTTTTGAGGTCTAAAATGGGCCTCCTAAGAAAAATGTAAAACCAAAATAAACTTAGAAGAACCAATATGATTCAAGATTATAATGTCAACCATGGGGGATGATTCACCATTTTTGGGGTAAAGAAGTTAAAATATTAAAAAATAATAAAATAATAAAACTATTTTTTCAACTTATCTCCCTAAGGTTTTACTCAAATTTTGAGTGGGAGTACTCGTTGGATGAAAATTTTAATTCCTCATCCAATGAGTACACATGTTGCATACTTTCGATGGACCCTGCTACACGAAAAATGAGAAATACAAGAAAAAGCGTGATTGAAATCACGTTTTTCATGTATTTCTAATTTTTTTGTGTAGTAAGGTCCATCTAAAGGATGAAACATGGGTACTCCTTGGATGAGGAATCAAATTATGCATCCAACAAGTTTCCCCCCTCAAAATTTGAGTAAACCCATAAGGATATAAGTTGAAAAAGTAGTTTTTTCTTTTTTCCCTCTAAAATTTGATGATGTAATCTAATATTATTTTATTGTTTCCACTATTATTTTATAATTTCATAGGAGGCCCATTTCAGACCTCAAAATTCCCCTAATGTATATATGACTAATGGTTGGGTTTAAAGGTCGAGTTCGATGTGGCAGGGATTCAAATTTTGATGGAGGCTGATATTGAAGATACGTTATAAACTAACTAGATATATAGTAACAAATATCTTGCCAATAAGTATGGCATTAAAGACAAGTTATGCATGTAGAAAAGACATTGTTTGTTGGAATTTTTTACAAAATAAATTAACGAGTGTGGATTTAACAAAGACATATTGGAGCTAACCTAGTTCAAAACACATATGTGAATTGACCATGTATTGAGATTGGTCGCATATGTTCATTTAACCAAACACATTTCACTACCAATAAAATATATTGTTGACATGAAGAACATACGACAACAAGGAGCCATATAACGACTATTCTATTATTGATCACATGGTCACGATATAACAATGTGGATAGAGATAAATGCACAAGACTATGTTGTCGAAGAAAGGTATATACATATAGTATGAAAGGTTGCGTCCCACATCCTATTTTTTTGGAATATCAGTCATTGAATTGTAAAAAAATGTACAGTAAAGGCATAAGCATGCAAACACCATCAAACAAAACAATTGGTGTTATACTGTCGTGGGTTTGACCTCCTCCAATGATAGGTCCAGTTACATTTTATTTTATATTACCATTTTATCAAGTATTTAAGCTGTATCCAATGGGAATTTTGTAACACCAGCAACGAAGGTAGATAATTTTGTAGAAGGACACCCAAAATGAAGTCTTTTGTATAATAGTTAATTTATTATATGGCTTTATATGATTTGATGAGTTTTTGAGGTCAATGTTGGTCTAAATTGGATTATGGAAGAAGCTAGGTAGCCAGGGCTTAGATGAATGTAACCAAAGGTGTATGGTTCCATTTTGACACTTATTTAACAACCATAATCTCTTATGTTTGTTTTAAGGGTCTATGAGCAGGTTGCAATTGTTTTGGATACATGGTGTAAATAGGTTTCGAGTAGGGATTTGAGTGACTATATCAAAGAATTGGTTGGAACATAATATGGGTAGTAGTATGAAAACATATAGGATGAGATATTTATTGTAGTGATAGTGGTTGCAGTGGTGACAAGTTTTTATAGTGATTGCAGTGATAGTTGTTGCAGGTTGTTAAATTTTAGAGTGTTCTATGTTGTTTCAATTACTTTTAGCCCAATTCAAGTCTTCAATTAGAAATATTTTCAATAAAAATTAATATTTCCACTCATAAAAAATAATTTAAGATAGAACAATAAATGCAATGATAAAGGAGATAATCAACACATCAACATGAGACATTAGATTTTGTCAATGACCAGGGAAAAACCCCACAAGGGGGGAACCATTTCAAAATTATCGTTCTATTAGATTGTCATAAAATGTTTAACATAGAGTACAATAAGCCCAATACAAAATCATCCAGAAAAATAACCCAATAATATTCAGAAATATGTTCCCAAAATCAAAATATATCAGAGACAAATTTTCTTGTTTGTGGTCAACAACGGTAAGATGTCAAATTTAGCCCTAGAGGTCAAATGCATGGAGGAAGAGGTGTGCATAAATATAAACCTTTCAACCGCACCCTTGAGCCTGATAGCCTACGATTATAGATAAAAACATATTTTGATTATCCCACGACTATGACCCAAAACCATATAACACGTGTGGGCTTCAGACCCTGTATATTCAGACCTGTGCGAACCACTTTACTTGAGCATGCCTCAGACCTGTGTGAACTAAACAATGAAGAAGAGAGGGAGATGATGCTTAGTGATGTCCAAATGAGCGTGAGGTCACTTGTATTTATAGGATTCCAAAGGTGACCAATTTCCTGTTAGGGTCGACCTGTCCAAATGTGCATATGTAGGATTTTATTCATAAGTACACTTTCCTTTTTCCAAATTGGGCACTTCAATAGTTAAAATTGGTCCTCTTGAAATGAGGAATCTAGTCCCATGGTTGGAATTTGTAACTGAGCTTCCAAATTAACACTCCCTTTGAGCTAGGGAGAAGTTCCAACTGCATCATGTCATGTGTATCCTATCGTCATGTCGTGCCTCATTTCTGCTCAACTCTATCTACTGAAACATTCTTAAATATAAAGAAGAAGAATCATTGGGGAGCTAAATATACCACCCTAGTAGAAAATGAGGACGGTCCTATTGGACACTCTCATGTCATGTCATCTCATCTAGTAGTAGGGGAGATACAACTTACCATATAAGAGGTAAGGATCACATCCATCCTATTTCCTCTAATATTTCAAACAATTGTTGGAAATTGGAATTTTCTAGATGGTCGGTGGCTGCAAGTGTGTTGGAATTGATGTCAATAGTCATGTCGGGTCTAACTGTTGGAAAAAGTGTAACCATACTAGCATGGATGTTTGTGGCAGTAGATGCTGGCTTTGTTGTCCCTTGGCCTAGCTGTGATGGAAATTAGTTAGTGATAGTTTGATGTGCTTGATGTGTCAGGATGAGGGGGAGTCTTATGGTTGTTATAGTACTCTGTAGAGAATCACCATACTAGCAGGCTTATTGGAGAAGCCATAAAAATATGAATATGGTGGTTGAGAGTCCTATGGTTGCTGCAGTCTCTTGTTGAGAATCATCATAGTAGTAGGATTATTGGAGAAGCCATAAAAATATGACTATGATGGTTGGGAGTCCTAGAATTTGGAGTAGGTTCTGCCTCAATATACCAGCTTAGATATTATTGGAGTTGGAACAACTGGTTAGTTCTCTAAAAGGTCTCTCCAATAGTATGTGTAACCTTGCAAAATTCCTTCGAAGAGGAGGTTCTAGGAATTAGAAGAAGGAGAGTTTGGCAGAGAGTTTGGAGCCATTTTTCAGGTTGCAAATGGGCTCAAGGACTGCATTGGATCTTCTCCACTGGAAATTTATATAAGATTTCCAACGGTATGTGGAAGTCCAAAAATGACCACCTGGATCAAAATTTGTTGATAGTTGAGGTAAGGGGATTGGATTCCTTAGGAGGAGGCCATCAAAAACTCAGAACCTCATAGCAGAGGACTTATCAAAAGCTCAGAGCAGAATACTTATTAGAACATCAGAGCAAGCTATATCGGAGGTCGGAATAGAGGACTGATCTGAACCTTAGAGCATAGAACTTATCACAACCCCAAGTAGAGGACTTATCAGAACCTCAGAATAGAGGACTTATTGAAATATTTGGAGGTCAAGGCCATCAGAATATCAAAACCTCATAAGTAATTACACATTGGAATTCCTTGAAATTGATGAGGTTTGCAAAGAAGAAGAAATACAAATAAAGTTTCTACAAAACCAAAGGTTTGATGGAACTTTTCTCTCTCCACAAGAGAGGACACATGGAAGCAATTGATTGACCGTCAGAAGCTAATGAAGCAGATGATTTCAGCATGATGTGGCTATACTATGGCCATGTGGCAGTCATATTTGGAAAATTTGGGTGGCCTAATGGGTGAAATCTGGGTGACACATGTCACCACTAAGGAGGCGCCAGTACGTGGAGTAATGATGACAACATGCCGTCATCTCAGAGGTTGGAACATCGGAGGCCAAGATTTCATAACTATTGTGAAAGTGCTTTATGGAAAATTTCTGATCCAATAAAGGGGCTCCGTTGTGGACTGACACATGGTCATGGGAGATCCAAAGGACCAAGGGTGCAGAGAATAAACTAGCACTTGAGTGTTGAAAAGACACATGGGAAGTACATTTTGGAGGTAAATATTTCTGGGAATTCTCTAATTGAATTACGATAGAGTTTAGATATATAAGGGCTCCTATGTTATGTTGGCACTTGGTTGTAGAGTTCAAAGAATTGGGGGTGAAGATTAGGTCTAGCACCCAAGTGCTATGAGTATTTTAGAGGTCAGAATTTCAGAACTCCTTCGAAATTGAATTATGAATGACGTCCCAATATGGGGAGCTCTGATGTATGTTGGCGTCTAGAAGTAGAAACCAAAAAGAACAAGGGGTGAGAGCAGTTGAAAAAGGAAGATAGGCCCCTGACATGATCTGAAGGCCTTAACATATTAACGCTAAGCCTTCAATCAAAAATATCGGTTTCATGAGTAAAACAAGGAGGAGTTAAGAAAAAGGAGCTAAAGGTAAAATATGAAGCTCATGATTTCATAAGGTCATTATAATGACTACAACATGTGGGAGCTTCCGTATTGCAATACGGAGGAGAATGAATACAGTTGTCACAAGTAGCGATCACATGTGGGGAATGTGATAAAAGGATAAGAAAGAAGGAGCTAAAGGCACCTCAGAATATTGTAATATTGTAATATTATTTTAATAAAAGTTACGATGAGTGGAGCTCCGATAATGCAACATAGATGTGTATGGCAGATGGATGAGCCAAAATTAAGGACCATGAGCACGTAGGAGAGTTAGTCATAGGAGTAATAATGACTGTCAAGGAACGCTGGGTCAAAACGGAGAGGACCATGTTTTGTAGAGAAGAGTTGATCACAATATAGGAGAACCATGACGAAAGTACACCCTGATCTCTAAAGGATGGAGAGCCATGTTATGCGTGCAGAAAAAATACATGATTGGTCTCATTGGAGTGTGCAGATGGACTGAATATTTAATTCTCAAGTATGGAGAATGCTCAGGAGCCCATTATCATGATTTAATGCAATTGCATAGTGAGGCACAACAACAAGATGAAGATCCATGCAAAGCTACACTTAGGTAGTGTGGAAACAAGAAACAGAGGCAACATCGAGTTTAGTGCAACAAAGGAGAAAAAATTAGGAATTCCATTAACTAATGTAGTGTGTAAGAATTATTGAGTAGAGTTGAGCTGTGCAGAGAGATTTGTGCTGAGAATGCACTACTCTGTGTAATAGTAATTGATATTGTTGATGGTGGAAAAGGTGGAGGGTTCCTAAGCAGAATTGAGAGACCCCAAGAGAGAGCCAGTAATGTTGCCCGAAAGGCTGAAGGTGCCTGTGATGAAGGCAGAGAAGAGTGTGATGCTATGTGCAGTGGAAAAAGGGTCGAGAGAAGTGTGATGTTGTGGTGGTGACAGTAGGCTGCTGTAGAGTGAGCAGAGTGGGTAGAGAAAAAATGCTGCGTGGGCCAAGGGATGAAGAGAAAAAATATGATATCAGGAAGAGTGACTGCCAATGACAGTGAAAATTGAGTTCCTATTTGAGTGTGGGTTGGAATCTGCATACAAGAAGTTGGTGCTTCCATCTCTAGTGGGTGCTTAAGAAGGATTAAGGGTTGGTTCCTGTTGAGTAACCAACTCCAAAAATAGAAGAAAAGAGATATCAACGCCTTAGAAATAAGCCACTTCGAGGGGGAAACCTCCAATACATTACATAAATGAACAATTATTGGATGATACAATTTACAAAACCTCCTTTCTATACATAGGAGTCCATGTGGCGATAATGTAATCCTAGTGGGCCACGATGTAATCCTAGCCGACCTAACAATAATAATTTAAGGGCACAATAATAACAAAATGGGGGTTACAAGGGTACAATAATAACAATAAGGGGGCTACACTAATAACAATAAGGGACTATACTAGTAGTATAGGGACCTAACATGCGCCTCTCCTTCAAAAAAGTGTTGTCCTCAATGCTTGAGTAGCTCTGGGTGCTTATATATAAAATTCTCATCCTCCCATGTAGAATCTTCAGTGGGTAAGTTCTTCCACTTGATGAGATACTCTGAAATTGATCGATTCCGTAGCTGTCGAGTTCTTGTTTCTGTGACCGCTTCAGGTTCCAATATGACTTTTCCTTCCTCATCAAGTTCTGGAAATATTGTTTGAATTGGAAGATTTTCACCTATAACCTTCTTTAAGCATGAAACATGGAAAACTAGATGCACTCGCGAAGAAGCAGGAAGCTCTAATTTGTATGCCATAGTACCAATATTTTGCAACACCTTGTGAGGACCATAGTACTTTGGCAATAATTTATTATCCTTCTTAGCTTGCTTGATGGACATTTGTTTGTATGGTTGTAGCCGTAAAAATACCCAATCTCCTACATAAAAACTTCTCTCGCTGCGATGTTGATCTGCCTGTTGTTTCATTCGATTTTGTGCCAAATTCAGGTTATCCTTTAAGAGTTGGAGAACTTCTTGTTGATGCTCGATGTGATCTTCCACTGCTTGAACCTTCGAATTTTCCTTAAAGATGATGTGATGGATGGTGGATGATATCCATAAAGTGCCATAAATGGGGTCATTTTTGCTGCAGTATGGAAGGAAGTGTTATACCACCATTCAGCAAGAGGTAACCACTTGACCCATTGTGTTTGTTTATCGGATACAAAACAACGAAGATATCCTTCCAAACATTTATTTACTATCTCAGTTTGACCATCAGATTGAGGATGATAAGATGAGCTATGAGCTAATTGAGTACCCAAACAAGAAAATAACTTCGTCCAAAAATTTCCAGTAAAAATGGGATCTCTGTCGCTCATAATAACCCTTGGGCTTCCATGTAGCTTTTGAATTCTGTCCATAAATGTAGTAGCAACTGTACTTGATTTAAATGGATGAGATAATGCACAAAAGTGTGCATACTTGGTAAGTCTATCAACTACCACCATGATGACACTATTTCCTTCGGACTTAGGTAAACCTGTGATAAAATCCATTGAAATCTCCTCCCAACGTTGACTTGGAATGGATAAAGGTTGTAGAAGTCCCGGGGTCTTAATTGTTTCCACTTTATTTTGCTGGCAAACCAAACATTCCGCCACAAACTTTTGAATATCGGATTTAAGGCCATCCCAAAAAAATTCTTTCTTCACCCTGTGGTAAGTTTTTAAAAATCCTGAGTGTCCTCCTAAAGGAGAAGTGTGCAATTCCAGAAGAATCTTTTGTTTTAGTTGGGAATTCTTACAAAGATATAAGCTATCTTTGTACCATAAGGAATCATTTTTCCAACTAAATGTATCAGATGTACTAGGATCTTGCTGCAACTTTTGATTGAGTGTCCATACATCTTTATCCTTCTTCCATTCATCTCTTGCTTCGGTTATCCAATATGGTTGGATAATAGAAATGGCACAAAGCAATGCTTCCACCTCTTCATTCTTTCTTGAGAGTGCATCTGCAACAATATTAAGCTTTCCTTTTTGTAGATTATTTCAAAGTCATAACCCAACATCTTTGTGACCCATTTTTGTTGCTTTTCTGAAGATAGTCATTTTTCCAAAAAGTGTTTAAGACTATCATGATCAGTTTTTTCCTTGAAGTGTCTTCCCATTAGGTAAGTTCTCCATTTCTTTAGTGCATGCAGTATTGCTAACGTTTCCTTCTCATAAATAGGTTTTTGTAAATACTTTCCTTTGATTGGACGACTTTCAAAAGCAATGGGTCTTCCTTTCTGCATTAAAATAGCACCAATTCCATTTCCTGAGGCATCACATTCCACAATAAATGTTTTTGTGAAGTCTGACATAGCTAAGACCGGTGCTAGGCAAATTGCCTCTTTAAGATGTTCAAAGGCCTTAGTTGCTTCAGGAGTCCATGAAAGTGCATCTTTCTTCAATAATGTTATTAGAGGTGCTGCTATTCTCCCATAATTCTTAACAAACTTGCGATAATACCCTGTTAACCCGAGAAATCCTCGCAACTGCTTTATGGTTGTGGGGACTTTCCATTCCTTAATGGCTTTAATTTTGTTAGGGTCTACTTTAACACCCTCGTGAGGTACAATATGACCCAGATATTCCACCTCTTGTACTCCAAAGAAACATTTGGATGTTTTTGCATATAATTGTTTCTCCTGCAATAGTTTGAGCACCCTGTCAACATGTTCAACATGATCCTTCCAAGACTGCTGTAGATTAGTATATCATCAAAAAATACTAGCACAAATTTTCTAAGGAAGGGTTTGAAAATGGAATTCATCAACCCTTGAAATGTAGAAGGTGCATTGGTAAGGCCAAAGGCATGACCAAAAATTCATAATGACCCTCATGAGTTCGAAATGCTGTTTTTGGAATATCTTCAGTCTTCATTCTAATTTGATGATATCCTGAATGAAGATCCAACTTGGTAAAATAAATTGCTCCATGTAATTCATCCAATAATTCACCAATCAAAGGAATGGGAAATTTATCTTTAATGGTGAGCTTATTGAGCTCCCTATAATCTGGACACATTCGCCATGATCCATCCTTCTTGTGTACCAATACTACGGGAGTAGAGAAAGAACTTTGACTAGGTTGAATTATACCCGCCTCTAACATTTCTGCAATCATACGTTCAATTTTTCTCTTTTGGAAGTAAGGATATCTATAAGACCTGATGTTTGGAGGAACACTTCCTGGAATCAAATGAATAGCATGATCATGATCACGAATAGGTGGGAGTCATTTGGGAGTTTCAAACACCTTGGAATGATTGTCCAAGACTTGTTGGGGATCTACAGAAATAGATGATTTTGATGTTGGAACTTCTAGTGAGCATAATTGTGCAATTACGCCTCGTTGTTCTTTCTTTACAAGCATAATTGTGTAGTTCCTCTTGAAAGTTGGTGCTTGCGTTAATCCAAGCAGATGCAAGTTGGTGCCTTTTAACAAATACTTGAAGTTGGTGCTTCACATGGTGCTTCTGGTAAGTTGGACATGTGTCTACAAAAGGAGGGAGTTGGTTCTTCCTGATAGTGGGTGCTAGAATCAATAAAAGGGAGTAGGTGCTTCCTGTGAGTGGTGGCTCACAAAAAAATTGATGTAATAGAGTAGGTGCTCTTATTCTAAATCAATAACAACAACAAGCTTTGGTGGTTTTTTTCCCGAAAGGGTTTCCACGTAAAGTCTCTGTGTTCATGCGTTTTTTTCTCATGATATGTATGCTTGTGTGATGATATGGATACTTATTATGGTTGTTAATGGTTTCTCTCATATAATAGATGCCAAGTTTGAATGAGGAAAAAGAATTGGCTTAAAAGTAAAAATTAGCCTTAATATTGATGCACCCCCCACCCTCCCCCCCCCCTCAATATTAACATTACTTCTAATAATTGGAATCAGAGCCAAGTTCCTTTAGGAATAACTTAATCGCTGGAAGGTAGATCAAAGGAAACAATGGCTAATCGAGTTTGGCTAAAAAGAGTAGGAGTTCCATTTTTAAATGGATCATATTATGTACTCTGGAAGGTTAAAATGAAAGCCTATTTAATGGCTTTAGATGTTGATGTATGGCACTCCATATTGAATGGAGAAAAGAGTGAGAAGAATGAGAAATCCAAGGAGGTTATCATGAAAGGGATGTCTAATCCAGATGCTGATAAAGTAAGGAATTGTGAGTCAACAAGGGAAATGATGTACAAAATTCAATTTATGTGTAGAGGAAAAAGCCATGAGGCTCAAGAGAAGGTCGAAGAACCTTGTTGCTCAAGTAGGGAACCATAACATACAAATTTTGGTGCTGGAAATGATAAGCAAAGGAAGAGAAGGAAGAAGTCTAAGAAAGAATCCTAGAAAATAGTGTCCAAGAAGATAGAATATCTTCCTCTTAATTCTCAAGTTTCTTCTCATCACTTTTGAGATGATGATGAAAAATCATAAGAGAAGTTAGGATGCTCTGAAGCTAAGCTATTGATTTGTGCTGAATGTAAAGAAATAGGTCGACCATTATCTAGATGTTCATGTGAGTCACTTGAAGATAGAGATAGCCATGCATCTAGTAGTAGTAATGAAGATAGACCCAATTCAATCGCAATAGAAAATGAGGGATACTCTGAAGGATAAGAGAGTATATCCCATGAAGAGAATAGGGGTATCACTGAAAGTGATGAAACTGGTGTTTGGTCTCAACCTAGTCTCCTAAATTGAGTTCATTTAATTGTCAACCAGGGTTGGTAAACTGCTGAAGTGAAGTGCACCGTATGTGCCTAGGTGTTTGTCTCTTAATGCGTTGTGTTTAGTGTTTTATGATGTTTTTGGTCTTTTGGTGGTTTTTATGTTCACAAGGAAAATGTCTAAAAAGCTAATGGAAAGAAGCTACTGGTTGAAAATAGAATGAAGCCTAATTGGTTGATGACAAATGATAAATGCAATGTAAATACTAAAACAAAATCAAATCAAAACTAAGACTAAGCATAATACTAGGCTTGATAATGACTTTTAAGCAAATGATTCAAAACATAAACTCAACTTGTCCAATTCTTTCATCAAAGGTATTTTGAGAGAGAGCTTGAGAAATGGTCAGCTAAGTATGCAAATTCTCCTAACTAAACAGTTAAACAATCAGCTTATAATGAGACAATATTTTATCCATGATTAAAGATTTGTAGAAACATATTTGGAGAAAAATATTGTTGACATCATAGGATCTTCTACTCTAAGACTAGTTCCTAACTCTATTCTGCAACTTAGTTTGATACCACTACACTTCACTCAAAGGTTATAGATTTTTAGAATAGTCTTTTGAGGAAATGTTTGTTTGTGAGATGATAAAGAAAGTTGCAAAAGTACTTCAGGCCTTGAAATGATATTGTCTTCTGTTCATATGGTTATGAATCAATTATAGATTTGGAACAAGAAGAGGTTTTGTAAATAATGAAGGCTGTTTTGTTAAGTTTAACAACTGAAGTAATCTAATATGCAGTGGATGACAATTAAATGTGGAGTGAAAATGCAATGAGTTAAGCTAAAACTGAACTTAAGATGTCACTAGTCTAAAACAGTGCTGAACTAACAAGCCATTATCAAACTCAAAACAAAATAACAGAGCATGAGTTAAATGCAATTAGACTCTGGAGTATCCTAACTAAGTTATCATGCATTAATCTATGGGATTATACAGTCTGTTTTGTCCATCATGATTGGTATTTTGGAAGAGTTTCTTAGAACAATCCTGACTGTACAATTCAGTGCAAATGCAAACATAAAGACTGAAAGCAATTAAAAACTAAGATATCATAGCTATCTCCTACCCATCATTATGATATTTTGGAAGAGCGTTTTAAGAGCAAGGTCGGCTATGTTACTTAGTGAAAACAAACAACTGAAACATTCATTATCACAGTCATGCCTTAGACATCATAAGGATTTTTTGGAAGAGTTTCTTCTTTTGGAAGAGTGTTTAGAACAAGTATAACTGTGATAGTGAACAAAAGAAATTACAATTAAATCCTACAACACTATAGCCATTTCCCATTCATTATCATGATCTTTTGGAAGAGCTTCTTCTTTTGGAAGAGTTTTTAGAACGAGTATAACTATAGTAGCTAATGAAAACAACTACGAATTCAACTTCAAAAACGTAAAGGCAGCTAAGATACTTATCTAAATTACGCAAATAAAACCGTGCAGGAGGCAGGGGCCCTCTACCACCAGACGGAATCTAACTCCAAATCAAATCAACGCTTTCAAAGCAATACTGTCTTCTTCATTAAAGGAAAAATAACTTGAACAGAGTAGTCTGTGTCTTTAGAAATATAGCATGAAATCTAAGCAAAATCCAGAGCAAAATCTAGCCTATCTCTCGGTTTCCCAAGTGTTTTTATAACAAACTTACATAACAAGACTTGCAACAATTCGAGGATCATTGTCTTTCCTTATCGAAATCATACTAGGACTCTTAAAGTGGTAGCGTAAAAAGGAAAAGGACATCTGGACTAAGACAGTCCTATTAGAAATCTGCTTCCTTAAATGAGTTCCCACATACCAAAACCATATCTAGAATTCGGTTCTTCCTTCATGATGAGCAACGAATAATGTAGACATGACGTGGAATATACCCATATGTGGTTTTTCTTGAGAGGCCACCTGGAACATGCCTGAACTTGAAGACAGCTGCAGAATTTCCAGTTAGCTATGGAATGTCTGCATTCTGCAGCTAGTTCCGGTCAAAATGCATTACAATGACAAATATCACAAAACTTAGAAAGTTAGCCATGTTCATCATTCTAAAAGTAATTTTAACTAAATTCATTGATCAATTGGGTCTGGGATAACAATGGACAAAGGAAAATGAGGTAAAGTAAGATGAAAGAAAGCACAATCTTGAGGCTCAACATACCCCCACTGCTGACTTCTTGCATGTCCTCATGCAACTTATTCCATAAACTCAGAGGCTTCTGCAAGAACATCTAATCCTCTCCTTCTTCTTTGCCTGGAAGCTAAAGATCTTCTGGGTTTTCTGATGAAAAGTTTGAACCTTATGTTGGTAAGTGCCCTGATTAGCTTCTTGTTCCTCTTTTTCAACTTTTCATTAGTCTTTTCCACTTTTTCCATATGTAGAGATAAGGTTGAGTTCATATTGGTTTTGAGTTTGAATTGTTCCTTCAGAATATCATTCTCATTTTTGATGTGTCTATTAAGTATTTCCAGCTCATACCTATCCATTCTTAACACATCTATTTCGGACAGTGGAGGACTAGGGGTTCTATCTCTACTCTCTGAAGCTTTCCTTTCCAAAGTTTCAACATATTCATAAACTTCTTGCTGAGCAGGGTCAATTTCAGGGGTTCCTTCATTAAAATCCTCTTCAACATCTTCTTCAATAGATGTTTCCTCATCTTCTATATTTATCACCCCTGTTTGTTTGATTTGAGTTTTCCTTAGTTTCCCCCTGAGTCTATGGCTTCTTCTTGGCTGGGAAGATCCCTCTCCTTTTTCTGTGGCAGATTTTCTGATTACCCTCTCTTTCTTAAGTTGTCTCTTAATTTGAGTCAACTTCTCTGAGATTATTTCCTCACTACTTTCTTGTATTTTTTTGTCAATTTCAATTTTTGAGGCTCTCCATTTTCTGCTTCTCCTTGTAGGCTGTTGTTCAGGTGAGGGCTCTTTTGGCTCTTCAAAATGATTTCTTATCAAGAAATTATCCCAAGTATCATTTTTTTTGGCTAAATGGTGTTCAATTAAAATCTTAACCAAGCCATGATGGTATGGAGTTGTCTCTAAGAATTGAACCCTTCTTTGAACACAAGAAGCCATCTTTTTCAAACTTTGAAGCAAGAAATAGGGGGTATGTTGAGCCTCAAAAATATGGAATAAGTCTAATAAGTCTAAACATAAAATGTGCCACATCTACCTTCACATGTAATAAATTTTTGCAGAATAAGCAGTATGTTTCTCCATTTATTTTTCAATGCAGAACTTGGAATTCCTTTCTTAAACACAGTGATATCCATACCTGGTGATTTTAGAATTTGCTTCCATGATTCATTATGGAATTCTCTGTTTTTGAACCATCTCTCTCCATTTCTAAGCAATCCCGTTGCTTCTGCAATGAAAACCTCTGTGACAGTGAATTTAACATCTCCCACTTCAACCTCAGCTCCTCTAAATGACCTTGCAAATGTTTTAGTGACTTCTTTGTGGAAGCCATTAAATTTCTCAAGAAATTGTAGCCATCCTACCTATTGCAACATTTCTTTACATTGAGGGTATCCTTCCAGGTATTTTGTACCCATTGGTTCGGTTCTTACAATAAGGCCCATATTTGCTCCTTCAATGTTCAGATTAATACTCTTTCTGCCCACGGAAACAATAACTTTCACCTTCGAATTGATATACCTCTGGTTCTCAGTGACAATGGCTTTAAACTTCGGACTAATATGCCTCTGGTTGACAGTGACAATGGCTTCAAACTTCGGACTGATATGCCTCTGGTTGATAGTGACAATGGCTTCAAATTCCACACTGATATATATCTGTCTCTCGGTGATAATGGCTTCAAATTCCACACTGCTATACCTCTGCGTTTACAATGATAATGCTCAATCTTTGCTCACGGTGATAGTGCTTTAATCTCTGCTCACGGTGATAGTGCTTTGATATTCAAACTGATATACCCTTTGCTCTTCTCACGATGATAGGGATATCTCTGTTTTGCGGAATGAAGGGCTGGCTACAGAATGGAGTGATGGAAGTAGTTATGGAATGAGTTAATGGAGTGAGGTGGAGAAAACGAATTAATGAGTGAAAAGACTGCGAAGATTTTTACAACGGAAAAGAAAATCATCATTGAATGATTTGGTTGGGTGACGTGAGGAAATCAAACACTTCAGCCTTTTTAACCGCTTAAATGATGTCGGGTATAGAATTTGAAATGAGAGATTTTAATCCAAAGTTTGTGGAGGGTATATTGGTCATGATCAATAAAAATAATCAAAACAACTTTTTCGAATGATTCATAACTAAAACTATGCTAAACTTTATGAAATGCCATTATAATCAAAACTTGTTACCTCTGTTTTTCATTTGCTTTTTGTGGTCTTTGTCTTCTTTGTTCTCCTTTGGAAGAGTCTTCATAAACCTTCTTGATTCTTCTTATTCATAGATATACTGGATCATCTTGTTGCAATTCAAATGTCTGCTGATTAGTGCCTTCAGGATTTGTAGCTGCGGAATGATTGTCTGGCTGCGGAAAGTCTGATCAGCTGCAGAATGTACCTGTAGAGCATTTTAATCATGGAATGGAGTAGTTTGGGATATAAGTGAAATGTTATATGGCATGAATGAAGATGGATGATGAGTCATGATATGTATGAAGTGGATGATGAAATGGAATGGATTCAATTTATGAAATGAAGTGGAAGAATATAAGAAATGGCCTGCCATCCATGACATGTGTTGTTCATTTGCAGCAAGACATCAAACTTTAAATTTTGACATGGAAATGAGGTGGATGGAGTATGGAATGAGATGAATGATATATGAAATGAAGTGAAGTATGAATTAATGAATGAAATGGAGTATGGATGGATAAGTGAATGGAGTGAAATGAAATGAGATGAATCATAAGTACAATGGACCTGAACTTATGATTTTGTAACAGCTGCTTGCAAAAACAAAATGGAAAAGTTAGAGTGTCAGAGAGACTCTGATTTTCACCCTATCTTTTCTGTATAAACATGCCAATCAATGATTGGTTTTCATGTTTATACCTTATTATATATATATATATATATATATATTTTATTTATTTATTTATTTTTTATTTAAAAAAGAAGAAGAAGAAGAAATAATTCAGAAAATTCAATCAAGTTGATGAAGAAGAAAGATTCTTCTTCATTAACTTCACATCACTGTTTTCTTGGAACTTCTTGACAAATTTTTCTCTTGAGAGTGGTTTGTGATATAGCTTTAATCTATGACCATTCACAAGAAAAGTGACCTCTTCTTCATCTATTGTCCTGATTTTTACTGCTCCATTGTAAAAAAATTCAACAATTTCATATGGCCCAAGCCAATGTGTTTGAAATTTACCTTGAAAATCCTTGAATTTTGAATCAAACAAGAGAGCCCAGTCACCTTCTTTGAATTTCTTCTCTTTGATGTACTTTTCATGCCATCTAGTCCTTTGTTGTTGGACTAGACTTGTTTTCTGAACTGCATCTTGTCTGATCTCATCCAATTCATTAATCTGCTCCAGTCTATGCTTTTGTGCCTCCGTTAAATCAAGTCCTAGCTGAACTTCCATTTTGAAAGTTTGGATCTGGAACTCTATGGGGAACAAAACTTGCTTTCCATAAACAAGTTCATAAGGAGTATGGCCTGTTGTGTTTCTCCATGTAGTTCTATAGGCCCACAAGGCTTCAGGAAGCCTATCTACCCAATCTCTTCTATGTAAATGAGCAGTCTTTGTTAGGATTCCTTCAATGACCTTATTAGTAGATTCCACTTGACCATTTGCTTGTGGATGATAAGGAGTAGATTTTCTATGCCTGATTTTGTACCTCTCCATCATTTGCTCCACTAGCCTTGATGTAAATTGAGCTCCTTGATCTGTAACAATTTCCCTTGGGACACCAAAACGAGTAAAAATATCCTCAAAAATAAAAGTAACTACAGATGCTTCATTAGCAACAAGTAATGGCTTAGCTTCTACCCATTTAGTAACATAATCAGTGCAAACTAATATATACCTCTTCTGTCTTGATGGAGGACTAATAGGTCCTACAAAATCCAAAGCCCATTTTTCAAAAGGTTTAATATGTACCTGAGGTTGTAATGGCATCTCACCTGAAGGAGAAGGTTTCCCTACCCTTTGGCAACTGTCACACCTTTTGACATACTCTTTAGCATCTATAAACAAGGATGGCCAATAATATCCTAAATTAAGGATCTTATAGGCTGTCCTCTTATCAGCAAAGTGTCCGCCACAAGGTTCATCATGACATGCTTTGAGAATCTCAGGCATCTCATCTTCACGAAAACACCTTCTAATGATCAAATCTGGACCTGTCTTGTACAACTCATTAGCAACCCATGAATATTTTGCACTGTCATAAATGATTTTTCTTTTATCCCTTGCATTCATTATTGAAGGAAATTTTCCTGAAACTAAATAATTAGCAATATCAGCAAACCATGGAGTTTGAGTAGAAATTGCAAAAAGATATTCATCGGGAAATTGATCTTCAACTGGAGTGTCATCTTTGATATTTTGGAGTCTAGATAGGAAATCAGCTACTGTGTTTTGTTTTCCAGGCCTATCTAGAATGGTAATGTTGAATTCTTGTAAGAGCAATAACCATCTTATGACTCTGCCATTAGTAATTGATTTGTTCATTAAGTATCTAATTGCAGAATGATCAGTGTGAACAAAATTTTCATAGCCTATTATATAGTGTCTGAATTTGTTTATGGCATGAACAACAGCTAAAAACTCTTTTTCAGTTACAGTATAGTTTAACTCTGCAGGAGTCAAATTTTTACTGGTATAATAGATGGCATAGGGAATCAAATCTTTTTGTCCCAATACTGCTCCTAGAGCTGTATTCGAAGCATCTGTTGAGATATGAAAAGGTAACTTCCGGTTAGGTCCCCTTAATATAGGTGCTTCAGAAATTTTGGTTTTCAGGGTTTCAAAGGCTAACTGGCAATCAGAAGTCCATTTGAATTCACAATCTTTGGTAAGTAATTTGAAGAGTGGAGATGCTATCTTGGTGAAGTTTTCTATAAATCTTCGATAATATCCTGTAAATCCTAGAAAACTTCTAACATCTCTTTGACAACTTGGAATAGATAAGTTAGAGATGACTTCAACTTTTGACTCATCAACTCTAATCCCATCCCCTGAAATATGATGCCCTAAAACAATACCTTCAGTAAACATCATAAAAAATTTTTCATGACTAAGTGAAAGGTTTTCTTCTTGACATCTCTTTAAGACTTTTTCCAAGTTTTCTAAAGCTTCTTCAAAAGTGTTTCCATAAACTGTGAAATCATCCATGTATACCTCTACACAATCATGTATTAGATCTGAAAAAATTCCTAATGCTGCCCTTTGGAATGTTGCGGGTGCATTGCATAACCCAAATGGCAATACTCGGTAAGCATAGGTACCCCAAGGACAGGTAAATGTGGTTTTATCTTGATCTTCAAGTGCTACTTGGATTTGATTGTAACCACTAAACCCATCTAAGAATGAGAAGTACTTTTTTCCAGCTAATGTATCTAACACTTGATCTATGAAAGGTAAGGGAAAATGGTCTTTAAGAGTAGCTTTGTTTAGTTCTCGGTAGTCAACACATACCCTCCATTTTCCATTTTTCTTTGGCACAATTACCAAAGGGGAAACCCACTGACTATCTGAAATAGGATAGATGAAATTAACATTTAACAATTTTTGCAATTCTTCTTTAACAATTTCCCTAAGATTTGGATTCATCCGTCTTTGAGGTTGTCTAATTGGTTTGAAATTTTCCTCTATATAGATGTGATGAGTGCAAGTCTTGGGACTTATCCCTTTCATGTCGGTGTATTCCCATGCATATGCAGAAGAATGTCTCTGTAATACTTTGACTAACTCTTCTTGTTGAGATTTTTCTAGGTTCTTGTTTATGTTCAAAGTTTTGCCTGGAAAAATATCACTTGTAGAGCTGCCAAATTTATCCATAGAATGAAGAGACATACGCCTTGATGACAAAAAATCAATATTGGATCCCTCTTGAAATGATTCATGTTTGTGTTCTGGAGAGGATTCAAAGTTTTCTAGAGTATTCAGAATTTGATTATCTTCACTAATTTCTGAAATTGTGAAGAGAGGTTGTAAATCTTCTTCATCCTCTATCCATTGAGTGTCATCTAGATCTGTAATTGTCGTAGCTGGAGGATATAAAGTGAATTTCTTAGTTGAACTACCATCAGAGATGTACATATCACCGGATCTACAACTAATAAAAGCATCAACTGTAGCCAACCAAGGTCTTCCTAATATAACAGGATGTCCTCCTAGATTATTCTTAGGAGTTAGGATCATGAAATCCACAGGGTACTCCCAAGAATCTAGGGACAATGGAATGTCTTCTATTACCCCATCTGGTTTGATCACAGATCTGTCTGCTAATTGTAATAATGTGGGTGTAAAGAGAAGATTAGGAAGTTTCAGTTTATCCATGATTTATCTACTCATGATATTGATTGTTGCTCCTAAATCAATGAGTGTGTTTTGGATTTCAATTCCATTGATGTGAATTTTAACAACTAGATTTCCTGGGTCAAGATACTTTGGAATAGCAATCTTGCCCATCATAATGTCTGCTATTTTTCCTGCCAGTTGAATTTTCTTTGTTTCTCTTATTCTTTTTCTTGTTTTCTTCATACTCAACTCCTTTATTGTTTTGGCTAAAATTGGAATTTCCTTGATGGCTTGTAATAATGGAATTTTAATGCAAACATTTCTCAGCTCATATAGGAAATCATAATTAGGCACCATAATTTGTTTTTCTATACCTCTATCAATTTGTAATCTTTCTGGAAAGGGAGGTATAGAAGTAGATGTGGATGGTTGCTCTAATACAGGAGTTGAGATTATTGGATCTTTTTGCTTTGATTTTTCAGTGTTTGGGTCTTGAAAAGATGTGTCTCCCTCAAGACTTTTATTCACCCGTAGAGAGTCTTCCTCGGAGTTATCTTGTTCTTGTATAATCACAGAAGGTTTCCTCTTTTCAAGTATTCTTCCAGACCTAAGTTGAACATCACTAAGGTCTAGAGGAGTAATTAAATAAGTTGGAAACTGTTGGCCTTCTATCATGTATGTATTCTAAGGGTTCTTATTATTGGGGTTTGGTATGGGTTGAGCGGGCAATTGATTTGATTTTTTGAGGGAATGGTAATGAAAGTGGTTGATTTTGATGTGGTTGGTTCTGATGATGTTGTTGAGGATTTTGTTGAAAATTTTGTTGAAGATTTTGAGGAAAATTTTGTTGAGGATTTTGAGGATAAAAATGTGGGTATGGTGGATACTGATAGTATGGGGAGTATCTTCCATAGGGACTTTGTGATCCTTGTGCCCAAGCTAGAGATTGATTTTGAAATTGAGGCCAAGGTTGCTGCCAAGAATTCCAAGGTGGAGGTTGATTATACATTTGATCATGGAATCCTTGTGTCTGAGGTCCTTGCCAAGGCCTTCTAGATACAAAATTGAGAGACTCTGTGGAATCTGTAGGAGTTTCCTCCTGAAAGACAGCTTTGAGACCCGGAAGAGAAGGAAAATTCTTGGTCTCATGTTTTTCAGAACAAATGACACAGGTTTCTACAACTTTTACATCCAAAGGACACTCTCTCAAGGCATGTTTCTTTCTACATTTGGGACAAAAGATTGCCAAGGCATCAGATTCAGCCTTTTGCTTGTTTTGTATCTTAACGGTGTCTATTTTTTCACTAAGACTCCCTAAGATGTCAGATTTAAAATCATCGAGCATGTGTCCTATTTCTGATCTACTTACTGTCCCAGAAGCAGACTTACTTGCCCTTGCAAGAGCAAGATCTCTTGGACCTTTGACAGTTTTAGATTTCCCTCTTGAAAGGTTGATACATAACTCAGATATTTCAGGTAATGTGAGCTGTGATATATCCCCTTTTCCCATCATGTTAAGGATATCCAACCATTCATCCCTAATTGTTTTCAACAAAAGAGATTTTAAGGTGTCTTGATCTAGGTTTTCCATTTTTTCTCTTTTGATGTTGTAATTAAATCTCTCCAACAAATCTTCCAAATTTTCATCTTCTTTTTGTAACATCTTAAACACTTCTTCCTTATGATTAACTAGCATACAATAATCCAAATACCTCTCTAGAAATGCTTGTTTCATGTCTTCCCATGTTCTAATAGAACTATTGATCAGACTCATAAACCACTTCAATGCTGCTCCTTTCAAGGTTGAAGGGAATAATTTCAGTTTTTGAGCATCTTGTAAGTAGTCATAAGTTCTACACAGAACTTCAAATTCAAATAAGAAGGTTTCAGGATCTTCAGTTTTAAGTCCATAGAAGTTTGGAAGGACAGAGGGTGAAATGTTTTTCATGGTTGTATTAGTTTCTTCATCAATTATAGGGAACCCAAAAGAGCTTCCTATTTCTCTTCTACCTCTTCCTCCATCTACACCTCTACCTCCTTCTCCTCTACCTCTACCTCTACCTCCAAATAGTGTGTGTTCTCCATTAAAGACTCCTCCTCCTCCTTCTTCTACCATGGTTGACTCTCCTGTGGAAGTGGAAAGGTTTGTGTCCCTAACAGGAGTTTTTAAATATTCTTCTATGGCAGGTTCAGTGGATGAAGTGGAAGGTTTCTCTAATGGAATAGTTGACCTTAGATCTTCTAGAAGTCCAGGATCAGTAAAGGATGGAATATGGGTCTGAGTTGAAGGTGTACTAGCTCTGGATCTAGATGAAACAAGTGGTGTTCTAGAAATCAAACTTCTGCTTCTGCTGCTTATAAATCTTCCCCTTGAATCTCTCTCCCTACGCATATAATTATTTTTGGATGCTAAGAAACAAAGGTTACATAGTTTTCACTTCCCCGGCAACGGCGCCAAAATGTTTGGTCTCAACCTAGTCTCCTAAATTGAGTTCATTTAATTGTCAACCAGGGTTGGTAAACTGCTGAAGTGAAGTGCACCGTATGTGCCTAGGTGTTTGTCTCTTAATGCGTTGTGTTTAGTTTTTTATGATGTTTTTGGTCTTTTGTGATGATTTATGATGTTTTTGGTCTTTTGGTAGTTTTATGTTCACAAGGAAAATGACTAGGAAGCTAGTGGAAAGAAGCTAATGATTAAAAACAGATTGAAGCCTAATTGGTTGATGACAAGTGACAAATGCAAAGGCAAATACTGAAACAAAATCAAACCTAAACTATGATTTAAGCAGAATACCAAGCTTGATAATGACTTGAAGGAAATGAATCAAAACATAAACTTAACTTGTCCAATTCTTTCATCAAAGGTATTTTGGGAGAGTTTGAGAAATGGTCAGCTAAGTATACAAATTCTCCTAATATAAACAATTAAACAATCAGCTTATAATGAGACAATATTTTATCCATGATTAAAGATTTGTAGAAACATATTTGGAGAAAAATATTGTTGACATCATAGGATCTTCTACTCTAAGACTAGTTCCTAATTCTATTCTGCAACTTAGTCTGATACCACTACACTTCACTCAAAGGTTATAGATTTTTTAGAATAGTCTTTTGAGGAAATGTTTGTTTGTGAGATGATAAGGAAGTTGCAAAAGTACTTCAGGCCTTGAAATGATACTGTATTCTGTTCATATGGTTATGAATCAATTATAGAATTGGAACAAGAAGAGGTTTGTAAATAATGAAGGCTGTTTTGTTAAGTTTAACAACTGAAGTAATCTAATATGCAGTGGATGACAACTAAATGTGGAGTGCAAATGAAATGAGTTAAGCTAAAACTGAACTTAAGATGTCACTAGTCTAAAACAGTGCTGAACTAACAAGTCATTATCAAACTCAAAACAAAATAACAGAGCATGAGTTAAATGCAATTAGACTCCGGAGTATCCTAACTAAGTTATCATGCATTAATCTATGGGATTATACAGCCTGTTTTGTCCATCATGATTGGTATTTTGGAAGAGTTTCTTAGAACAATCCTGACTGTACAATTCAGTGCAAATGCAAACATAAAGACTGAAAGCAATTCAAAAACTAAGATATCACAGCTGTCTCCTACCCATCATTATGATATTTTGGAAGAGCGTTTTAAGAGCAAGGTCAGCTATGTTACTTAGTGAAAACAAACAACTGAAACATTCATTATCACGGTCATGCCTTAGACATCATAAGGATTTTTTGGAAGAGTTTCTTCTTTTGGAAGAGTGTTTAGAAAAAGTATAACTGTGATAGTGAACAAAAGAAATTACAATTAAATCCTACAACACTATAGCCATTTCCCATTCATTATCATGATCTTTTGGAAGATTTTCTTCTTTCGGAAGAGTTTTTAGAACGAGTATAACTATAGTGGCTAATGAAATTAACTATGAACTCAAACTTCAAAAACGTAAAGGCAACTAAGATACTTATCTAAATTACGCAAATAAAACCGTGCAGGAGGCAGGGGCCCTCTACCACCAGACGGAATCTAACTCCAAATCAAATCAATGCTTTCAAAGCAATACTGTCTTCTTCATTAAAGGAAAAATAACTTGAACAGAGTAGTCTGCGTCTTCATAAATATAGCATGAAATCTAAGCAAAATCCAGAGCAAAATCTACCTATCTCTCGGTTTCCCAAGTGTTTTTATAACAAACTTACATAACAAGACTTGCAAAAATTAGAGGATCATTGTATTTCCTTATCGAAATCATACTAGGACTCTTAAAGTGGCAGCGTAAAAAGGAAAAGGACATCTGGACTAAGACAGTCCTATTAGAAATCTGCTTCCTTAAATGAGTTCCCACGTACCAAAACCATATCCAGAATTCGGTTTTTCCTTCATGGTGAGCAACGAACAATGTAGACATGACGTGGAATATACCCATATGCGGTTTTTCTTGAGAGGCCACCTGGAACATACCCAAACGTGAAGACAGCTGCAGAATTGTCGGTTAGCTACGGAATGTCTGCATTCTGCAGCTAGTTCCGGTCAAAATGCATTACAATGACAAAAATCACAAAACTTAGCAAGTCAATCATGTTAATCATTCTAAAAGTAATTTTAACTAAATTCATTGATCAATTGGGTCTGGGATAACAATGGACAAAGGAAAATGAGGTAAAGTAAGATGAAAGAAAGCACAATCTTGAGGCTCAACAACTGGAATGACCCTTAGACTAGTGGAAGACTCCATGGAAGCAGAGATGGGTTTAGATCTATGTGGTGAATAAGATAGCTCCTATGATAGTGAAGAGAAGGATCTGAATGAAAGGATCTACTTTAGAAATAATTTGATCTCTGCTCTAAAGGAGATCAAGGAACTATCAAAGGAAAATCTCAAGTAAGAGGATGAAATGAAAACTTACGAGCTTAAGAATGAAAAGTTGAGAAAAATAATATCAAATCTTAATGCTCAACAAGAAGATGATAGCAGGTTGAGTGACATGTTGACCAATCAACTGAGTAAGAAGGAATATTACTGTGAGAGACTACACATTGAAGTAGTCTCATTAAGACATGACTTAGAAGAGTCAAAATAAAGAGCTGTCTCAATATCATAAACTTGTGGAGATAAATAAATTCTTGGAAGAGATGCTTTTCAAGCAAAGTTACCCTCTCTTCAAGGTTGGTTTGGATTTCAAAGAAAAAGCAAGCTCCAATATTGCGAAGGATGAAGGGTGAAATTCCGAGGAAAAGGAAGCTCAAGGTTCTAACAACAATATAGGAAAAGAAGTTGTTGAACTCCAACATAAAGGAATGCAGCAACAGAAAAATAAGAAAAGGAAGCAACAAAATGATAAGAAGAAAAAACAAGTAGAGCAACAAACGAGAGCTAGGGAGCTGTAACAAAGAGTGCAAGAAAACAATGCAAACTATCATAAAAGGAACATGAAAAACCAATAGAGGTACTTTCATCCTCAAGGAAAAAGACCTCAAATAAAAGGCATCTTAAGTCCTCAAAAGCCTTTTCATGGTTATTGTTTTTCTTGCAACAATTTTGGACATAAATCCACAGACTATAGATGGCATGCAAGAAAACAAGATGCGTTAGGTAGCAACAACAAAAGAATTCATAAATCCTGTATATGAGAAGGTGTGTTTGCAGTGATAGGAGTCATGAAAATATTACTGGAAGATATGATAATTCCTCAGCCCCTTTTTTAATCCATATCAAATGCTACAATTATGGAAATCTTGGGCACAAGAGAGCGAGCTGTAGATATTAGAAGAAATGGCATGCTTCTCATCATATGCATACAAATGTAATAGATTAGGATTTTAAGACAAGAAGAAACAATGGAGGTGAGGAATACAATTTTTCCTTCAGTGCTCTGTGTCAAAAGAGAAAGACGAAAAGAGGAGGAAGAAATCAGAATAATGATCCTCTTACCCTTGTGGTGGACCCCTCTGTGAGGTAGAAAGGCAACAAGAATATTTTGGTGAAGAAAGAGGAATGAAAGGAGAAGATTACCATAGCCATGCACAACCAATAAAAGGCCCAAATTTGGGCAAAGATGAAGCCAGAAGGAAAAGCCTCTATCAGGACTCAACTTTTGAAAGTTTGGAGAATAAGGAGGATGATCTTCTCAGGGGGAGTAGATCCTCTGTTTATCTTCAGTAAAAGAAGAGAATGGCCTCAAGGGAGGCTGAATGAGTTAGATGTATAAAGATAGAAGGAAAAGACAGAGAGGTGCATCTGATTGTTATAGGTATGGTCAAGTCCTCTTGCTGATTACGGTAATGTATGCATTTATTTCACATGTATGAGCATTGAAAGAGAGAGGAGGAGCACAACCAAAATGAAGAGTACCTAAAAATATCTTATCTTGAGTGAAGAAGAAGATGGAACACAGCATAAATGTGGAATGACAAGAATCCCACAGTCGAGTCAGGTCCACAGCATCAGTCCCCACATAAAAGAAAGGAAGCAGTTGCAGGAGATTAGAGATAATTGTCTCAGGGGAAGCTTCTTTAGTAAGCAGTAGCAGACAATAATCATTAACCTCAAGAAGAAATATTTCTTAGGAAATGGAAGAAGTCCATATTTGGAGCAGTATGATCTCAGGGGGAGAAAAAGTGTTTAAGATGCTAAGGAGAAGTGAGCATAGAGACTGAAGCAGTGATATCAGCGAGCCAAAATGAATTATCATTGATTGGTATTTGCAATAGTCGTAATACCATGAGTAGTTTAATTGGCATTAGTTTATTTTTAACTGATATAAAATATGCATTGGAAAAAGAAGTATCAAAAAACAACCCAAGGGATTTATAACTGGAGACATTCAAATCAAAGGAAGTATATGTTCAAGGGGCGAATATAAAATATCTCTAGTTTATGGAGCATCAATGATCAATCCTTGAAGAGAAGTATACATAGTATAATTCACATCAACATTTAGACCCTTGTCATTGACTGTCGATGATTACATGGGGGAGAAGAAGAAACTTGTAGCCCTCTTCCATTGATGTCAAAGGGGGATAAAATTATTGGAGAAGCTGTGATGGCCCATGTAGAGAAAGAAAAAACCATTGGTGGATTATGCAAGAGAAGTATCGAAGCATCATGAGGATTGAACATCAAAGTAAAGTGATGAGGTTTAGGTGTTTCCATCAATGCCAAAGGGGGATATTGTTGGAAAATTGGCATTTTATGGATGGATGGTGGCTGCAAGTGTGTTGGAATTGATGTCAATAGTCATGATGGGTCTAACTGTTGGGAAATTTCAACCAGAATAACATGGATGTTTGTGGTAGAAGATGTTGGCATTGATGTCCCTCGACCCCGCTGTGATGGGAGTTGGTTAGTGCTAGTTTGATCTGCTTGATGTTTCAAGCTTAGGAGGAGTCTTATGGTTGCTGCAGTACTCTGTAGAGAATCACCATAGTAGGAGGCTTATTGGAGAAGCCATAAAAACATGACTATGGTTGTTTGGAGTCCTATGGTTGCTGCAGTCTCTTGTAGAGAATAATCACGATAGCAGGCTTATTAGAGAAGAAATAAAAAAATGACTATGATGGCTGGGAGTCCCAGAATTTGGAGGAGATTCTTCCTCAAGAGATCACCTTACATATTATTCAAGTTGGCATAATTGGATAGTGATTTGAAATATCTCTCCAATAGTATGTGGAACCTTGCAAAATTCATCTGAAGAGCAAGTTCTAGGAAGAAGAAGAAGGAGATTTTGGAAGAGAGTTTGGCTCCATTTTCAGGTTGAAAATGGGTTCAAAGACTGCATCATACCTTCTCCATTGTAAATTTATTTGAATAAGATTTCCAATGGTACGTGGAAGTCCATAAATGGCCATCTGGATCAAACGTTGTTGATAGTCGAAGTAAGGAGCTTGGATTCCTTAGGAGGAGGCCATCAGAACCTTAGAACCTCAAAGTAGAGGACTTATCAGAACCTCAGAGTAGAGGAATTATTAGAACATCAGCGTAGTCTATATCGAAGGTCATAAAAGAGGATTGATTGGAACCTCTAATCATAGGACCTATCAGAACCTCAGAGTAGAGGACTGATTAGAACCTCTGAGAAAATGACATATCAGAACCTCGAAGCATAGGAATTATCAAAATATTGGGAGTTCGAGGGCACTGTAACCTCGTAAGTCCTTACAGATTGCAATTCCTTGAAAGTGTCAAGGTTTGCAAAGAAGAAGAAATACAAAGAAAATTTCTCCAAAACCAAAGGTTTGAAGGACCCTTTCTCTCTCCTCAAGATAAGACACATGGAAATAGTTGATTAAACCTAAAAATATGGCGATTAAGATGATGTCAGCATGATGTGGTTGTACTATGGACATGTGACAGTCATATTCAACAAATTTGGGTGGCCTAATGGGTCAAAGCTTGCTGACACGTGGCACCACTACGGAGGCTCCACATGGAGTAATGATGAGAAAATGACCTCATCTTAGAGGTTGGAACATTCAAGGCCATGATTTCATAAATAATGTGCAAGTTCATTATTTAAAATTTTCGATCCGATAAAGGGGCACTGATGTGGACTGGGAAATGGTCATCAGAAAACTAAAGGACCAAGGGTGCAAAGACGACCTTAGCACCTAAGTGCTGAAAAGACACATGGGAAGTACATTTTGAAGGTTAAAATTTTGAGGACCTCTCTAATTGAATTATGATATATTTTTGATATGTAGGGGCTCCGAATTGATGTTGGAACTTGGTTGTGGAGTTCAAAGAATTGGGGGTGAGGATCAGTTCTAGCACCCAAGTGCTATGAGTATTTCGGAGGTCGGAATTTTAGAACTACTTCGAAATTGAATTATGAAGGAAGTCCCAATAGAGGGAGCTCCAATGTATGTTGGAGTCTGGATGTAGAAACCCAAAAGAAACAAGGGTGAGAGTAGTCAAAAAAGGAAGATAGACCCTTGGCAAGATCTGAAGGCCTTAACCTCTTAGCACTAAGTCGATGGTAAAAACTCTCAGTTTCATGGAGTAAAACAAGGAGCTGAGAAAGAGGAGATAAAGGTAAAAGTAAAATCTTGTGATTTGGAAGGTCATCATAATGAAAGTTATGACACGCAGGAGCTCTGACATTACAATACAAAGGAGAATGAAGATGGGTTTCACAGGAAACAATCACATGGAGGAATGCGATAAAAGGTTAAGCAAGAAGGAGCTAAAGGCACTTCAGAATATTGTAATATCATAACATTTTTTAATAAAATTTATGATGAGTGGAGCTCCGATAGTGCAAAAAAAAGGTGTATGGTAGATGGATGAGTTAGAAACAAGGACACCAAGTGCACAAGAGAGTTAGTTGTAGGAGTAATAACAACTGTCAAATAACGTTAGGTCAAGAGAGAGAGGAACATGTTTTGTGGAGAAGTGTTGATCACAATACAATAGAACCATGCCAAAAGTACACCTTGATATATGTGAGCAGGTAAGAAGGAAAGAGAAACATGTTATGTGTGGAGAAGTAATTCATGATTGGTATCATTAGAGTGTGTAGATGGACTAAAGATTTAATTCTCAAGTATGGAGAATGCGTAGGAGCCCATTCTCATGATTTAATGTAGTGGCCTGGTCAGACACAAAAACAGGATGAAGAGCCATGCAAAGGTGCACTCAGGAAGTGTGGAAACATGCACTAGAGGAAACATCGAGTTTAGTGTAGTAGAGGATAAAAAATTAGGATTCCATTGAGAAATGTAGGGTGTAAGAAATATTATGTAGAGCTTAGCTATGCAGAGAGTGCGCTGCAGTGTTTTTTTTCTAGAAAAGGTGGAGATTTCCTAAGAATAATTGAGAGACCCTGAGAGAGAGTCAGTACTGTTGTGAGAAAGGCCAAAGGTGCATGTTAAGAGGAAGAGGGTCGAGAAGAGCGTGATGCTGTGTGAAGTGGACAGAGGGTTGAGAGTAGTATGATGCTGTGGTGGTGACAGTAGGCTAATGTAGAGTGAGTAGAGTGGGAAGAGAGAGAGTGATGCGTGGGCCAAGGGATGAATAGAAAAAAGATGATATCAAGCGGGGTGTCTTCTAATGACAGTGAACATTGAGTTCTTATTTGAGTGTCAGTTGGAGCCTGCATACAGGAAGTTGGTACTTCCATATCTAGTGGATTCTTGAGAAGGCTTGGAGGTTCGTTCCTCCTCCAAGGTGGAGCTTGCATAAATCCAAGGAGATGCAAGTTGGTTCTTGCAACAAATCCGTGAAGTTGGTGCTTCACCTGGTGCTTCTGGTAAGCTAGACAAGTGTCTACAAAAGGAGGGAGTTGGTGCTAGCAAAAAATAAAAGGGATTTGGTTCTTCCTGTGAGTGGTGGCTCACAAAGCATATTGATGTAATAAAGTAGGTGATCTTATTCTACATTAATAACAACGAGCTTTGGTGGTTTTTTTCCCGAAATGGTTTCCACTTAAAACCTCTTTGTTCATGTGTTTTATGCTCATGATATATATGCTTGTGTGATGATATGGTTGCTGATTATGTTTGTTAATGTTTTCTCACATATAATGGATGCAAATTTTGAATGAGGAAAAATAAGTTGGCTTAAAATTAAAAATGATCCTTAATACTGATTCACCCCACCCCTGTTCTTAATATTAACATTGTTTCCAACAAAAACAAACCTCAAGAGTCATGTGGTAGAACACCTGCATCATAATCCAAGATTGGGTGAGATACCCAACTTACCAAAGGTAAGGATCACACATCCCCAAGCCTCATAAACCCATTGGCTAGATGGGGAGGGACAATCCCAACAAGCCCCGCTTGTGGGTATAATGGCAACCGTGGTATACTCTTCTCGGTTGAGATAGGGGGAGATACCTGAATTGTCAAAATATACAAGGATCATACACACCCTATGCGTGATAGATAGGGTTGATACCCTATTTTCCAGATATCCCTCACCCAAGCAGCCATTCACCTAAAATCCACACCCTAGGAGCTCAGACAGGGGGGGAAGAGCCGGCTCAATGTCCTTAATCAGTGATCCCCCTTATCAAGAGGGGTCACAGCTGTCAGTCCAAGCTGCTCTCTGAAGACCAAGAACTTCCATTTTGGAAACTCCTTGGTGAGAATATCTACAATATTCTCATCTGTCAATATGTGATGGAGTTTGATGACATAAAATATCTATGTGCTTGGACTTATCATGAAATACAATATTATCTGCCAGACATATCCCACTTTTATTTTCGCAATATATCATTGTAGTGTCTAGGAATTTCTCAAATAGATATCCAAAAAGCTTCCTCAACCAAGCTACTTTACATCTAGCTGTGCTACTGGCAATGTACTCTACCTTGATGGTACTCAATTCCATGGACTTCTGCTTCATGCTCATCCAAGATTAAAACAACATCCATGCAAAATATTCCTATCGAAAACATTTCATTCCCAATCAACATCGATATATCCATGAAGTTGAACATCTACAGTAAAATATCTCAGACCAAGTGTCATCATCCCATGAAAATATCTCAAAATGTGTTTGGCAGTGATCCAATGTACATGGAGAGGCTCATAGCATAGTCTGTGAATCAACGTGTTCACTGCATAGCATATGTTAGGACGAGTGTTTACTAAGAATATCAAAGCCCCAATCAATTGTCTATACTCGGATGGATTCACCAAATTGGGTCTTGCAGCTTCTCCAAATAACTTCTTCAAATTAATTTCCATTGGTGTGGGAAGGTACTTTCATTCTGTCATTCCAAATCTCTCCAAGAGATTCACGACATATTTTCCTTGTGAAAGGAGAATATCACTGGGCCTTTGCCACACCTCAAGGCCTAAAAAATAGTGCATGAGTCCAAGGTCATTCATATCGAATTCACAGGCTAACTCCCTCTTATAATTGATCATCAAGGGATCACTACATGTCAATAGATCATCAACATATAAAACCAAAATCAAAGACATACCTTATACCACCTTGAAGTAGAGGTTGGGATTGACGTTGCTTCTTGTGAATACCAACTTCACCAAATAACTGTTTATGCAGGCGTACCATGCTCTGGGGGATTGATTCAAACCATATAATACCTTCTTAAACCTACACATATGTGTCTTTTGATCCTCTACTTCAAATCTCTATGGTTGTTCAACGTACACTTCTTCTTGTAACATGCCATGAAGGAATGCAATCTTCACATCCATATGATGAAGGGTCCATCCTTGACTTGCAAAAAGAGTAAATTTCAAACGAATGGTTGTATATCGAGCCACTGATGCAAATATGTAATCATAATATTATCCCTATTTATGGGAGAATCCTCAGGCCATAGACCTTGCTTTATATTTCTCAATGCTACCATCAAATCAATGTTTAAAGTTGAATAACCACTTTGAAGTCACCATGTATTTCCCCTTCGGTATCATCATAATATCCCATACACCATTCTTCATAATTGACTCATATTCTTTGAGCATAACGTCCTTCCAAACTTTTTCTTTCACAACTTCTTCAGAGGTGGGAGGTTCGACTTGATTCATAGTGCTCATGGTTACAACATATCCCTTGTATCTACATGGATTCTTTCTTTCTCTAAATGATATTTGAATGAGAACTTGTCTCTCATCATCCTATAATGTGTCACGGATCCAAAGAGGTCTTTTCCTAGTAGGAGGATCACATGGATGAGGATCTAAGGGGTCCATGGGCTCCATGGGATCATTAACATATCTATCTTAGATTCTAGTATGGAAGGACCATCTAAATATCCACATCATCATTGTTCTTCTTAGGAGGAGGAGGTGGAGGGTCTCTTGCTTTCCCAAGGGAAACATCTTCATTGAATGTTACATATTTCTAATTTTTACCTTCCTTTGACCAAGAATATATATTCTAAATGTCTTAGAATTTTCAAAATATCAAAAAAATATACCTTTTCTTCCCAAGGCTTCTAGCTTGTTTCTTTTGTCCTTTGGCACAATTAAATATACAGGGAAAACAAAGATACGAAGATGGCTAACATCGGGCTTGACACATGTGAACGATTTTTCAGGGGTATTATTGTCCAATTCTTGATGAGGCATCTTGTTTTGAACATATACGACAACGTTCAGTGCTTCTACCAAAATTAAGCTCGACAAATTTTGATCACAGAGAATGGAACAATTAAATTATTGATCCGGATTTATGCAGGAACGCAATAGAATAAAAATATAACCATAAATACAAATATGTAGTGGAAATAACACTTCATTTCATTAATATCAAAGAACTGAAATTTGCTTACAGACAGAATGGAAATAAACTAGCTAGGGTGCTGGTAGCTATCTCTGAGAAGAGATGTGGCGGCTACAAGCCTCTGAACTGAGTTACAATGAGGCTCAAGGGCCTATTTATTATTTAGAAACAATTTAAAAACTTAAACATCCAAAACCCTAACTGTAGGAGATGAAGCGCTAAAACTATGGGCCCCGTTTGGGTAAATTGGTGTTTCAACTTCCCAGGGACGTAACTTTGGCATACGATATCCGTTTGACATGAACCATACCTCGTTAGAAATATCTATCTAAGGACTACAAATTTTGAGTGACCAACATCGGTCCATGTACCCATGTTGCTCTCGGTTTTCCCAAAAAACATCGTTTAGGGCCTCAAAATGGCTCCAGAAGTTTAGGACTCGAAAAACTGCTAAAAATAGTAAGTTGTGCCAAAATTGAAAAATTGAAAGAGATAATGGTGGGGTCCCAAGTGGAATAGGTGGGTGACCACCAATATCCACCTGGATCATTCCTCCCCCCTTAGGAAGAAATGGTCCCCATTGCGTTAAGTTCCTCCATGCGATGAGGAAAATTCTGCTGAGCTTGGTCCCTGGTGAACCACTTTCCTTGGTGCAGGAGTTGGCCAAATTTAACAACCCGATACAGTTGGATCTTCTGTTGGCGAGTGTTCTTGATTTGCATGTCCATGATAAAATCTGTGGTGGCCTATTCCATGTAGTCTGGGTTTAACTCTGTTGGTGTGAGTCGTTCTGCAATGTCAGAGGTGTCCAATAGAGGTGGGAAGTAGGGACGAAGGCGGTCCACATTGAATAATGGGTGCAAACCAAGGAATGGTGGAATACCAAGCTCAAAGGCATTGTTCCCTACAGCCTTGGTGATGGTGTACATCTCGTATCGAAGCAAGCGAAGCTTGTGGTGGGGTCCAGTGAGGCGCTCCTTCTGCAAATGTAGCCACACTTTGTCGCCCACCTGGAAGTTGTGTGGCACCTGATGTTGATCATGGCGTTGCTTGTACTTAGCATTGGCTCTGTCCAATATGTCATGAACCTATTGGTGGATGTGCTGAATGCACTCAATGAATCTATTTTCTTGGTCAACTTCAGACTGGACATGAGCCGAATCAGCCTGAGTAGCCGCAAATGGCATGGCTACGTCAATGGGACATAGTGGCTAGAATCCCAAGCCCACCTGAAAGGGGCTGTGGTTGGTTGAGTTGTGGAGAGCCTGGTTATAAATATGTTGTACATAGGGGAGGTTTTCATCCCATGTGCGTGGATGCTTTGAATTGTACATGCGCAGAAAGTGTACAATCATTCTGTTGACGAACTCTATCTAGCCATATGTTTGGGGATGGAAAGCTGTGGAATTGGTGAGCTTGGTGTCCAGCATTGACCAGAGGCTGGACCAAAATGTGCTAAGGAACCTACTATCCTGATATGATATGATAGACTGTGGGATCCCAAAGTGCACCCACAATCGTTCAAAGAAGAGTTTAGCAGTGGCTTCTATTGTGATATTCTTCTTGTAGGCCACCATAATGGCCATCTTCGAGAATATGTCGATGACCACTAAAACATAGTCATTTCCATGCTTAGTAGAAGGTAGGCCCGACATGTAATCCATGGAGATGGATTCCCAAGGTCGAATAGGGGTAGGTAGCAGAGTATATAGGCCTTGCTTCTTGATGGTTGATTTGGCAATGGCACAAGCAGTGTAGGATCTAATGTGCTTCCCGAAATCCTTTCGAAGGTTCGGCCAATAGAAATACTTCTGCAGTACTGCTACTATTTTCTCGACCCCAAAATTCCCAACGACTCGACTATAGTGTGCTTCCCATATCATCTTGGCACGCTCGCTTGAAGGAACACAAATATGTCCCAGGTGACATAAAAGTGCATCTTGGAGGTGAAAATTTGGAACTTGCGCACCCCCCAAGAGTGCCTTGTATGTGTGGTTGAATTCTGGGTTGCTCTCGTAGAGAAGCGGCCAATAGGAAGTCTCGTGCCCATAAGAGTTGAGAACGGTGGTGAGCACCATGATCGGTGGTCGGCTGAGGCAGTCTGCAACATTATTGGTGCTACCCTTCTTGTACTTGATGTTCAAATGAAACTGTTGCAGATATATGGACCACTTTTGATGGCGATCATTTTGAAATTTCCCTTATGTCTGTATGAACTGCAGGGGCTGGTGGTCTGTGTGGATGATTGTTTCCTTCCCCAAAATGTAATGCTTCCATTTTCGATAAGCTTGCACAATGGAATACATTTCTTTGTCATAAGTGGGATACTTGCGAACTGTGTCAGACAATGTCTCACTGTGATATGCCACTGGATGTCCCTGTTGAGTAAGAAATACCCCAATAGCATAGTCAGAGGCTTCTGTCTCGATCTAAAATGGTTGTTGCAAGTCTGGTAATGTGAGCACTGGGGCAGAACAGAGGAAAATTTTCAATTCTATGAATGACTTTTGTTGAGATTCCGACCAAAAGAATTTTTTTCTCGCTCCTCCCTTGGCGACTTGACTCAAGGGCCAAGTGATATGAGAGAATCCCAACACGAACCTATGGTAGAAATTAGCAACACCCAGAAAGCTGCAAAGCTCTGTTATAGTGGTTGGGGCTAGCCAATCTCGAATGACTTGGATCTTGGTTGGGTCCACATGCACCCCCCTTTCATCAATAATGTATCCCAGATATTAAACCTCGGTCATGCCAAAAGTGCACTTCTCCAAATTGGCACACAACTTGTGTTGCTGCAGTGTTTGGAGGACTTGTTGGATTTGGTGGAGGTGCTCTTCCCAAGTCTGGCTGAAGATTAGAATGTCATCCAAGTACACCACTACAAATGAGTTGGTGAACGGCTGCAAGATGTCATCCATCAACCTCATGAAGGTTGCGGGAGCATTCATCAACCCAAAAGGCATGACCAACCATTCGAAAAGGCCTTCGTTGGCTTTGAAGGCAGTCTTCCACACATCGGAGGGTTCGATTGGTACTTTGTGATACCCAGACTTCAAGTCGATCTTCCTGAAATGTTTCACCCCTTTGAGTTGGTCCAGAAGGTCATCAATCCATGGGATCGAGTACCTATTCCAGACAGTGATCTTGTTTAGTGCCTGATAGTCAATACAGAGTCTCCATGTCCCATCCTTCTTTTGTACCAACATGATCGGGCTCCCACAGGGCGATGAACTTGGTCGGATGTGACCTTTTTGCAGCAGCTCCTGAATTTTCCTCTTGATTTCATCATTCTCTAGAAAAGAGCGCCGATAGATCAGTCCATTAGGTAGCGGCGCACCTGGGGTCAGATCAATCGGGTACTTGACCTGACAGTGCAGAGGAACCCCTGTGGGTGCAGTGAAGATGTCCCCGTACTCCTCCACAACCTTGTCTATTTGTTGTTGTCGTGTCGAGGAGACCTGCCTAGAGGTCATGGCCAGAGTCTTCTTCTTTCCCTGGGGGCAGATCATCAGGAAAATGAATTTCCTGGTTTGGGAAATGAGCTTACTGCATTGTTTTGCAGTAACCAAAGAGATCGCGGCAGGAGGTGGTACCTCTAGTATCCTGTACAACTTATTTCCCAAAGTAACAATAACAGCATGAGGTCGAGACTCATACACATCATGACGCTTCCAAAAGTATGGTTGTCCTAATAATACATCAGAAACATCAATAGGAGCAATGTCACATAATACCTGATCCGTGAAGGGCTTGATGCTTTAGGGAAGGCGACACTGCTGGCTGACGCGAAGATCTCATCCTTGGTGAAGCCACCCGATGGTGTATGGATGTGGGTGAGCTGTGGTCAGCAAGCCCAACTGCTTCACGGTGTCTGCTGAAATGAGGTTCTTTTGGCTCCCATTGTCGACAATGAATTGTACCGGGGAGCCCTTTACCCACATCTGGGAGTGGAAGAGACGTTCCTCCTCCTCTAGATCTTTCGGTTCCTCCTTCTGGATCTTCGTAGTGGCAACAGTGGCATTGGGCTCCAAATAAATAATCTATTTCCCTTTGTCATTCCCCTTGTCAGGTTCTGATTCAGAGTCAGAGCATGCATCTAACTTAGAAGCCCTCATCTCGGCCACCAGCAACTGCTTGGCTCGACACTCACTTGTGTTGTGAGTGGAGCTCTTATGGAACTCACACCACTTTCCTGTGTCCTCTGGCTTTGCAGTGTTATTCTTTGCTTGTGGCTTTGATAGGTTGTCTTGAGCTACCATGCCTTGGATTTGTCCTTTGTTTTGCGGTTTGGGAACACCTTTCCCTTGCTTTTGATTCGCATATCCAAAGTCTCGCTTTTTTTGTTTGAATTTCTGCTCAATCTTGGCAGCATACCAGTATGCCACAAGCGAGGAGATGTCGAGGAACTCCATTTCCTCCTGAATTTATATGTGCAGACAACTGCGATACTTTAGCACCAGATGTTTCTCTGAATCTTTGATACCCAACTTTGTGCGCAGGGTATGGAACAGATTTGTCATCTCATGCACATCTTGATCCCTTTGTTGTCGCAGCGTGGTCCATTGTATGTACTTGTCCTGATAGGTCCCCACGGGATAATATTGTTCCTTGATGGCGTCTCAGAAAGAATTCCAAGTGGGTACAACTAAGAATAGAGAGGTTTCTGTCTTGTCCTTTTTCTCATTGTAGGTTTCCCACCAGTCCTTGACATGGGGGGTAGCTTTGAGGAGTGCAAAAATAATCTTCTGCTGGTCGGAAAAGTCATTAATCGAGAAATATCCTTCTAATAGATTCAACCATCTATCTACGACATCTGCATCTATTTGGCCCTCAAATATGGGAATGTCAAAATTTACTTGTACCTTAAAGGGAGTCGCACCTCCAGAGTGGCTGCTGGATGCAGATGCGCCACCGGTGTGCAGTCGTTGAAGGATCTGGGCAAAGTTATCCATCATCGCATTCCTTTGTTTTTAGAGGGCCTCCTCGAGAAATATTTTGATAGGATCTTCTGCTCCCTCATCTTTATTTTTGTCCCCCATGGGCGTCCGTCGGTGTTTGCAAGGCTGATCTTGCAAAGGTTCCACCAGATTGAGCCCTAACTCCTTATACCCTGACATCGTTGGGGACATGCAAAGAAGGATCGAGAAAAAGCAGACCGCTCTAATACCACTGATCCGGATTTATGCAGAAATGAAATAGAATAAACATATAACCATAAATACAAATATGTAGTGGAAATAACACTTCATTTCATTAATATCAAAGAACTGAATTTTTCTTATAGATAGAATGGAAATAAACTAGCTAGGGTGCTGGTAGCTATCTTTGAGAAGAGATGTGGCAGCTACAGGCCTCTGAAATGAGTTACAATGAGGCTCAAGAGCCTATTTATTATTTAGAAACAATGTAAAACCCTAAACATCCAAAACCCTAACCCTAGGATATGAAGCACCAAATCTATGGGCCCTGTTTGGGTAAATTGGTGTTTCAACTTCCTGGGGACACAACTTTGGCATACGATCTCTGTTTGACACAAACCATACCTCGTTAGAAATATCTGAGCAAAATCGGTCCATGGACCCATGTTGCTCCCGGTTTTCCCAAAAAACGTCGTTTAGGGCCTCAAAACGGCTGCAGAAGTTCTGGACCTGAAAAACTGCTAAAAATAGTAAGTTGTGCCAAAACTGAAAAAATGAAAGAGACAATGGTGGTATCCCAAGTGGAATAGGCGGGTGACCACCAATATCCACCTGGATCAATCATATAATAGACCTATTGTTACTTCCAGCCACTCCATTTTTCTTTGGAGTATAGGACATGATATTCTCTTTCTTGATGCATTACTTCTTGCAAAAATCATTGAACTCATTTGAAATTTACTCTACACCTTTGTCAAACCTAAAGATATTATTTTTCTTGCTTGATTTATTTTTTACCAAAGCTTTGAACTCCTTGAACATTTCAAATGTTCATCCTTGTGCTTCAAATAATATATCTATCTCCTTCTTGAGAAGTCATAAATGAAGGTGATGTAGTAGAGATGGTCAAAAATAGAATTTACTAGCCCTAAAACCACATATGTCAGAATTAATGAGTTGGAGGATGTCATTGGTCTTCTTCTCACTAGAGGAGAATCGTCCCCTTGTCTTCTTTCCACTGGCACAACTTGGACATACTCCATCATTTTGCGCTTGAACATCGGGAATACCATAGACAAATTTATTCAATTTTGATGAAGAACCTTTCCCTTGATGAAGGAGACCCTCATCCCTTTGCCTTCCAAAGAAAATATTGATTAAAAATTATTCTTCAATCCTGGCACTACATCACATCATGGAGCATAATAAATTCCACTAAATTCAAATGAAATTTGATGGACCCAAAACCTTTAACGGGATGAGTGGAGTTATCTCCAAGAATAATTTTCAAGTTTGACTCTCTCTCTACCAAATTAGATATAACTTCCTTATACCCAAAGAAATGATGAGTGGACCCACTATAAACCAACCAACTATCCCACGAGTCCAGAGGAGAAAACTAGTGAGTGAAAAAATAAGAATATATTAAGTTTTATTTGAAACATTATTTTGATAACTGGAGTATCTTGACTTCTTTTGAGGATGATGATATTCTTCTTGGTCACTTGGAGCATCTCTTCTTCTTCTTTCATCTCTTCCATTGTGATCATTCCTTCGGTCATCTCTTCTTCTTTGATCATAAAACTTATTGTTGTTGCTTCTAGTGTTTTAGCATGGACCATTGTTCTTCTCGGGGAAATATTGAGCATAGTGGCCTTGCTTATGACAATTGAAGCATTCAATTTGCAACAATTCTTTGAATCTTCCAAACCTTCTATTTAAATTTCAAGGAGGAGGCTTTATTGAACTTGATGGACCTACTTTTCCTTTCTTGTTGTTGTTTTCATGAGTGATAAATGTAGTAGGCTCTCATTATTCATGCTTTTGAGTGAGATTTCCAACAATATCATCAAATGAAGAAAAAATGTTGTTATTTATTATAATGGTAATCAAGGTTTCCCATATGGGAGGGAGACCTTTGAGAGTAATAATCACCAATTCCCCGTCAGGCATAGTTTCTCCAACTATTTAAAATTGATCTCTAAGATGAGATATCCTCATAATGTAGGATTGCACAGAATCTCCTTTTTTCATTTTCATGTCTCTGAGTTGATATTTCAAGGAGATGATTTCATTCAATTTGTTGACTTCATACCTACTAGCTATCTTATCATACATGTCCTTAGACTTACTCAAATTTCCAACATATGCAAGTAAATTATCTTGTAAACCATCAAATATAATTTTCTTTTCTTTTAAATCACCTTTCTTGTGCTTTTTCTTCGAAGCAACGAAAGCATTCTCTGGAGGCTCAGGGTACTTTTCTTTGAACGTATTCAAAAACATCATTGTTATTGAATATTATCTTCAACTTGATCTTCCATGCAACAAATTTAGATGATTCACCCAAATTCTTATGTTCCTTGAAGAAAGAGGAATACATCTTAACTTGATTAGAAAGGCTTTTACAAATATGACTACTTCAAGGCTTGTCTCCTTTTGGTATTGACCTTCACCTTAGCTTTGATTCCATGGTAAATTTCATATTGTTATATGTTGTTTCAATTAATTTTAGTCCAATTAAATTCTTCAATTAAAAATATTTTCAATAACAATTAATCTTTCCAATCATCAACAATAATTGAATATAGAATAGTAAATGCAATGATAAAGGAGACAATCAACACATCAACAATAGACACGAGGTTTTGTCAATGATCAGGGAAAAAAACCACAACGGGAAAACCCTTTGAAAATTATTCTTCTATTAGACTGTCATAAAATGTTCAGCAGAGAGTACAATGAGCCCAATACAAAATCATCCAAAAATATAACCCAATAACATTCATAAATATTTTCCCAACATTAATATATATCAAATATAACTTTTCTTGTCTGCGGTCAACTATGGTCAGAGGTAAAATTTATCCGTAGAGCCCAACCACATGGAGGAAGAGGTGTGAATGTGGATGAGGCCTTACAAATACACCCTTGGGCCTACTAGCTTGTGGTTATATCCAAGAAATTCTTTTAACGAGCCTATGACTGTGACTGAAAACCCTAGAACACGTGCAGGCTTCAAAACCTGTATTTTCAGACCTCTGCGAACCACTTTCCTTGACCCTGCTTGAGACCTATGTGAACCAAACAATGAAGAAGAGAATAATAAGATGCTTGGTGATGTCCAAATGAGTTTTAGTTCAATTGTATTTATAGGCTTCCAAGGGTGACCAATTTCCTGTTAGGTATGAACTGTCGAAATCTGCATATATGGGCTTTTCCCTTATCTGAATTGGGCACTTCAATAGTAAAAATTGTTCCTCTCTTAAAGGATTAATATAGTCCCACGGTTGGAGTTTTTCATTGAGATGTCAAATTAACACAAGTTGTGATGGTAATTGGAAGGACAATGGTTGATAGGGATTGCAATGACAATGGTTGTAGATTGTAGATTGTGATTTATGATTGAATGATATATGATGATTGTGCATCTAGTTTTAAAATTAGATGAAATATAGATCCAATAATAAGTTGTAGAAGGATATGGGTGCCTCCATGGTGGTTGGATCATGTTGTAGCTGCTATAACCACCCTCCAAATTTTTTTCCATGCTTTGATTTTGGAGCCTCCCTTCTGTCCATAGGAGCTTACCATTCATTTTCTTCAAGTATTCATGCTATATTAATGACTTATATTTTCATGCTATGCTTCTGGTTTCTTGTTTTGATCCAAACTTTAATCTTTTCAATCACTAGCAACTTTCTGCCCAAACCTTACAACATTGTTAGGATTCCCTCCAAAAACTGCACAATCTTGGAAGGCAGGACAACCTTGATGATATAAAATATGTAATCCTTATTGGAAGGTCAAAATTGATCTTACAAATTTCACACTTCTGGATGGAAGCTCAGTCTTGAGCCCATAATCCGCGCAAAGCATTTCTTGAGCTCAGAAACTATGCAATGCATTGAGTCAAGGAGTTTCCCAGTCCTTGGGAATTGCACAATACTTCTTGGCAGTGTGAATGACTAATTTCCTAAAAAATAAAAAATAAAAAATAAAAAAAACATCCCTAGAAAATAGGGAGTGATCGTTAGTTTTCAGAAGGATGGCACAATTGCTATTTTTGGACTTCCTGCTAAGTTTCGATTTTTCCCTGATTTTAGGTATGCACGTCATAAACCATAACCAACCTATATATATGTAATATACACCATTAGATATCATTTTCATATTCAATCTTAGAGGTCTAGCATTCCCAAGGAGATCAATGAGACTTTGGTGGAGTTTGTAGTGCTTTTCTGGGTGAGTTTTTCTTTTTCGTCTTTTGTCGTTTTATCTATCACTTTTTTTCGTTTCACTTTTGTGAGTTATATTTTACTTGTTTATTTTCATGGTTTCTATAGTTTTAACTTGTATTATCTTTTACAAGTGTTGGTTCGGTCCGTCATTCAAAGTTTATAAGTATCGCATCAACCTCCTTGTTTTTTCCTATTAGCGGTCGTTGTTTCGGCAACTCCCTATGCATATTTGTTTTTCCTTTTGCATGTTGATCTTCTGCACTTGATTTTCACTAATATATCTACCCTTAGTTAGATATACATGCTAACTTGCATAATCACTTGTATATTCTTGTTTGCCATAATTTTTCTGGGCATATTTTCCCTTCCCTTGGCCAATATTTTCATTGTCTAACTGAACATTGCATAAGTCCAAGGCTCAATATTGATGCCTGGCCTTTGAGACTACACAATGTGTAGTACCTGTCTTTCTCAACTGCACATTGTGCATTTCCAAGGCTCAAGATCGACCCTTGGCCACTGAGACTACTCAATGAACAATCTCTCCCTTAGTCTTCCCAAACAAAGACTACACATTACACAGTCTCAAGCCTCAATCTTCTTCCTTGGCTACTGAGACTGCAAAATGAGCAGTTTAGGAAGCTAGTCCCTCTTCCTTTACCTCAAGAATCATGCAATTTCCCCCTTTATTCATGTGGTTGTTGTTGTGATATTGCTTTGTGAGTCTATTTGTTGAAGCTAATTCATGTTTTCCATGAGTGCATTTCCTCCTACAAGTATCACAGCTGTTGAACACTTCTCTTCATCAATCATTATCATTATGACATCAAAGAGATCTGCTTTGAAAGACACTACTAAAAGCAACATCGGGGAGGGAGTTGAGAGTACTCCAATGAAATTTCTAGTTTTCTCAGATAATTGTTCATAGAGAGAGAGTAAGATATCACATGGAACAAAGTGAATGAAGCATTCTCAGCAAGAAGCTTCAAAGAAAATATTGAGGACTGGTAGGTGTATATCAATGTCCAAAAGTTAGGGTTACATAAGGTTACATGTAGGTACCTAGATTTCCATGTTCATACATTGTCAACTAGATAATATCTCACACATATTAAAAGACTATGACTCTTAATAGTGCCAATGAACAAAGGCTTGTATCTTTTCTGGAACAATATTACCATCTCATGTATCATTTTCGAGAGCCAGAATCGCTCATGGATTCTTATTTATATGCGACCACCAACTACTTGAGCAAAAATGATATTGTAAAATGCTAGGTGAAAGAGACAAAATATTTCCTTCAGAAACCCACCAACACCTAAAAGAAAAAATATATTAAGAGGGCCCATCAATTCTTGATAATTCTATGTTGCAAAATGTATGATCAACAGAGAAATGAGATCTTCCTCGAAGGGTGGGAATTCTTACTGATCAGGTTGTGAACAAAGGAAAACCATTCAACTGGTCAGACTTGTTGGCTCAACAACTGAAGATACATGTAGAAAATGCCCAAAATCCTCCCAAGGGAAAGTAAGCTAGATTATACATGTCTACCTACCTACTGGATGAAATATGTGCTCAAAATTCATTTCTTGACATGAATTGGACTTGGTCACCAAGGGATATTACCATACACATTTACTGCAAGCTGATTTTGGAGTGCAGTCATAACGGAGTAGTGGAAAATCTGACTCATCACTTCCTCGTTCCATTGTACAAGATGATCTTTGAGGAGTATCCACCTTGCATGTCACGTGGGGCAATGGAATTAGTAATAAATAGAAGATTGGTTTGCCTCACAAGATGACACTTTTCTCAAAGTGTTTTGTTCACATATTTTACCAAGGTATGCCACCAATAAGTTAGTCATGCAAGAAATTTCATACCATATCTCCACATGTATAAAAAAATTTGCACACGAAGAGGAAAGAACCTTGGCATGTTCTTCCTTTTCAAATTTGATTGTACAAGATCAAGAGATTGAAATTTGCATACACCGAACGAAAGGAAATAGAAAAATTCACATGCATTTTTTTGGACTTCAATCTGTACGATCCTCATAATGTTTCTAAAGACCACTGTGTAAGGATTCATTTCGAGTGGTTAAGAGGGAAATTCTATAGGTCCAAGGAGGAAGAGCTGAAGAACTATTACAATGCCTCCAATTCCCGCGAACCATCCATCTTCCCGAGAACATCACATATTACTCCGTAGAAATAAGTCACTCCAGAGGTAGAACGAACAAAAAGGCATGACCCAATGCATGAAAATGTCAAGAGGAAAGTTTCTCATAGTCGAGTGGAAAATTAGAGCCACAAGATGAAAGCATATCCAATCATTATCAAGGCGACCATAGCAATAGAGAAGAAGAGGAAATAGAGGATGCAGGAAGAAGAAAACAAGTATAGGGAAGAACAATATTATAGGAGATTCGAAGAAGAAAGGAAGAAGTAGGAAGAAGAATAAAGGTGAAAAAATGAAGATGAAGAAGCAACACGGAAACAAGCCAAAGAAAAGGAACAAAACTGACAACTAGAGGAGGAGAGAAAACAAATGCATGAGAAGGAGGAGCTCACTCAAGAGATTGAGGATTTGATTATGATTCAAGACATGGAGGTGGAACCAAAGCCACTGAATGAATATGTTGATCTGATGCCGAGCACTCAGTGGGTCACCATTCAATCTCCCCCTCCTCCAACAATAGAGCAGGATCCAAGTGAGGAAGAGGAAATTGTTCCTCTTGATGAAGGTCCGGTCATGGACATGTACAATTTGACTCGCGACGAAGTTTAGAAGAGGATTGTACAAGTAAGAAGGAAAAAATTTCAAGAAAATATCGCATCTCCTTCATTCATCAAAGAAAGGGTGATTGTGATAGACACCTGTAGAAATCCAAATGTCATTGCCTCAACCAACTTGGACTTCATAGGTGCAAAACCGTAAAACAAAAAATATCTGATGGCCGAGAAAAATAATATGGAAAAGAATATATAGGATGTGATGCAATAAATTGAACAACTTTGAGCATAATTTCATAACGTAGCTCCCACACAAGTATATCTGGAAGAACTTAAAGAAACCCTACTTGGAGAAGTATCCACGTTGGGAGATACCATGCGAAATATTTATATGGAGCTTGTCATTGTGCATAGGGAAGTTTTCCACTTGCATGGCTTGTAGTAGGAGTGTAAGGATTATGTCAAAAATATTAAGGGTGTACAAACAACTATCGCTTTCGTGCATGAATGGTGAATTCAATACAAAGGGGCATCACTCAAATTTAGAAATAAAACAATTAGGCAACATGAAGAGTTGGAGAAATAAAAAGTTTGGATGCTCATCCAGAATAACAAAAAACTCACCTCGTTCATTGCCAAAATTTAGGCCTCATATGCACGATTATAAAAAAACGTGGATTTCATGGTCAAAACACACATGATCCCATCAGTTGGCTCATTCACTAAAGGTAAGTGCAGGAATCAAGTCAGGTAGGAGATTGAATAATAATTGGATCAATTTATACATTTCGTTACCAAGGAATATCTTGAAGTGAACAGGAAGACTATGCAAAAGTACATTGGTGGCCCTATCCAAATCAGTACTATATTGCTCCTGCTAAAGAAAGAAACTCAAAATGGTTCCAAATCAGTGTACTTGGATGCCATGGAGGCTAGAGTCCACTTCCAACTTGATCCCATCACATAGTTTAGGGAGGTAATTGTGTAGTATAAAGCTTAGCACCATTATGTGACCAAGAAACAATTAAGTCTAAGTTGTTGAGCTAGATTTTCCCTAAACTCAAGCTTAATTTGTTCTGTGTTATTAGGATTTCTAGTTGGCTCTACCCAATTTTTTCCTATATGGGTATGAGTATATTGTAATATTCTTTTGTAATTAATTTGAAGTGAAATTCCAAGTGTCAATTGTGGAATGTGAACAGTCATCTTGTAATGAAGATGAACAGTCCTCTTGTAAATAAGTTGAAGAGTCATGAGGGGAGTCCAAGAGTCACAAAGGGAGATGAACATTCACCCATTTTGTTATAAATATGTCCCCATAACTCATGTAAAGGGATTTTGGGTTCCAAGCTTTTGGCTAGGAATTTTTCTTAGGATCAAAATATTGGGAGTTTTTTTGAGAGACTTGGCTTCTCCGTAGCATAGAGGGAGTATATTTATTTGGAGGAGAAGGTGTAGATTTCATGTTCCACTATTGGGACTAGTATGATTGGAGTTTTAAATTTAATAAAACCTCAAATCCGACACGTTTTCATGCATATGTTGTGGATACAGTAGGAATAATCCATATATATTTTTAATATATGTTTTTTGACTTACAATAATGCTTATGAAATATTTCATTTTCATTATTATGAATCTTGTTGAACGCGTGCCATTGTGTATTTTCATCATGGTTAACTTGTGAACTATTTTTCAGGCTAACTTGTGATGTATTTGTTAGAAAATTATATATTACAGAGCAATGAAACACATAAAAATATGCAGAAATAAAAGCATAGAAAACATATAAAACAAGAGAGACATAGATATATGTGGTTCAGCCAACTTGGGTTATGTCCACGGAGAAACAAACAATCCTTAATTTATATTATCTAGAAAAATGAAGAGACACAACCTACAACAGATCCACTGTAATATCCTCTACTCTCTCACACAGTCCCACTTTCTCTTTCTCGCTCAGAATACACTCTCAACACACAACCACAATAAAATTCCTCATACAACGGAGTGGTTGACTTCTAGGGAAAAACCCCTAAATTAAACATAACTTCTATCATCATATCATTTGCCTAATGAACAACCCACATTGACTACGAAATTACAATATTTTACAAGGAAATTTTACATCTTGTTTAGGTTCGTGGGCGCTTCCCTTGAACCCCTGCTGGGGGACCACTAGCCGTTGGACCCCCTAGTTGGGGTGGATGAACCCCCTCGAACCCCCTTGCGGGGGGGGGGGGGGGGGACAAGTCCCTCTCGTGTGGAGGGGAATATAGTCTTCCTGGGGTATAAATATGGTTGAAACAAAGACCTAAAAATCAGGATTATAATCTGGCTCCACATCCAACATTATATTATGCTTGTTTGTTCCTTTCAAGCTACATACTACTACAATATTATAAGGGGCTCACTCGATTTCCCCTTGTTGTGTTAGAACCTTTCATGCAATACAATTGATACTCTACAAAGTCACACACTTATTCCCATCAAAGTCACACATACCACCACTCTTTGCATTTTTGCAGCCAAGGAACATTATTAAAACCCACTCCTTTGGCAACCGGGCTGTATTATGCATGGTGCTCCTGCTCCAAATGATGTGAGGTCTAATTGGGACTTCGTATCAGTGAGAACCCATGATTTTTGGTAGGTTTGGCACCATCAACATTTCTGGTTCTAGAAGGAGGGCCAAATGAGAAGTTGAACACATGAATTCTATTTGAACCTTCTTCATCTTTAATGGCTTCTTCCCATATCTTAACCCCGAAACGTTTCTCTAGAAGCTACGAATCTGAAAGTGCCTATGGGAATTATCAATGACTTGTCAAATATAAGGTTTGATCGCAAGGGTGGAACAACCATTCTTGAGCACACTGCTTGCTTTCTTGAATTTTTCACTAAACACAATATTCAATGTGAGGACACTACGTGCAATTTTTTCGTTCTCACGTTTAAAGAACACATTAAGGTATGGTGTTACACATTTCCAACCACTTCTATACACTCTTTCAAACATCTTGTCAAGGAGATTTATCACGCCTTTGGCATGCATGATTACAAATTTGTTTACAAGAAAATCATGCCTCTAAGAACATTACTTGATGAATCTCTTAACGATTTTCATGACCGCTTCATTTATTTATGTTATGAATTTTCTAAAGATGAATTGATTGGAATTTAATAAAAGAGAAATTTGAATTTATTTTACATATTTCGATGAATACTAAAGAATATGAATCTTTCCAAAGTATCCCAACATACACTAGTTATGGAGATTCTAAATCTGTGATGAAGGAAGTTGCTACTCTAAGTGACTCTTCATCTTCCCATCATCAAACAACTCCATTTACGCAGGTTGAGGCTGGAGTACTTGAGAATTCATCCATTGATCTACCATTGTCTTCTCCCACCTCACATATTCAGAATTTCAATGCACGTTTTGACTATGGAACTGGTTTTTCTATGATGTTATTTCTCCTTTTTCTCCATCCTTTGGTCCTTATGGTCCTTCTGATTGTGAGCTGTTGTGTCCATCATTTTCAATCGTTTCTTCTGATGTTCAGGAGGATCAAAATCAGGATGGATTTATTGTTGACCAACCAACTTGTGATATAATTTATGATGATTATGTGTGGGACGATTTTTCCAAACAAGAACCTGTGATGAAAGTTGATCTTTCTCCTTATTCCACTCTCCCTCATTATCCTAATATATTCCACGATTATGTCATTCCTGTTGAACCTTTCGAAGAAACAGTTTTTGATGATGTTGATTCTAATTACACTCAAAACTCGTGGGATGTCAGTTTTGTATCTGAAATTGGAGAGGGAAAATTTTCTCTTCCCTATCTTTCCAATCCATCATCTAATCATTCTAAAGAAACATAGGGTTAAATTTATTTTTTTCGATCTTCCCCTCTCTACGATCCATAACATCATGAGGATTCCTCTATTTTCAATGTTAAAATTTCTAATCATGGATATTATGATATGTTTGTCAATTCATCTGGCCATGACTCTGATTTTTCTGTTATTGATATTTATAAGCCACCGGTTTTTGATGATCTACCATCTGATGTCTTAGAAACACCGTAAGTTGTCAAGGCACTTCAGCCCGCGTTGATGGTTATGTCAGGTTCTCGATGTCTTGCAGCTAGTTCCAATCATGATTACGATATTACTTCCTCTCTCAAGGATCCTCATCATTTGATCACACAAATTAAAAATTATTATTTTATACAATCTTCACATCCTCCATATGTTTTGCATGATCCAATTGCTCAATCATTGGAGGAGTCATATCTAGAAAGCTCTATTGCAAAAAGTAAGTTTTCAACTTTATTTATGTTTGCTAAATTTGCGAGTTTGAAAGATTTCTTTCACATGTCATGTTGTTGCGATGTGTAAAAACACCATCATGCATCCACAAAATGTTTCGCATGTGATTTCTGTTTGTATTTTTCTGTGTGCATTTTCACTCTTCAAATTTTTCGGCATGTATCGATGTATATTTATTTCCTTTTTTCATTCTTGAATATATTTTTTGATACATATTCCCTCGCCTATATAGGTCAGCCCATGTGTCAGTGGTTGCACTGGAAGTTTCATTTCATGTGGGTCTGACCTATTTTCAGTTAGGTTAGGAGTAGGAATAGTTTGTTTGTTTGTTTTGTTTACTTTCTGCCCTGCCCTTTTCTTTCCTTTTCCTTTTTTTGTAGGATAAATTTCGAATGAGACCATGTTTGGTTTGTGAAGAAATCATGGTGAAATTCGAAAGGAAGTCATGTTTATTTTAATACTTGGTTATATATTTATTCCCCCTATTTGAGTCGATATTGCACCTTTAGTCGATGATACCGTGATAGAAAATACATTCTTTTCAAAGAAAAACATAGTGGAATCGCGATGCTTAAATCTATAACTAGTACCACCTACTCTAATAAGTTTTTAAAATTGTTTGGTTTTTCCTTGTCAATGAATTCAAGTAGAGTAGGAGGGGTGGGAACTTTAATAAGTGAACCATATTTCAGAGGTGTATAAATAAAGTTCTCTGAAGGGACAACATTTTCTGCTCTCAATAATTTTGGATCCCTCTTCCAACTCATGAAATTAAAAAGTGCCTATGCAAATTTATACGAATAAAGAAAAAACAAAAAAATAATAAAGGCGAAAAAAGAGAAAGGCTTGTTGCGCGGGGAGGTGAAGCAAGCAACTCCACCGGGGTACTATCTAGGCTCGCAGGTAGCAAAACAATGTTTGTGTCCCTGAAGTGACTCTATCGAGGTACTGTCCAGGCCTCCTAGTAGCGGATCAACACCAAAGATGAAAACTAAGAATTTTATAATCCTTTTCACTTGTATATATATATATATATATATATACTCCCCATCCCCAATAAAAAAAAATGAGTTTGACTTGTCTTTGTTAGTGTGCCGCTGATGAAGAGAATGGTTGGGGCTATACTTTAACTTAAGCTAGTGAAAGAAGACATGGAAATCAATGAGTTGAACAATACTTCCTGAAGAGTTAGACCTATTTTACATGAAGTGAGATCCATACAGAAAGATGGAGTTCTACCAGTGTGTCTCCAAGTGTTGTAGCTGTTACAACCACCCTCCAAAAGTTTACCCATGATTTGATTTTGGATACTCCCTTCTATCAACAGAAGCTTATCATTCACTTTCATTAAGTATTCATGCTATCTTAATGAATTATATTTTCCTGCTGTTATTTTTATTTCTTGTTTTGATCTAGATTTGAGTCTTTTCAATCACTAGCAAGTTTTTTTCTAGACCTTGCAACATTACTAGGCTTTCCTCCAGAAACTTCACAATTTTGGAAGGCAGACCACCCTTGATCATTTAGAATGTGCAATCCTTATTGGCAGGAAAACATTGAGCTTAGAAACTACACAATTCTGTATTGCAACACAATATTGAGCCTAGAAACTGTGCAAATAATTGTTTTTGAGCTTAGAAATTACGTAATGCATTGAGTCAAGGAGTTTCCCCGTACTAGTCAACTGCATAATCCTTATTGGTAGTGTGAATGACTAGTTTCATGAAAAATGAAAAAAAGAAAAAAAGAAAAAAACATCCCTATAAAATAGGGAGTGATCATTAGTTTTCAGAAGGATGGCACAATTTCTATTTTTGGACTTTTCGCCAAGTGTCGCTTTTTCCTTGATTTTAGGCATGCGCGTCATAAACCCTAACCAACGTAGATATATATAATAGATTCATCTAGATCTCATTTTCACATTAAATATTGGAGACATATCATTCCGAAAGAGATCAAGGAGACTTCGGTGGAGTTTTTGGCACTTTTCCAGGTGAGTTTTGCTTTTGTCGTCTTTTGTCACTTTTTGTCATTTCACTTATGTGAGAGATGTTTGTCTTGTTTATTTTCATGGTTTGTGGTGTTTTAATTTATATTAGCTTGTACAAGTGTTGGTTCATTCTGTCATTCACTTTTTATAAGTATTGCATTAGCCTTCTTGTTTTTTCCTGTTAGCGGTCATCGTTTTAGCGACTCCCCATGCATGTTTTATTTTCCTTTTGCATGTTGATATTTTGCACTTGATTTTCACTAATCTATCTATCCTTATTTAGATCTACAATATAAATTGCATTATCACTCACATTTTTCAGTTTCACACACTCTTTCTGGGCATATGTTCTCTTCCCTTGGCCAATAATTGCCTTCTCTAATTAAGCATTGCACAAGTCCAAGGTTCAAGGTTGATGATTTTCCTATGAGAATATGCAATGAAAAATACTTGACTTTCCCAACTATGCATTGCGCAGTTCCAGAGATGAAGCCCAACCCTTGGCCATTGAGACTGCACAATGCACAATCTCTCCCTTAGTCTTCCAGGGATGAGTCTGTGCATTGCATATAAGTCTCAAGCCTCAAGGTACTTCCCTGGATGCTGAGGCTGTGTAATGCGCAATTCAGGAAGTCAATTCCTCTTTCTTCACCTCAAGAATTGCACAATTTTCCCCTTTAGTCACGTGTTTTCTGATGTGATTTTGATTTGTGAGTCAATTTACTGAAGCTCATTCATGTTTTCCATGAGTGCAGTGCATTTTCCTCCTACATGTATTTTAGTTGTTGAGAACTTCTCTTCATCAATAATTGTCATTATGGCACCAAAGAGATCTACTTCAAAAGACACTACTGAAAGTAGCACTGGGGAGGAAGTTGAGAGTACTCCAATGAACTTTCTTGTTTTCTCAAATACTCAATTGTACATAGAGAAAGAGTCAGATATCAAATGACATAAAGTGAATGAAGCATTCTTAGCAAGAACCTTCAAAGCATATCTTGAGGACTAACAGGTGTATATCAATGTCCAGAGGTCAAAGTTACATAAGGTTGCATGCAGGTACCCGGATTTCCCAATTGTAGAAATTGTCAGTTGTATAATATCTCACATGGATTCAAAGACTATGACTCTTAACAATACCATCAGAAAAATTATTTCCTCTTTTCTTGCACCAAATTACCATATCATGTATCATTCCAGAGCCAAAATCTGTCATGGATTCTTATTTTGATGTGACCAAAAACTACTTAAGCACAAAGGATATTGTGAAAGGCTGGGTGAAAGAGCCAAAAAAGTTCTGTTAGACACCCACCAACATATACAAGAAAAAATATCTTAGGAGGGCCTACCAGATCTTGATAATTCTATGTTGCAAAATCTATGGTTAGCAGAGTAGTGAGACCTTCCCTGAAGGGTGGATGTTCTTACTGAATCAGGCTATGAACGAAGGAAAACAATTCAATTGGTTAGACTTGTTGGATCAACAACTAAAGATACATGTAGTCAATGCCCAAAATCACCCCAAGGGAAATTAAGCTATATTATACATGTATGCCTACCTACTTGATGTAATATGCATTCACAATTAATTTCCTGGCATGAATTGGACCTGGTCACCAAGAGAGAATGTCATACACATCTACTGCAAGCTTCTTTTAGAGTGCAGTTTAAGGGAGTAATGGAAAATATAATTGATAAATTATTTATTCCATTGTACAAGATGACCTTTGAGGAAGATCTACCATGCATGTCACATGGGGCAATGCAAGAAGTGCTAGAAATAACATATTGGTTTGCCTCACTAGATGGCACTTTCCTCAGAGTGTTTGGTAGACAGAAGTCACCACATATTTTATCAAGTTATGCCAATAATACGTTCGTCATGAAAGAAGTTGCGTACCATCTCTCCATAGGGTTATCAAAAAATTTTCACGGAAGAAGAAAGAACCTTGGTGTGTTCTTCCTTCGCAAAACAGATTGTATATCAAGAGCTTGAAAGTTGCAGACACCAAATTCAAGGTGATAGAGAAATTCACATTCGGTTGTTTGGACTTCAATCCATATGATCCCAGTAATGTTTCTTCTAAAGACCATTGTGCAAGGATTCATTTCGAGTGGCTAAGCGAGACATTCTATAGGCCTGAGGAGGAAGAGATGAAGAACTCTTACAATGCCTCCAAGTGCCGAGAATCAGTGAGCTTTGCAGGAACATAAAAAATTACTCTACATAAAGAATTCACTCTAGATCTAGAACCAATAGAAGGGCACGACCTAACATGCGAAAAGAGAAAGAAGAAATTTTCTCATAGTCTAGTGGAAGAGTAGATCCACAAGATGAAAGTAGATCCAATCATTCTCAAGGTGGCCATAGCAGTAGAGAAGAAGAGTAAATAGAGGATGCATGAAGCATAACAAAAGGAGAGGGAAGAACAAGAGTAGAGGAGACTGGAAGAATAAAGGAAGAAGTAGTAAGAAGAAGAAAGGGGAAAAATAGAAGAAGAATAAGCAACATGGAAACAAGACGAAGAATAAGAAAAAAATTGACAACTATAGGAGGAGAGAAAATAGATGCAAGACAAGGAGCTCACTCAAGATATTGAGGAGTTGATTTTGAATCAAGACTTTGAGGTGGATCTAAAGCCGCTAAACCTAGATGTTAATCTGATGCTGAGCAATATGTAGGTCACCATTAAGTCTCCCCCTCTTCCAACAATAGAGAAAGATCCAAGCCAGTAAGAGGAAATTGTTCCTCTTGATGAAGGTACGGTCATGGAAGCGTACAATCTGACTTAAAACGATATTTAGAAGAGGATTGTATAAGTAATAGGGAAACATTTTCTAGGTGATATCGCATGTCCTATATTCATCAAAGAAAGGGTGATTGTGACAAACACCAACAAAAATCCAAATGCCATTTCCACAGCCAACTTAGTCTTCGCAGGCACAACAAAGTCGAAAAGGGAATATATGACGACTGAGAATAAGGATATGGAAAAGAACCTACATAATGAAAGGACATTAATTGAACAACTCCGAGAAGAAATTCTGAACGTAGCTCCCACATAAGTATATCTGGAAGAACTTAAGGCAGCCATACTTGCAGAAGTATTGATGTTGGGAGATACCATGCAGAATATTTACTAGGATCTTGTCACTGTGCATAAGGAAGTTTTCCATATGCATGAATTGCAACATAAGTGTAAGGATTATGTCAAAAATATTAAGGTTGTACAAAAATTTATCACTTCCATTGTGGAATGGTGAATGCATTTTTTTTTTCTCAGTAAAATTAAACTATTTCTATTAATCAAAATATAGTACAATCAAGAGAGACAAGAAACCGACCGACCGGAAATGATGTAACTATCAACCTCGGTCTCGGAGAAGGAATGAACCATGCACGTAGCTACAGAAAATGACTTGAAAGAAAAAAGAACGACTTCTACATCGCATGGGCAGAAGTCTCAACTCGAAGTTTTTTCCATTTATTTTTATTGACCTTTATCCATCCATCCTGAGGTGTGTGAGCTAAAACAACTTGAAGACTGGAGTTCTCCGACAGGGGGACCTCCTTGTCTGAATCAGAGGAGGAGGTCTCATGGACGCGTTTCTGGGCGAACGCTGTGACAGTGGTATGCATAGGATCCATCGTCTGAGGTGTCTGGTCTGGTTCTACATCGCTCCCCTCATCATCCAAGCTTGAGGATTTAGAGCTTACTGCTGGCGGCGGAGAACAAGGGGTCCATCTCTTGGGCTTGGTCTTTGCAATGTTATCCTTTTTTGTTTTTGTAGGAAGTGAAGGGAAAGAATGCTGCAGGTGCCCCGTTAGGTGACAGTGGCGACAACGGAAGGTAGTATTCTCGTAATCCAGGTTCTGGGTCCAGACAAAGTCGTTGATCTTGAGATTGATTTGGTCTGGCAGTCCCTTGCTTAGATCTAATTCCACACATATTCTGGCATATGTATAAAGGCCTTGATGTTCCTGCCAGGAATCTCCCATTAAAAACCGGCCCAAGGTGTTGCCTATGCCCCTGTAGACGGCCATATGCCACAGGTGAGCTGGTAAGTTTGGAAGTCTGACCCAGACAGGAGTTCTGGTGATGACTGCAGTTGCTTGGTCAAAATATGGGAACCAAGGAGTTAAGAAGAGCCCAACAGTTCTCATAAACCAAGGACCTTCTTCTAAGGCATGTTCATAATGCTTAGGATTGTCGAACAGAACTATAAAATATCATTTTGAACAGAAGCTGACCTTGCAATGGTGAGTCCATTTGGAATGGATCCAGTCATAGAGGTCCTTAGAGCGCGGCCAAAGCCCATTGAATCTGCATATGATGGCCCTCTCTGCAAATTTTTGAAGGTCATATGCGAGGCCAGGGTGGGAGATCTCAACAGAGGGAATCTCCTCCAGTTTTTCAACTAGAAAAGGCTGGGGTTTGGGGGTCTCAGGGGGTTTTGGATTCTCAGAGTGTACTGCATCTTTGTAGGAGAAGGAAGGAGCAGTAGAAGATTGTCTTGCAACGCCACCTCTCAGACGAAAGGAAAACACTAAAGAGCTGTTACTTTTAATGCTGTAAGAAGAGAGGGGAAGAAGGTCATCGAGATGTTTACCTTGAAATAGAAGTCTTTGAAGGGCTGAGGGAATCCCGAACCGGCGTTCCAGATTAGCCTTGAGATTCTGCACCAGGTCGGAAGGGTGGACCCAATGCAGAATGGTCTTTCCAGAAAGCTGAGTGATTTGAATCTGAAAGGGGGCAGAGAGAATTTTAAATGCCTTCCAGAATGACACAGTTCCATAATATTTTAGATCTTTGACTGCCTGATAATCTGGGAGCGGAAGGGGAAGAAATTGCTTCTGTAGATAGAAACAACTTCTCCGGCCCAGATCCACTGCAAAAGTCAGGGCTGCAGAACTGTAGAGGAGCTGTAAGTTCGTTTGTAGCAGCTAAACCCTTGCCGCGCTGCTCTTATGGAGTGAATCGAGGGAGGCATTTGCTTGGGGCGCATCCAGGAATTTTGTTGCAAGCAGAGAGTCATGGCTAATGTCAAGCAGGGCGTCAGAGCATCTGCAGAGATCACCGACAAGCTGAAGAAGAAGCCGGCCATCAGTTGGGGGCGTAAGCATCCATGCTACAACGTGGGAGATTTTCAGAACCTGAAGAGTTGGGGCGGGATCGGCCACTGTGGGGGAGAAAAAAATCCGAGTCCCAAGCCTGGACGATGCTGAAGCTTCAGAGGAGAGAGCGGCCGGAAGCGGGTAGAGAGAGGAAACCCTAGACGCCATTCTTTTCCCACTTTTTAGGAATGGTGAATGCATTACAAAGGGGCACCGCTCAAATTGGGAAAGAAGACAAGGCAACATGCAGAGTTGGAGAAAGAAAAAGTGTGCACGCTCATCTAGAATAACAAAAATCTCCCCTCATGCATGCCAAAATTGAGGAATCATATGCATGATTGTACAACAACATGTATTTCATGGTCAAAGTGCACATGATCCCATGAGTTAGCTTAGACACTAAAGCCAAATGCATGAATCAAGTTGGGCAAGAGATTGAAGAATAATTCGATTAGTTTAGACAAATCGATACCACGGATGATATTGAAGTGAACAAGAAGACTACATAAAAGTACATTGGTGGTCCTATCTAAATTAATACTATGTTTCTCTTGCTAAATAAGGAAACCCATACTGGTTCCAAGTCAATGTACCCAGATGCCACGGAGGCTAGAGTCTTCTTGCAGTCTAATCCCATTACACAGTTTGGGGAGGTCATCACATAGTATAAATCTTGGCACTGTTATGTGACCGAGAAATAATAATTTGAATTTGCTGAGCTGGAGTTTCCCCAAACTCAAGCTTAATTTATTTTTTATTATTACGCTGTCTAGTTGGATCTACCCACTTTTTTCCTATGTGGGTATGAGTATATTTTAATATTCTTTTGTAGTTAATTTGTAAGTGAAATTCCAAGTGGCAACCATGGAATTTGAAGAGTCATGTTGTAATGAAGATGAAGTGTGATCTTGTAAAGAAGTTGAAGATTTAAGAGGAGAGTCCAAGAGTCACAAAGAGAGATGAATAGTCACCCCTTTTTTTTATAAATATGTCCTTATAACTCATATAAATAGCTTTTGGGAGCGAATATTTTGGATAGGAGTTTTTCCTATGATCAAAAGCTTAGGATATTTTTGAGAGCCTTGGATTTTCCTTAGCATAGAGGGAGTATCTTTCTTTGGAGAAGGTGTATAATTCATGTTCCACTATTGGGGCTAGTGATTCTTCAATGGTATATGTATGCTTGGCACTTTCACTTTAATAAAAGCTCAGATTTGACACATTTTCATGCATATGTTGTGTATATAGTAGGATTAATCTTGTTATGTTTGCAATAATTTTTTTTTTAAGTTACACTAAAAATTATGAACTATTTCATTTGCATTAGTATGAATCTTGTTGAATGCACGTCGTTGTGTATTTTCATCATGTTTAACTCATGAACTATTTTGTAGGCTAACTTGTGATGTATTTTATGCTCATGTGTTCCTTTCAAGATGCGTACTACTATAGGCTTCTAAGGGGTTAACTCACTTTACCATCATCGTGTTAGAACCTTTCAAGCAATACACTTGACCATCCATAAAATCACACACTTTTTCCTACCAAAGTAAAACATATCACCACTCTATGCATTTTTATAGCCTAGTCACATCATTAAAACCCACTACTTCAACAACCTACTTGTAATTCGGATGGGGCTCCTACTCCAAACGGTGTTAGTTCTAATTGGGAATTCATATCGGGGAGACCCCTTGAATATTGGTAGGTAAAACACCATCAAAAAATCCTTAATCAAGTTGGAGCCTACTCATTATCAAGGTTTGATCCTGCTCATTATCGAGGTTGGAGCCTAGAGCAAGCTGGAGTCTGCTCATCATTGAGGTTAGTGCCTCAATCAGGTTGTATCCTACAATGAGTAGCTGCTTGCATATTTCAAGTTTGGTGCCTCAATTAGGTTTTATCCTATCACAAGTGGTAGCCTGCATATCTTGGGGGTAGTCCTCCAATAGGTCAAATCTTGAAAATATATGTAAAGAATTGGATCATATAAAGAAGAAGAATTTGTGGTTTTCTCCCATATGGATTTCCAAGTAAAATCTTGTGTCTCTTTGATGTGATGGCCTGCTATTTTACTATTATATGATGATATCTTCATGATGAATTTTTATGTTTATTCATATAATGAAAGTGGTTATTATTGATTGCTACATTTCTTATTGATGAAAAGTTGTAAATTGGTAAAATAACTAACACCTTGATTCACCCCCCCCTCTTAGTTTTCTCTGAGGTCCAACAAATACTAGGGTTAGGGTTTTCCTTAACAAGACAATAAATGTATGGATTAGGAGAATCCCTAAAGGAGAGAATGGAGGACTTGTTTTTGTGGTACTTGTGAGTGATGAAGGCTAAGGTTTTGTGGCATTTGGAAGCCCTAGTAATACTTGGAATGCTTGATGTGAATAATACATGGAAATTATATCTTCGTTTTCTCTTGCACACTTGCATGATACAAGTTTCATTAGCAAAGAGGACTTGTTGATGTGTATAATTTCTTGTTGAGGAATTTTGGTGGAGTAGCTAGCTTTGATTGGATATGTTCTTAGTTAGGAGGAGTTGGCGGCTAGGGTTCTTATTTATGGTGGATGCCATAACTATTGTTAGGATATCATTACTTGTATAATATTGTATATTAAGTTATGAATGTGTATTGATAGCTTCATTTTTTATACATACATGAAGAGTTTCTTATATTCCCAGCTTTAGGTGCTTTGCATAGTTGATTTCAGTGTGTGTTCTTATGATTATCAAGTAGTATCTCATGCTAGTTATGCAAGCTAGTTTGAAATAACATTGAGAGAATTTTGTTAAGTGATTTAACAAAAATATAGAAGCTAGGGAGAATATTTATGGATATAAGAAATATGTTGTAATAATTTATTTTTGTGTATTTTATATTAAATATGGTATAAATATTATAGGTTCAAAAATTTTAGCATAGTGCAAGACTCTCATAAGCCCATTTGAATTTTGATGAAGATGTATGGTCCTAGAAGTGATAAATGTTTCCTGCAATGAATAAATGGAGTGAGGAGGTTATTGTTGTATATTTTGGTATGGAGGATAGAAAATATCACATATAGCTGTGGATGGGGAGAGCTAGAGGATGGAAACACTCTTACCCTTTACTATGGCATGCAAGAAGTTGAGATGTATCACAAAAACATTATAAGGTGCATAAGATTGTAAGAGTGCCTAAATATTTGGTGAGGTCGAGTAAACCTATTAGGATATATACTAAGGATATTAACTGCTTCCATTTTTGAACCTTTCAATTTTTTTTTGGAAGTGAGGTGTGATGATTAGATGGAGGATAGTGATGTTTACGAGACACTTCCTTTATAGAAGATACTGATAGATTTTAAAACTATGACAGGTTCATATTTGCATATCTCATGTTTGGCTGAGGTGTAGGACGAGTAGATTAGGATGGTGAAAAAAATTCCTTATGAACAAGAGATATTAAAAATTGGGGTTACACTGAAAATTTTGACACCATGGGTGTTTTATGTGATATGGGGTGTATTCACTAGCCTTAATTGTATTATGGTGAAAATACACATCAAGGATAAATTACTCATGGATTAATATGCCTTGATTTAATGCTTATGTGGTACACTTCCTTTGGAGGTTGTAGACCATTGCAACTTGGTGACATTATTTATAAGGTGTGCACATTAAGGTTTTAGTTTCTTTCTTGTAAGGATGACATATTTGGAGGAGGAGCATTGGGAATATAGGAGGGTGTTGATCCCTATGTAGTAATGGGACACTTGGTTTCTTGTAGGAAGGATTGGGTTTCACTTGAGAACACTTAGGTTGAGGATTGATCATGTAGGTGTAATGAAACTAGAGGTGCACATGACTTACAAAATAGCATTAGAGAATTAGAGGCCATTCTTATTTTGTAGTGCTTACCTTTGAAAATCTTCTTGGTGGATGTGCTTGTATCAGAGCTCGATGTGTATCCCTTAGAGTTTGAGTGCTTCACATGCATAACTATATAATGTTTAGTTAGGTTTATCGTTGCAAAATGGTTCAATTTATTATTGTTGTCCTTCCTCACATTCTTATAAATAAATGGACGAGAGAGTATTTTGATTCATTAGTATTGATCACATACTTATATTAGAATTGTGGGAGCAAGAGTTAACATGTCTCTTTCATTATAATTTTTTCTCTTTGTCTTCAACACTAGGGTTATTGATTTTATTCAAGAGGAAAAATAGGGTTATGATTTTCCATAAGAAGGAAATGAAATCTAGGGATTTAGAGAAATCAAGAGCAAAGGGAACAATCATTCCCATAGTTCTTATGAGATAAAAATATAATTATTTTTGTGGTATTTGGAAACTCTAGTAATATTTGGAGTGCTTGATGTGGAGAATATCGAACCAGAATATTTTTATTTTTTCTTGTAGAATTTTGTGATGCATGTGTGGGTTCCAAAATATTACTTTTCAATGTTTATATTTTCTTATGAAGTATCATTGGTTGAGTGACTAACATTAGTAGGAAAATATTTCTAACTATGAGGAGTTGGTGGCTATGGTTTTATATGTATGGTTGATGCCTAAGCTAGGGCTTGTAGATAATGACTTGTACCATCTTGAATTAAGCTATGAGTATGTACTTGTAACTTTATCTTTTATATATATGAAGAGTTCCTTACAATCCAAAATTATGTAATTGTAGATTTTATTTTTAACATGTATTTTCATGATGATTGAGTGGTTTATAATGATTTTAATTCCATAAGTGCTAAATTATTCTTCCATTGAAGTCCACTTATTCAATATTTATTTTCCTAGGATGATTTGTTTATCTAGTTGAAAAGAAATGTAACGTATGTTATTTTAATTTACATTTTAGATTCATCCTTAAGGTTGAAATCCCATAGGAAATAGATTCATGAAGTGTTAAGATTGATGTGGAATTTACAAATTCACATTAATTGCAGTAAAGGGAAATCATAACTCACTACAACCACCATGATAGGTGATCTTCTATCCCAAAATTAAGTGATTAGACCCAAACCAGTAGGAAAAGAGGATTGGAAAATGAAAACACTACCTCTTTAAGCTAGGAGGATCCAAGAAAGATCTAAAAAAACAAAACTTATACTATATATTGTCACCCTATTTTGTAAGTATCAAGTATCAAGCTAGACTACCTACTATGACAAACCATTTAACACAACATCATGCCTAACACATCTAGCTTGCCAATGTAATGGAATCTAAAATGTTGGACCCACAACATAACTTAAACTGTCTAGAATGGAATTTGAATTATTTTTTAGACATACACTCACAAAAAAAAAATGAAAATTAGAGTTATAAAGTTGGGATATATAAGGATGACTTGCTATATGTTAGTTAGAGTTTTTGGACCCTTTTAAGGGTATGATAGGAAATATAAGAATATTGTTTCAAGCTAATATTATGGACACTAATTGGAATGGTTATGATTCGATTCCCCCTTTAAATTTCTATTATGTTTATGGAATGAATTCTTATTTATTGTTTCAACATAATTTACAATTATTGTTTATGAATATATTTTATTCCATAACATATTAAATTTATATTTCTGCAATTCCCATTAGTATGCTTGGTGAGACCTTACCCCTTCCAAGATATTGGAAGTGAGGATGGTGGTAGGAAATTTGTTTTCTTGATCAATGAAATTAGGTCCATTTTTAGTTCCAATAAGTAGTTTTCTTATCAAGATAAAACCCAATTATCTATGGAAGAAGAATATGTTATTGAAACCTTCTAAAAGAGGAATACAAGATTGGATCAAAGAGAAGGAGATTGAATTTTTAGAAAAGGAGATTTAGAATCCATGGAATATAGGTTAGTGGTGGAAATATAGTATATTTATTTATATACATATGATTTTGTTCTTGAATTTCCAAATCTCTTATTTATGTGGGTAGTAATACAAAGAAAAATAGTTGAGTCCATCAATATCAAGACCATACAATCTACAATCATAAAATATTGAAAACATAAAAGGACCATATTACAATGGTCAATAATAATGGAATATGTTTTTAAATGAATAAAACATGGCTATATTATGGATTTTTCTATCAAATACAACACCTCTTTCAAAACTATTGAAAAACACTTGGAAGAACGCATGAGAGGAAGGTTGTTTGATTTGACACTCTTATGCATTACGGTGTTTATAGAGATGTTTTTTATAAGGATTACCAAATGGAAGCATGAGTTCTCACACAATGGGGGATATAATAAAAAAGGATGCAAAGAGGAAATGGATTGAGGATTCAAAATATGGATCCAGACAAACATATTAGAGCTAGGTAAAAAAAATTGGAGAGAAGAAATAAAATGAGAGAAACAATTTAGAAAGTTTAGTTAGATTACCTAACAAGTGGGGGAGAGGAAATATTATATAGGAGTATAATAGATTAAGAGTAGAGGAGCCATAGAAATTTTCTAGGTGAGAAGTCAAGAAGAGAGGTAGTTACAAGGAGTCATTGATGAAGATTAAGCATTAAAATAGTGCACTAAATGTTAAGAAAATGACATAGTTAGAGTAGAGGTAGAACATGTTGATTCCCCTTAGAAATTTTGATATGATGATAATTATTTAGAAGATGAAAGTAATGAAATTTTAGATAGTGATTATGACCCAATTGAGACCAAGAGTGATTTTGTAAAAATTGAGGGAACTTCAACAATCGTGAAGTTCATGGCCATATTGAGAATTGAAGAATCCTTTATATCTGATGAGGAGTTTACAAGAGAAGTGGAGTTGGAACCACCCCCTTTAGAACCGTTTGTAACATGTATTATAATAGAATATGTAAATTTAATTAATTATTTGCATACAAGATGTAAGGCCCTAACCTTGAATGGGTTTGGGAACCTTCACTACATTCTCACCTTGGTGATAATTGACTAAAACATTAGTTAAACAAATTGACATGTTGGAATATTAATGGTTATAAGAATTGGTTTTGGGCACCCTCACACAATGAAAATGCATTCCATGCACCACAAATCTTGGAAGCTTGTAATAGTTGGATGCATGAGGAGAGTATTGGAAGGGAACTTAGAAATAGGGAAGGAAAAGTGGGGGTTATGGTAGATGAAATTGTCTAATTTCCAAGTATGATTCATGATAGACAAGATTTAAATATAAAATTTGATTGGATTTTATAAATTTGGATGCTTGGGCTACGTGTGAATCCAATTAGGATTTGGGTGATCGACACTTCGTTGTTGTGATAAATGATAGAAGTGTTTTCAAGCACAAGCATCCGTGAAACATAATTGCAGGTTGCACTTCTTAGGAAAACATCCATTGGGAACACATATATTATGAGAACATCCACTAAGCACACATATATTAGGAACAAATCCATTGGACATAGTCACTTTTTGGGTGCACTTAGGCACCTTGGATTCACTTGTTAGAAATAACAAAATTGGACATCAAATGGTCAATGAGAAAGTAATGAGGGGGGGTAGACGCACCATTGAGTCAAAATAAAAGTTGTCAATGTGGGCACTTAGGTCAAGTTAGGCCTGAAGGGGACTTCAAGAATAAATGGTGGGTTTTTTAAAGGTGCTAGGGCATCAAATATTCATTGGTCATTCACCAAGGGTATAAAACATATTGATGGTTTGTGCTAAGTTTAAGGTTGGTATATTAGGGAAAGGTGTGTTAAGTGAGAAGAAGAATAATTCAAGACCTATACGAGGTATTATTAGAGTTGATTTAGGGGTTCAATTATGCAATATTATTAGGTAGTAGGAAGGACAAAATATTTATTTAAAGTCATTCTACATATTTAATAGTATTGTAGGCAGAAGGTTGAAACCCCCTTGTTGTACATTTGTAACATTATTCATATAATAAAGTTAAGGAACCCACCTTGGTTTCCAGTATACATGTGCGTTGTGGACTCTTTATCTGTTTGATGTTATTATTTCTTTATTTCATTTGTGTTGGATAAGTATTAATATTGGCTAATTTTTAAAGTATTGTTGGGGTGTTCTAAAGACTATGGTTGGATGCATACCTATTTTTTAATGAAGTTTGTTAGGTAGGAATTAGTTGGATTTGATAGATTGAAACTTAAGGTGAATTTATTGGAGAGCCTTAAGTGAAGAGGCACATTCTAGTTGTAGTAGGCATAGGTGAGATAATCCCTTGTAATGATGGAAAATTAATGTTGCATGACCTTAGGTGCCAAAACATACATAGGAGAAAATCAATTTTGTAAAGAAAAAAATTGTCCAAATTGTAGGCCCATGACAAGTGGTACTAGATTTAGTTTTGAGATTGTTTTAGTCTTGTTCACCATTATTACTACTATGATAACTGATGTTAAATTAGTTCAAGTGATTTTCATCTTGTCTCATTGAACTTGAGGTAAAGAAGTAGGTTTTGGAATGAGATGCTAGGTAGTTGCAAGAGTGACTTGAAGATTGGAAAACATAGACACAGTGCCTTAGTTTCATAGGAATGTAAGACAATATATTCACACATACCTTGAAGAATTTAGAAAATCTTCATGATGACTTGGAAGGGAGCAATATGTTTTAGGGATATATTGAGTTGGCTGACAAGAGAAAGCTTGAGGTAGTAAGGAAAAATTCAATCTTTGACACTTGGGTAGATTCTTTGGCCATGTCCATGTGTAACATGGATGGATTATAAGAAGAGTATGTGAAGATAAGGAACCAATTAGAATTTCCTTAGTCCAAAGGTATTATTTCCTTTATTATCATAATTATTTTTCGATTTTTTCTCTCTTGAAAAAAAAGTTGGAAGACTTGGAAGAAGTCCAAGTGAAACTAATTTTGAAGGAAAATCCAATAACCATAAGAGGAGCCCAAGTTCAATGGTATCGAAAGGAAAAATTAGAGGTTATTGGTGCCTTAATAACATATTTAAGAAATTTTGGGGTAAAAAGTTAGGAACAATAGTCTCCTAAGGAGAATACCATAGTGGATTGTAGGTAAAGCATTGTTGTATAAGTTATTGGAAGTGGTCTTGGTAGTCACTTGCCATCTTCCATTCATTGAGCAAAGCCACATGTGGTTTGTTTCATAGGAGTAGGTAGTGGAGCATAAGGTGCCTATAGATATCCCAAGCTTAGTGAAAGAAAAAAAAAGGAGGAGTAATTTTGTTAGAAGGATGAAAAGCATAATGGAAATAGACCATCCTTGTCTTGACATTGATCATGGTTTAGGTAGTTTGTTGTCCAAGAAAAAAGGCACTCCTACATGAGTGCCTAGAATAACTTGTTGATTTGTAGGAGGATAATTTTCATCTTTAAGCAAGGGGTAGCTACCTTTCCATTAACTATTAGTAACAAAAATTCCAAACCAATGGCCACTTTCTTAGAGGAGTAATGAAACTCAGCTCAAAGTGGATGGATGGAGATAATGAACTAGTCAACCAAGTAATGCGTGAATTCAATTTGGGTGGATTATATAGAAAATTATACCAAGTTGTTAAGGAATATGTTCACCCACCCTAGATGAAGTAGAGTGCTCCTTGGGTAGTTTGAGTGTGATTTCTAGATGAATTTGAGATCATGAGATCATTAGTTGAAGATTATGGAAGTATTGGTGTGGATTTGCCTCTATTAAGTAAGAGGTATGAAAATATTTGGGTTGAATAATACCTATGGGTACTTTGGATAAACTATTGGAATGCTTGAGAATAATGGTTGTGATAGCCATTTGCCACCCTATTCTTAAATATTGAGCTTAGCATGAATTTCTACCTAGCAATTAGTATTGGAGCTTAAGTGCACCAAGAAAAGGTGCCAAGTTCAATGATGCGGTTAGAGTGTTAGGTTATAAGAGGTGACTTGATAGTTTAGAGGTGAAGGTGGTGACATTTGATTGGTCTAGTAGAGTTATACATATAGATTGAAGTTATTTTTTGGAAATTATAGTTATATTGAGACTTGACTACTTCAATGCACAAAGAATTTAGTGTATAAATAAATGTAGTACGGTTCAAAGGTACTAATACTCTAGTATTTTTAGATGGTGCAACACTTGTACATTTTTTTGATTTCTTGATGAAGGTTGGATTGCAACAATATTAGGAAGTTGTAATAACTTTGAACTTGGATCAAAACCAAAATTGGAAGTAACAATAACAATAAAGACATTCAATAGATATTGTTGGAAAAATTTGGAAAAAGGTACTTTTTTCAAATGAAGAATTGGATAGTGGGTAATCACATAGAAATTCAAGTAGTGATAGTGTGGAGTAGTTGAAGAAGTTAATTGTGGATGGATGCATGGGACTATGAAACATTCTTGGAGGACAATAGGTTATTGAGTATGTTTCTAAGGATGGCAATAAATTTTAGTAGGAGAAGATGTGAGGTCCTAGCCTAAAATGGCTTCAAGAAACTCCATAACATGGTCACTTTGGTGGTCATTGATAGACATGAATTGGAATGATGGAAGGTTTATAGCTAGATTAGTAAGTTTTTTTTATGATTGCATGATGTCAAGGCACACCACATATGTGTTAAGCATCCTTAGATAGGATACATCACATATCTTGACAACTTCCACTACCTGGATACACCAAGAGAAGCTTGGAAAGGAACTTGGAGAGGGAAGGAAATATAAAGGTAACAATAGATGAATCCATCTAATCTACAAGTATGATGCATGATGGATAATATTGGTATAACGAAATTAATTTACTTTTATAGACTTGAGTGTTTGGATACTTGTCAATCCGAGGACTTGGGTGGTCCAAACTTGAGGCTTGTGACAAGTAATAGAGGTTAATTCAAGCACAAGCATCAATAGATAACAATCATGGGATGCACTTTTTGGGTGCACATCCACCATGGACATTGTTGACAGTCAAAAACTTTTTCCACAAACAAAAAAGGAGAATCACTTGATGGAAGTCCAAACATACCTAATATCTTTCGAGTAGTGATTTCCACTGGAACATGGGCCCAATTGCCACTAAAAGGTTTGGGTATGATTTAATATTGATTTGATTGAAAATATTTAATCTATTATAGACACACACGCACACACACCCACCCTAGATAGTTAGGAGCGAATTTATCCATTTAATTAGATGCAAAAAGCATAATTAATTATCAAATTTTAAGGAATTAATTCAAAAGAATTAATCAATATTGAAATGCAAGTATAGATATGTATAAATTTAAAAAATATCAAACATATTCTCATACCTAATAAAATGAATAAATAAGTGAAACATGAAACAAATTTCATATATCAAGATAAAAATGAAAATTACACAACTTACAAACAAAAATATGGATTGAACAATCACATATTCACACAATAAAGTTTTGTAAAAAATATTTGACCTTTAATTGGTTCAATAAAAAATTTTCCAACCCCTTCTTTACTAAAGGAACCCCCTTTTAAACATTTCCCCCTATTCAATAAATTCAATCTCTTGCTTATTCTATTACAACAACTTTGGTTTCAAATTCATATTTAGATATTATTTTTGAAAAAATATTAGATAAAATAAGTGATTATTCCTTTTGAGTAGTGATTTTGATACATATTTTTATTTTCCAAATTAAGCAATTCTTATTATATACAAATTTTAATTGTTATACATATGGCTATGTCTGATTCAAGATCTAGAAAGTGTGCTATATTTATTTGTTTGGGAGCAAATTCGAGAATTTGTCTATTTTTCTATATCTTCTCATTATCCCTGCTCTCCTATTTATGAAGATTATTTAAGTAGCTACACAGGATGCAATTTAATATTTTGATAGATATTAATTCATTTTTTCATCACATAGATGTAAGGATTAATACCACATTGATAAGTAAACTCACCATAATTTTTTTTGTAAGTGTTTAGTTAGTTATCGTATTTTGTGTGCATTGTAGCATATGGTATGGACTATGTCATATTGTGTATTATTTTATCGCTAACCATATATCACATCCATATATACAAAAATTTAGGATCCCAAGATCAAAAAAGTAAACAGAGTGAAGAATCCAGATCTGGATGACACGTAGACACTAATCTTATGACACATAGGATGAAATCGAAAATGCCACATAGATCATCCCTATATAGGTAAGCAGTGAGATATGATATGGATAATGATTGGAATATGTCTTAAAGTGATATCAATATGCGTGATAAAGCCAAATATTCAGATATCTATATGCTTAATATTCAGATATCTAGATGCTTGATAAAGACTTCACAAGTTACACTGGGATGCAGATACACATGTAAAGGCACATCAATAATCTGGGGCATTTGGAAGATTTAAAATATGGCCATTTAACTAGGGTCTCGGATTTCGATACATTTAGATATTAACAAAACTAGGTTTCATATATAAGCCACTTCAGGAGAGATCATCTAGAGTCTAGAATATAGAAATCTTTTGAAGTGTTTCAACCAGATTTCTTTAGATTTAGATTGCTGAGTTTGGGATTTGTCACATTTTTGCATGGAAAAATACTTCTTTTTACCCTACCACCCAAAATTGGGTAACTGTCTCACTACCATATTTACTCCTTTCTGAGGTGTATCCATGAGAAAATTTCTTCTACATTTAGATTGCTGAGTTTGGGATTTGTGACTTTTTGCATGGAAAAATACTTCTTTTTACCCTACCACCCCCCTTATTGCCAAAATTGCGTAATAGTCTCACTACTATATTTATTCCTTTCTGAGGTGTATCCTTGAGAAATGCTATTAGGTAACCAATTTCTGATTTTAAGTTTCTTTCCTAATACATTAATAAATATTTAGATTGTAATTTGTTTTTACAACTTGTGAATGGAAAATATTTCAACAACTCATTTCCGGTAATAACTCGGTTACTACCAGGAATCTAGTCATTACCAGAATTCCTGTAGCAAACATTTTTCTAGAATTTCGATAACGCTTCCATGGTTGAAATATCCACCCTATGGTTGAAATATCTAGCACATTCATTTTATTGGTAATAAGTTTGAGATGGTTCATCGTTGCCTAATTTTTCTTAAATTCCTCATTAAGACTACAAGATCACGATCAAAGGTTCAGTCAACTGTTGATAGAATACATGATGTTGAGGATAGGAAAGGAGATTTCATGAAATATATTTATGATATACTCCATAGGCTATTTAGTGATGAACCCATTTTCAAAACATGAGATTATCTAACTACAATTCTGAGTAAAAAAAATAGGTTGAATCAATGAATATAGGATCAAGACGTGTGGAACGCAAATCTCTTTTGTATTGCATATTTTATAATTTTTTTTGTAGTATGTATTGACATGGGACAAGAAATGAGAATAGAGGTGGAAGATTTCGATTTTATAACTCTGAACTTATGAATTAATAACATGCTATCTTGTTGATACTATGACTGAATACACAATTTTTATAATTTAATTATAACAATGTAATTTTTTGCAACAGAAAATTAGTTTGGAAGCCCCTTAACATGGTCTAAGTTGCATTCAAATCTTGTAGATGGGATAGATAGGTCTCCTTCATTTCCTATTTGTCATTCACTTATATCTTTGCTCTTTTGTAATTAGCCCTTATAGTTAGACTAACACATTTCATTTTTTTGCTGATAGTTAGACTAACACATTTCATTTTTTTTGCTGACATATGTTGCTCAAGCAATTGATTCATGTCATGTCCAATTCCAAGTAGTTTCTAAAGTTTCTAAGTAATTTCTAAAGTTTCTGTATTATATTAATGTACTCTTACATTTTTAGTTATATCTATCTATCCACGTCCATTGAATTAAATAGACTATGAATATATAAACTCTCTGTGAAAAGTGAGAGATTGTGACCATAGGCCGACAATTATGGTAGGTATTGATACGATGGATATTAATTAAGTAGATGCTCTAATATTGCACATATAGTTCTTGCATCTCTCAAAATTACGAGCATATGGATTGATTATTTAATGTTTAATAATTGAAGCAATTAAATTGTTCAATATTTTTGGCATCATTACTAGGAAGATGCTAAAGGGATTAGAGTTTGGATACTTTGTTTCGTTTATTTCCTTTATGCAAGTGTGTCTCATGGAAAAAAAGAGACTCCCATGAAGATCATAAAATTTGTGGAAACATGGTCTTAGTATCATGAGGATTCCAATTGAATAAGGAATGGTGTGTTTATTTCTGCAATTTAGTTTTCATTCATGGAAAAGGAGACTCCCATATAGAACAAATAATTTCTTGGAAATAGAGTCCTAGTAGCACAAGGATTCCAAGTATATAAAGTGTGGTGTGATTTCATTTCAACAGTCAATTTCATTTCCATATCACCATTAAAACATTGGGTTTTTAAGGTGTTGTAAGAACTCTAGATGATAATATATTTACGATCAAGAGCTCCAAATTAGTAGGAATAATTTGAAGATGTTAAATAATTTGATGAGAAAAGGAGGACATGATCCCATCTGCATTTTCTAAAATCCTTGTCCACAATCCATAATTGTCACTAGCGATGGGTCTTCTTTCAAAAAGAGTAAGGAATCCATGAAGAAGTTCCACACGAAGAAGATTTAGAAGTTTCTTTTAGTCATTCTTTGTTGAGATTTCTTTTAATTAAATTTAGAGAAAATCTCATGAATGTGACAAAAATAGGATTTGTTGCTAAATTGACTCCATCTAATCCTGATGTGGAGTTATTGCATCCTATTTTGTTGTGAGTGAATTTATGATTCAGTTTCTACTCTAATGTAAGCCCGTAGAGGCAAATTAGCATGAGGGATGTGAGGTGAGTGGAAGAGAGTGCAGATGAGAAACTCTGCTATTGTAATTCTCCTGTTTGATGTATAAGACTGCCGATGCCTCTGTTTGGTGGACGTAGCCCAGATTGGTTGGGTGAACCACGTTAAAACTTCTTGTCTTCATGTTTTAATTGTTGTGTGTACGTTTTTTATTTGTTTTTGCTGCGTAACTCTTACATTCTTGTTATCATATGAATGCAATCAAAAAATCATGGACCATATCCAATGAAAAATAGACATTAGAACCATATATTGAATAATTTATTGGATATCTATCACTAGATCCCTATTGCATTCAAGAGTTAGATGAGCAACATTTAGAAGAATTTCATGGCATGGAAACCAAAAAAGGCCAAGAAGACAAACGTTGCATTGATACATTGTTCCGAACAGTCATCGGGCTATAATATTACTTCATTTTTCAACATTTATTGACATCAAATCCTTATGAGCAACTAGCCTCTCATATCCCGACGATCACAAAGGTACAATTTTCAAATTTGGATGTGAGTCTAGCCGGGATCTCGTTTCGTAAGTGGATGCATTGGAAATAATCATACACTTGAAGAATATTTTCTCCTCCAAAAGAGTAGGTTAGAATAGAGAAATAAAATAATAAGTAATATAATAAAGATAAAAATAATTCCAGGTATCAAAACTATGTTTTTGGTGCAATTGGACATGAAATTTGCTCGAAAATTAGGTCCCTAGCGAACAAGGTCCACTATAATTTTTCATATTTTTGTTGGATCAATATTTCATAAGTAGTTCTTATAATATTTTTAGCAGTATGATTGGGAAATATCACGCCAAGAACATATTCTACATGAAAAATATGGTCCATGATGGGCTATGTATAACTTAAAGTATTTGTTGTAGCAGACAAGATAGTATTGTTTCAAGAAATGAAGGTTTCATGTTCATATAACAAGTTTCAAAATCCTGTAGCAGTTTATTTTTGAAAGAGCCTTTTGATGAATATACAAGAAAAATTTACAAAGGGATTGTGGAAAGCATCTTGTGTTAGATGAAATTGAGATTATCTTGGGCCCATCTTGTGGGGAATTTACTAGCCAACCAAAAGGAAAAGAGGATTATTGGAGCAACCCATACCTACATAAATTGAGTCTAAGAGGGAATGAAAATCAGATCATTAAATTCAAATGATCATTACAATTTGGAAAATAATTCATTTTATAGCAAAAAAAGGCAGTCACTTAAAAAAGGGTGGTCTATGTTCTAATAACAACATGAGCATAATTGATAGAGTTTTGAGACAATTGTTATGAACCAATCCTTTGTTTGCCATTTATCAAAACAATAGGTCTATTTCCTGTAGAAACATATCAAATAATTAATAGCTATTCCAAGTATAAATTCAGTGGTAGATGCCAACACCATAATTCATCATAATTAATAAAATATTCATGGTTGATCAAGATAGTGTAGTTTTGTTTTCTAAATTTTGTCCTTTATGTAAAACAGAGACAATGACATGTTTCAATTTCATATGTTGTGTATTCCTTGCAAGGAATTTTTTGTTGTCATTAGCCGTTACCATGATCACTTTTCATAGGCTAGCAAGCTATTACCATATTTTTTCTCTATCGACAATCAAAGTTTTGGGGGAATTAACAACATTGTATGAAGTCAAAGTAGAGTTATTTACACTATTAATAAACTATATGAAGTGTATTAATTCCAGTAGCTCTCAAATACCTCTTGTTATTCACATCATTACCTTGGGGTTCAGTTCTTTTTTTCGTCAGCCTCTTTGTTTTTAAAAGAAGCCAAGTGGTACATAAATATAGAGGATGTTCCTCAAAGAAAATTCAGAATTCAAGGCTAGGAAAAGACTCCATGTTTGTTTGGTAGTATCAACACTTAACCATACATGCCTGAGAAACAATAAGTGGTATTTATTCCTGGAATACCACCGATGTGGATAGGTATGATTAAAATCGAGATGTATCACCATGGAAAACACATGTCATTCAAAGGATTCATACAAATTCATGCACAACTAGAGGGAAATTTGATTTTTACATCTGAAATTGATATTTTGGTAGCAGTGTGATATGTAGATTTGAAGGCATAATGCAAGACTAAGGTAAACTGTAACTACACTAAGGCATGGAATTTTCTATCTATTTTTTTTTTATTTTTATTTTTTTAATTTGGGGCTAAAAAAATCTAAAATCACTTTTTAAAATATGGCATGCCTCACCTTATCATCATTATGTGTCATTTCATTACATTCACCGTATTCGAATGAGACAATTTACTATATCACACTCTAATTATCAATATTATTACAAATGGTCCACATGATTCAACATGATTTGAATCAAATCATGATTCAAATTGAGAAAACGTGACTATCGTATCAACCACTTATTTTTGGTAATGAACCTCGGTTTCTGTCAAATTTGATTGCTTTGTTAGTTGTGCCCGAATCATGATATCGTGTAAACATCCATCTTCCTTTTGTCCATAACATTCGCAAGTTATCTTTTGGAATCATAAACTATGAACAAATTTAAGTGAAAAAAATACATAAAACTAGAGCATTATGAAAGGAATATGAGTTATTAAAAGGGAGCCAAACAAGGTTAAATATTTTAAGGAGAATTTTAAGAGTAGAGAGTTATTTTGGGAGTCTAAATGGCTCTCATTTTGTGGGAAAATATAGGGTTAGAATGAGAAAGCCACAAAGGCATTTGCTGAAATTTTTGATGGAAACAGAGCTAGGATATGGAACTTTTTCCTCATAGTATCTAAAGATTCTATAAGAATAATCACAAAAATACCATAAGAAGGCAAACCTGGGTTGAAGGGAATGATGGTGAAAGGGAAAAAAAATGAATCATCACTTATTTTTGACTAAGAGAAACCCTGACTCAAGAAAGGATATCCCTTAGACATGTCTAAAAGAATAATGAAGAGATTTCTTAGTCACTATATATAATTTCATTAGATGTGAATGAAGGTAAAAAGTAACATTTTTGTATCATATGAATTTCATATTTCATTTTCAAAGAGAGAATATCAACCTCCCTTTTTTCTATGGAAAGATTATCCAAAAATTCAACCCATGTCTAAGCTCATTCTACCAATGTAGAATGAAGCTTGTTCCACCATGGATTCATTAAATTACTAATTGAAAACGAATTGCATAAGAGAAATTAGACATGGAACCATTTCTTATTCTGGGATAAGTTCTAGGACCATTTTGTTGTAGAAGAAGTTCTTAAGGATACTAAATATTAGAGAAATTTTTGAGGCATAAAATGGGACTCCTAAGGAAAATTATAAAATAATAGTGGAAATAATAAAATAATATTAGATTACATCATCAAATTTTAGAGGGAAAAAATAAAAAACTACTTTTTCAACTCATATTTTTGACTTATATCCCCATGATTTTACTTAAATTTCGAGCGGGAGCACTTGTTGGATGTAAAATTTAATTCCTTATCTAATGTGTACACATGTTGCATACTTTTGATGGAACTTTGTACACAAAAATGAGAAATATATGAAAACATGTGATTGCAATCAAGTTTTTCATGTATTTCTCATTTTTCGTGTAGTAGGGTCCATCGAAAGTATGTAACATGGGTACTCTTTTGATGAGGAATTAAATTGCACATCCAACGAGTGCTCCCACTTGAAATTTGAGTAAATCCGTAGGGAGATAAGTTTAAAATACGAGTTGAAAAAATAGTTTTTTTATTTTTATTTTTAATCTTTTTATTTTTTACTCCAAAAATGGTGAATCATCCCCCATGGTTGACATCATAATTTTTAATCCTATTGGTTCTTATAAATTTGATTTTGGTTGTACACTTTTTGTTTTGAAGCCCATTTTAGACCTCAAAATTTCTCTAATGTATCCTTTGAGAAAGCCATATCCACCTCAATTAAGAGAAGAAGAGGGCTACATAAAGAAAAGAGGAACCTTATATAAAAAGTATGGCTATTACATAAAAGGATACCAACTCTAGGACCAAAAAAATAAGGACACTACAAGAAAAATACCTTATAACGAAGGCTATAATGAAGTTTTTTAGTGTTATAAAATTGGAAAAAATTGTCAAAAAAACCTCCTCTACAACATTCATTTGTGGTAGAGGATGTTTTAACAGAGCTCATAACAGAACTTCATCACAACTAAAAATATTTGGGTGGTCGAATGTTTTAGCGGATGTTTTCTTAACAACGTGCTTACTAGAAAAATCACACTGGTGCACTACCAGTATAAAAACACTTGTGCTATAAATTTAAATAAAAGAACCGGGACTGGAAGAAAAAGTTTGGAGAACCTATGTGTTAACTTTATAAAAGAACCGATGCTTTAATAATAAAATTGAAATAGCTAGTACAATCTATGATACCATGCATCAGGGCATTGAATGTAAACAACATCGGTGCCTAAAAACTATACTTCCCCACTACTTGTGTATTCTAAAAATGCCCCAAGAAGTGCTTTTTAGGAAGGGAAATAGGGCAACAAAAACATCTTGCAACCCCGATGTTCTTATCTTCTCCAATGCACCAGGTCATTATGCATAAAAATGCACTAGTACTGATGAGTTATATAAAAGCACCAGTGCACTACTAGTATAAAAGAACTAATGCTATTAATTTAAATAATAGCACTGAGTTTGGAAATAATATTTTGGAGCACCAGGGCGTTGGTTTTATGAAAGCACCAATGCTTTAATAATAACAATGCACCAGGTCATACAATCTATGATACCATGCACTGGGGTGTTAAATGCAAACAATGTTGGTGCTTGAAAAGTATAATGCCCCGGTGCTTATGTGTTTGCAAAAGCCCCAATGCTGTAATTTTCACAAAAGGCACCGGGGAAAGAAAAAAAATCTTGCAGTACCAGAGCTTTTACGTAATCTAACCCACCGGTGCATTAATAATAACGATGCAATGATGCATTAAATGTGAATCACATTGGTGTATGAAATGTATAACTTCCCAATGCGTATTGATTTTACACATGCACTGAGATTTTGTATGTATGCAAACACCGAGATACCATTTTTATTATTATAAATATTGTTGTTGAAAAACTCGTAGTCAGAGTGGTGAACATTAATATCGACGATGTCTCGGTATCCATTTTATCTTTCTTAGAAACATTGACCTGTGATAATGTAATTATTGTGATTTTAAAAATCTATTATCCATTGAAAAATATACATATATCTTATAACAATATTCATGTAAATTAAATTTTGATTAGAGCATTTGTATATGTTGTTTGGATTAATTTTTTATATCATCAGATTTCACATTTATTCATTATAATATTTAATCATCCATATATTTAATTAGTGGTGTAACATTTCACAACAACATTGGAAAACATAATAAATTAAATTAAATTGTATTTTATTATATATGAAGAAGAGGCTCTTTGTCATATGAAATGGGATAGTTATTGGTAACCCCTTTTATTTAAATTGGTACACTATGTCCATAACATTAAACAAAATGTATGAATTTCACACGCAATTATTTCAAAAAATACAACTACTTGCATTGATATCCAAATAAATCATCATTCTTCACTGGAACATTGACAGTGCTCGAGCTACTTCCATGACTTGGGTTATTTGGACAAATGTTTTGTTAATTGCATTTTGTCTTTTTCAAGTTCCATCTACAAAGATAAAAATTAAGTGCAATGAGTGTATCTACATTGGCAAGAATAATAAAAATTGAAATAAATAATATACAACAATGTAAATAAAAAAGAAATGTACCATAACAATAATATACAACAATGTAAATAAAAAAGAAATGTACCATAACAATAATATACAACAATGTAAATAAAAAAGAAATCTCACGCCTTCTTTCAAAAACTCTTATGTTGGTGCAATTCCATACTTTGTTTGCTACAAGTTTTATACCCCATAATAAATAATTGATTTAATATAAAATATTGTTATGTTCTATTAATTATAAACTCAAAGAAGTAAAACAACATACATACTTACATATTCCACAATTAATTTTTTATATGCCAACATCTACTCACAACCCATATTTAAACCAATGTCAATCAATTCTTTCGATTACTCTTCTTTGTATATTAGCACCTATTTGAAGAAATTTAAGGATGTGTTGATGAAAAAAAATGACCTCATCAACATGTGAGATATAACACTTGGTCAGAGCCCCATCTAAGTCCTTATTCATTTCATTTGGTGGTTTTGACTGGTTAAATTGGGTCTAGTTACCCTCTCTCTCTTTTGGTTTATGAGTTGTCTATTTTATCAATAGAAAGAGAGAAATTAGATCTACCCTCCTGCTATGCACATGCAAGGAAAAAAATCCTTAAGATGACTTGAGGTATCACCCAAGGCACACCTAAATTGTGCCCCTACGTAAGGAACTTCTTGAATGAAAATTTTAATCTAAATGCATATCTAATCTAATATGCAAGCAAAAAGATAATCCTATCTCGAATTGGAAAAGGACGACCTTCTCTCAATTCCAGAGAAGATGAACTAACTAACGAGGGGAAGATGATTGTTTATATAATGATTGAATTCAGAAAGTGATCTAATAAATTATAAAATGAATACTATTTTTCATGTTGCAACTTAATCTCATTTTATGAATTCAATCATTATATAAACAATCCTCTTCCCTTGGTTAGTTAGTTCATTTTCTCTCGAATTGAGAGAAGGATCTCCTTTTCCAATTTGAGATAGGATTAATTTTTTTCTTGCATATTAAAGTATATCTGCATTTAGATTAAAATATGAATTATAAAAGTCCCTTATGTAGGGGCAGACTTTAGGTGTGGCTTGGTTGAACCCTCAAGCCAGCTTAAGGATTTGCTTGCTTGCATGTGAATAGAAAGAGGGCAGATCTGATTTTTCTCTTTCTATTGGTTAGTAATAGACAAACCATAAGCGAAAAGAGAGAGAGATAAGGTAACTAGACCCAATTGAACCAATCATAACCACTAATTGAAATAAATAAGGGCTTAGTTGGGGATCTGACCGAGTGGTCTCTCTCACATGTTGATGAGGCCATTTCTAGCTGTCAAAATTTTTAGCGCTAGAAGGAGGGGAAAAATAAATTGTTTCTTTAAAGATTTTGTGCTTTAAGATTTTATCTTATTACTATGAATCCACTTAAAATATCACCTTGGAGTTTCTTTATCAGACTTCCACTAGCTTCCACTCCAATAGAGGTAGTTGAGGCATTGTCTAAAGTCAAATTCGATGGTAAGAATTTTGCTTTTGATCATCTCCTTCAGTGTATTTTAAATTGTAATAATTTCAATATTGATGAAGGTGTTATTTGTAGGATATTTACTCTTAAATTGACAGGTCAAGCTAAATACTGGTGTCAATCCTTTCTAATTTCCTTTGTACATAGCTGGGATGAATATTAAAAAAAAATTCTTCACTCTTTTCAGGAATACGATTACGAAAATATGTGTAATCAATTGGAAGAATTGCATAGGATGGAAGGCGAGTCTTTGGAAAAATTTCTAACTAAATTCAAATTAATTTGTATGAAATTTCATTCTAAAGATTTACCTCCTAAATTTCAACTAATAGGATGGTTCAAAAATTTATTATCTCTTCCTTGTATATCTTACCAAGAACTAGAAGCACTTGCATTGTTGATGAAGAGTCAATTGCTCAAAATGAAAACCTTGATCCTCCACAAATTAAAATTTCAAATACTGCTAATCGTCAATTTCAACCAGAGGTTGTTGTCTCTTAAAAAAATGATGTTGATCTCAAAACTTCCTCAAATTTAAATAATGTTTCTTTATCTAATGAAATAGAAAATCAATAAGATGTAGAGTACACTAGAAGCTATCAACAACAAGAAAATCAACTAGAGAATGTTAGCAATATACAAATTGTTGAAATTAATTCAAAATATTCTTTTGTTGATAATTATCAATATCAAACTTCAGAGAAGACTAACAACAATTCGCAGATCAATCAAACATATAATAGATCTGATTTTTGTGAAGATATGGATCAACAATATGAGATTTGTGTCAGTACAAATGTGGAAGAATCTATTTTTAAAAGTGAGAAAACTTTTGCAAATAGAGAAACTCTCATGTATATTTCTTCAACCTCTTATTTTTGTCTCTATCTTGATATTTTCAATAAGAATGATTCAAATTTTTATCAATCGACAATCCCTATCAACACAAATTTAATTTTAGAAAATAGAAGAGTAGTAATTAATAATGAATTATTGCCTATTTTTGATATTGTTAGAGAAAATTCAATCAACAATTTTTTCAATTATCCTGGAGATTCTCTTAATATGACATTTAATTACTTTCCTGGTTCTGATTTATGTTATTCAGAGGAAAAGAACACTTATGAAATTATTTTTGATGATGACTTGAAAACTGAAAATGATCAACCTCTTTTCTCTTCAAAATTGGTTTGATTGACTCCCATATTCCCAATTCCTTAATAAAATCTAATTTTGAAGAGGAAATAACGTTAATCAAGAAATTATATTAGTTAATTCTCATTTTCAATCATTTTATCATCTTGGTAATTCCAATGTTCACGAATCTATCCCAATATTTGATTCCTATGAATGACAATGAAGAAGTAGGGCCTTTTTGGACCATAAACTTGAAATATTCTCATTCTCCCAGACGAATGCTAACAATAATTTTAATTTCATAATCTCTGTTGGCACTTGTGGGAAGGAATTTTTTGCGAGAAAACCCCAACAATGTTGTACCATTATTTGCATATTGATTTATGCTAGGTCCCTATATTACTAGTTTAGTCCCTTATTGTTATTAGTTTAGCCCCCTTATTGTTATTGTTGTACCCCTGTAACCCCAATATTGTTATTATTGTGCCCTTACATTGTTATTGTTAGGTCGGCTAGGATTATATTGTGGGCCCATGGACTCCTATATATAGAAGGAGGTTTTGGTCATTTGTATCATCGAAGAATTGTTCATTTATGTAATGTATTGGAGGTTTTCCCCTCGAAGTGGCTGATTTCTAAGGGGTTGATCTCCCTTTTCTTCTATTTTTGGAGCTGGTTTCATAACATTTGGTATCAGAGCTTTGGATTCTAGGGTTTTGCTACTCCAAACAGGTCATCATGGAATTTTCGCTATAAATTTTTTTCTACGAAGGTTCAGAAGTGGAAATTGTTAGAGTGCAAAGCAGAAATTCTGAGGAAGATCGTCGCAAAATTTCAGAGATTTTTTCACAATATTTTCGGAGATATGATCTATGGAAGTTAGGGATTTTTGCAGGCTCCTGAATTTAACCTAAACAGGTTATCGCAAAATTTTCACTATAAATATTTTTCTACGTGGTTTCAGAAGCTGAAATTTTCACAGATAGAAGCTGAAATCCTGAAAAACCTGTTATCACTCAGTAATTTCTCTAGGTTCGAGAGAAATAGTCTGAGGTAACCACAAACCAACTTTTAGGTACAAAATCTAGCCAATATGTACCCAAAGAGGGCTCTCTCTGTAAAATTTAGCTTTGTTTTGAAAGATATTAGGCTAGTTATAAAGTCTAGGGATTTTGATTGAGTTTGGGTGGTGAAATTATATAGCAGAGGGTAAGACTGAATATTTCAGGCCATTGGGCTAATGGAGTCAAAGAAGATGGTTTCACAGGGCAAGGTGATCAAATAGGGAACAATTATAGATTTAAAGTGAATGGAATGGAATAAAAAATGGATGAAGGGAAATTAAGAATCCTTCAACACATTCGAAAGAGGGAAATTGAGTGATTATTAACAAAGAGAAATTAAGAATTCTTTATTAAATAATAAAATTGCATAAACTAGCAAAACCAGAGCAATTAAGAATTCACGGTTTAAACCAGTTCAGAAGAAAACATTTAGAATAACAATGATTAAAAACAGATTACACTTAAGAAATTTCTAATTTATTTCTTTTCATTAATTATTCAGATATGAAACACAGATGATATAATAAACAAGTATAAAACTTCAAAACATAAGAGATAGATGACTTATTGATCCATTGTCTGACGCAAGAATCCTGTAAAAAGTCTTTTCATCAATTCTTTATCCAGCTGGCCACACAAAATTTATACAACAACACTTTATTCCAAAATAGTCAATGTTACAGCAAAGTATAAGAATCCACCCCTCAATACTCCGATTGAGGGAGTATTTATACAAAAAATTATAAAAAATATCTCATAATAGATTGAGATATAATCTAGGATGACTCATAAGTATGTTACAACAAACTAGAGACAGATGGTCTCGTAGATAAGAAAAATGATAACTGATGTTGTGTTGTTTCCTTCTTTTGAGAATGTGATGGATGTAGGCCCTAAGATTTGGCTCGTTGCTATCCTCTTTAGCAATTCTGTGCTGGCTGCTCCGTTTTACTGATACTCTTTATCTTCACTGATAATATTTAACCTCTGTCTACCCTTATATCCTTCTTATTATAAATTTACCGTAGTAAATGATCAAAAATTCATGTAAGGATAATTTTTACAAAATTTCTAACATTTCTTCCCACCATGTATCTTCGGGTATTCTGGTTCTTTGCAGCTTTCTGAGAGTTTCATCCGTCTTTGTATATCTGAAGAAAGTAGGTTGAATTGGGATCATAATTTGCATGGAAGTAATGGATTATCTTAGGAAAAATATGGACTGAAGGGAGAAGATACATGGGAAGATTGGATTCCCATAATCCAAAAATGTTAGAACCTTTCAATTAATTATCTCTGCAGTAGCAAAAAATTCGAAGAGGATTTTCACTGAGAACAAGGTCTTTAATTTGGAAATATCTGTCTGCTAAAGGCAGATAGTCTAAATCTCTATGAGGGGCATTTAGGGGTGCGACATTCAAAGCCACGGGAATTTCCATTTCTGGTTCTTGTGGATTCAGAAATGAACTGCGGGTTTTGATGAAAAAACTGGCACAATCACAGGTTTGGGAATGCAAAATGTAATTTTGGGAATTAAGGAATGAACTAAAGACCAATCTAGAACCCTGTTTCAGTTTTTCGTGTGGAATTTAAAACAAAACCAAGATTTTTACAAAGTTCAGCAGGAATTTAGGTAAATACCTATTTTCCGGGAAATCAACAGTGATGAAAACAGGTGCTGGAAATGGCGGGTGAATTCTGGATGCTCGACTGCAATTTTCTTCAGCAAAGTAGCGGTTGGAAAATTTCGACAGTTGATTTTGAAATTCGTTTGCATGGGACACTGGTCACTGCGTGAAATAATGAAAATGACGCGGGTTCTTTTGTTTTATTCACAAAGTCAAAGGTTGGCAGGTTTTTTATTATTTTAATGGATGACATCAGCAAGTACGGAGGTTTCGTCACCGGAGGCAGGCGGTAAGCGGTTTCCATCGCACAGCTTTTGGGGAGGAGTGGTTTTCAGTGGAGGGCGAGCGATTCCATACGATGGACGATGCATGGCGCGACACTGTTCAGAAAAATTCTTGGCCATTGCGCATTATCGTTTGGACGTAGATGCACAACGATATTCATAATAACCATAGATCTGAGATTAGTCGATCGGACGGTCCTTGGGAAAGGAAGATGGCGGGGAATTAATATGGTGGGCCCAATGTAATTTATTATGAAATAATCGCATTGGGGGCATTTTGATTGGTGGATTAGGTTATTAATTAACCATGAGGGTTAATTAATCCCTTTATACAACGGATTATTGATTTTGCTTATTAATTGGAAATTCAACCAATTAATTAAATTTATATGGTTATTTTTCAACCAACGGGGCGGGATATTATATTAATTTGGAAATTTTATAAAAATAATACAGAAAGGGGGAATTTACATAAGGATTTAAATAATAAGTTAGAAATTAATATGAAAAATGAATAGAAGCGCTAAGTGTAAAACATAAAGGTAATGTATTTAACTTATGCTTTTATGAATAGGGTTTTTTATGAAATATTGCATAATTTTCCTAAGCAAAATAGGATTTTACTTAGGAAAATATTTTTTAGAAGTGAATGATTGTCATGATGAATGATTTTAAGTACTTAGGATTTTATAATTATTGGGCCAAGGGTTCGGTCTCTCCAAAAGTCAAGGAAATTCCTTGAGCCCCTCCAATTTTCAAATGCCTTAGTACTTAGGGGAAATTAGTGAAATTTTTAGGGAAAAATGAGAAGAGAAGTTAATAATCTGACTTTGCGTTGCTTGAAATTCTTCCAGTGTAGTGCCTGCCTTTGCACTTGTGATGAAAGTAAAGATTTAAAACATATAGAGTCATTATCCATCACATGTAATTCTGCAACAACATCTACCTACCCTACCTACTTTACCCTACCATTTTTTCTTCTTTATTAGGGTGCACTTAGACTGGAAAACCCTCATCACACTTTTTCTTTTACATTTGGAAATCTATCTGATTCTATCCTTATTACATCCAATGGCTCAGATTAAAATGTTGAGCTCCTTTTATTTACTCTACCTATCTACTTATCTGCCAAGATTAAACAATTTGGTCAGATTTTATTCTCTATCTCTAAAACATAAAATTGAAAAATGAACTAGCCAAGCTTAAACTGTTTGACTGTTCATAAATTGTGGCATAGAATACAAGCTGCACACAATTTTATTTATTACATAAGAGCAAAAAAAGTAGTGGCATTTAGACTTGCACACTTTCCTTGGCCTTTCTTTTGGCGGGGTTCATTTTCTTTCACTTTTTTGGCCATTTTATTCTTTTCACCCTTTGATTTTTCTTTTAGGGTATACCCTCTTTACATTTTTTAAATGTTTTGATTTTTTTGACAATATGGAAAACCTTTGCAACAAGGAAAGGTATGAACATATTACATAGCTCATCAAGTAAATCATGATATATGACACCTATTGGTATAGGAGCATAACACTGGCTCCACTTGGGGATGGCTTTTCCTGGTGAAAAGTCAAGAACAGCAGGTCAGTTGCCTTCTTCTTTGACCTTTGATGATCTTAGTAAGTGTTTTCTATCTTCTGCAAACTGAAATCTGATCTGAAACTAAAACAACACACAAATAATTTTCAAACCAACTTAATGAAAAACTAGTTGCAAATTGAAAACTAAAAAAAATGCTCAAAATTTTAAGCTTATTAGCACTCATCTACCTACTCAATCTACTGTTCAACTGTTGGTTAGGTAAAATGAAATAGCCAATGCAACCATTCAAGAATTATGTACTTTGATATATTTTGTTGCATTTTCTTGTTGATTATCAAAATTCTACTTCTGCAACCTATTAGAAACTTGTCAATAAATGAGAGGATAAGGAAACACTTGATTTCCTTTGTTGACTCTAGAAACTATACAAAAGGATCTATTCTGGATGGCCTCCATACCATGAATATGAAATGTTATTTTCATATTTATCTTCCTGTAAACTTTCAGATAAGATTTGTGATGATATTCCTACTGATTGTAATGTTTGACTGTTGAATCCTTTATCATCTTGATTCTGAAAATCATAATTAGTTAATAGAGGAATGCTTTGAATGCCTTCAATATTCAACATATCTGCTATTGGATCCTGAAAAACTTGGGAAAATGGCTGCAACCTATAGCATATAGGTTTCCATGAGAATTCATAAACTTCAACAAGTTTCTCATCCTTTTCATTAAATATGCTATACCACATTTCCTTTAAAAGCTGAAATGGTTCAAAACATAGTGATATGGAACTTTCTTGTGTCATTTGATTATTTATTTCAATGGGAACTGATGACTGCAATTGTGAAATTGAAAAATCTTGATCAATAGTTTCATTATATTCTTTGTTGTCAATCACAATTCCTAAAGATTGCTGATTATTGATGGTATGAAAGTTGTCTCTAATGAACTGAAATGAAGCAAAACAAAGAAGTAAAGAATCTTTACTTATTTCCACATTTTCTGCTTTTTCTTCCTCACTCTCATGGTTTATCTGTATTGGTTGATCACTATCTTCAATCTGCTGAAACTGAGTTTCTTCATCCCACAAACTAGGTTCTGATTGCTCTGTAAAGTTAGCTTGAGTTTGGAGGACATAACTATCATCATAATGATCATACTTAGGAAAATCATCGAAAGAAGGAATTTCATCAAACATACACATTAGATCAGCAGATTCCTCTTCCTCATATTGATTTGTAAATTCATTTTCTGATCTATGATAATTTGAATTAAGAGGAATTTGTTCATGGCTATCAACCTCTTCTATTTCTTCATGGTGATTTTGTATAAAAAATTCATCTTTCATAGTGATCTACTGTGTTCTTTCATCTAGTTTTCTTACCAAAAGGTTGAGTTTTACCTCTGCAATGTTTTTCTTTTCTTCTTCTTCTGCTTTCAACTTTTCTTGTCTGATTTGTAGATTAAATTCTACATCAACTGCAATGTTCTGCATCTTTACAAGTGTTTTTGGATCTCTTTCTCTTAACCGAAATTCTATTTATGGATCAAAGGCACTTGGATAATGCAAGAGAGCTGAATCATGAGGAGGTCTAATATTTTCTGGCATTGAATAATAAACTTGATTAAATCTGTCAGAAAATTGTTGTATTGTTTCATTTGGATGTCTTTTTAACTGATTATATTCTTCCATGATCACAAAAGGATTAACTTTGATTATCCATCTATCAAGGAAAATTTTGATAAACTGCTGGAAATTTGAAATGCTAGCATTAGGCAGATTTTTGAACCAACTCTTTATTCTATTTTGCAAAGAAAGAGAAAAAAGTCTGATTTTAACATCATCTTCATCAATCTCAAATAAATCCAAATAATTCTCAAAACCTTGAATATGTTTTTGGGCAGTGATACCATTCTCTCCATCAAATCTAGGAAGATACTTGTAGTATTTTTTAGGAAAATCATGGATTATAGGAGGTAAAATAAGGGGCTTATATCTATCTGGAACTTTATATGGCACAGGGATATGTACAGGGATTGCAAGATCAGTCTTGATTATTTGAGGCTTCTTAATTGGAAAATGATCATCATTAGATTCATAAGAAAGCTGCTCAAAGAGATTAGGAGAATTATTACTTACAAACTTCAAAGGAAAATAATTAAAAACTAATCTAAGATCTTCTATAAAATACAATATACATTGAAAAAATTTCTTAATGAGAAAGAACATAATGTCTTGGATTAAGATCCAAGTTGAAAGCCTGATCTTTCCATATTGTTATTTGAGGTTCATTCCTCCAGTGGAGTCTTGATTGTGAAATTAAGTTGGAGTCACCAGGTGGATGATTTTAACCTTTGTGTGTCTGATCACTATCCACCATCATAGATTAGATCTGAACCTGTAAAATATTTCTGAAGAAAAATGTTAGTCTTCCCCAGCGGAGTCGCCACTATGTTATCACTTATTAATTTCTCCATGTTCGAGAGAAATAGTCCGAGGTAACCACAAACCAACTTTTAGGTACAGAATCTAGCTAATCTGTACCCAGAGAGGGCTCTCTCTGTAAAATTTAGCTTTTTTCTGAAAGATATTAGGCTAGTTATATCTTTCGAAGAAAGTAGGTTGAATTGGGATCATAATTTTCATGGCAGTAATGGATTATCTCAAGAAAAATATGGAATGAAGGGAGAAGATACATGGGAATATTGGATTCCCATAATCCAAAAATGTCAGAACCTTTCAAGTAATTATCTATGTAGTAGCAAAACATTTGAAGAGGATTTTCACTGAGAACAAGGTCTTTAATTTGGAAATATCTGTTTGCTAAAGGCAGATAGTCTAAATCTCTGTGAGGGGCATTTAGGGGTGCGACATTCAAAGCCACGGGAATTTCCATTACTAGTTCTTGCGGATTCAGAAATGAACTGCGGGTTTTGATGAAAAAACTGGCACAATCACAGGTTTGGGAATGCAAAATGTAATTTTGGGAATTGAGGAATGAACTAAAGACCAATCTAGAACCCTGTTTCAGTTATTCATGTGGAATTTAAAACAAAACCAGGATTTTTACAGAGTTCAGCGGGAATTTAGGTAAATACCTATTTTCTAGGAAATCAACAGTGATGAAACAGGTGCTGGCAATGGCGGGTGAATTCTGGATGCTCGACTGCAATTTTCTTCAGCAAAGTAGCAGTTGGAAAATTTCGACGGTTGATTTCGAAATTTTTTTGCATGGGACACTGGTCACTGCGTGAAATAAAGAAAATGACGCGGGTGCTTTTGTTTTATTCACAAAGGCAAAGGTTGGCGGGTTTTTTATTATTTTAATGGATGACGTCAGCAAGTATGGAGGTTTCGTCATGGGAGGCAGGCGGTAAGTGGTTTCCATCGCACAACTTTTGGGGAGGAGTGGTTTTCAGCGGAGGGCGAGCAATTCCATAGGATGGACGACGCGTGACACGACACTGTTCAAAAAACCGCTTGGCCATCGCGCATTATCGTTCGGACACGGATGCGCAACGATATTCATAATAACCGTAGATCTGAGATTAGTCGATCGGACGGTCCTCGGGAAAGGAAGATGATGGGGAATTAATATGGCAGGCCCAATGTAATTTATTATGAAATAATCGCATCCGGGGCATTTTGATTGGTGGATTAGGTTATTAATTAACCATGAGGGTTAATTAATCCCTTTATACAGCGGATTATCGATTTTTCTTATTAATTGGAAATTCAACCAATTAATTAAATTTATATGGTTATTTTTCAACCAACGGGGTGGGATATTATATTAATTTGGAAATTTTATTAAAATAATACGGAAAGGGGGAATTTACATAGGGATTTAAATAATAAGTTAGAAATTAATATGAAAAATGAACAGAAGCACTAAGTGTAAAACATCAAGGTAATGTATTTTACTTATGCTTTTATGAATAGGGTTTTTTTATGAAATATTGCGTAATTTTAATTTTTAGAAGTGAATGAATGTCATTATGAATGATTTTAAGTACTTAGGATTTTCCAATTATTGGGCCGAGGGTCCGGTCCCTCCAAAAGTCAAGGAAATGCCTTGAGCCCCTCCAATTTTCAAATGCCTTAGTACTTAGGAGAAATTAGTGAATGCTTTAGGGAAAAATGAGAAGGGAAGTTAATAATCTGACTTTGCTTTGCTTGAAATTCTTCCAGTGTAGTGTCTGCCTTTGCACTTGTGATGAAAGTAAAGATTTAACACATCTAGAGTCATTATCCATCACATGTAATTCTGCAACAACATCTACCTACCCTACCTACTTTACCCTACCATTTTTTCTTCTTTATTAGGGTGCACTTAGACTGGAAAACCCTCATCACACTTTTTCTTTTACATTTGGAAATATATCTAATTCTATCCTTATTACATCCAAGGGCTCAAATTAAACTGTTGAGCTCCTTTTATTTACTCTACCTATCTACTTATCTGCCAAGATTAAACAGTTTGGTCAGATTTTTTTCTCTATCTCTAAAACATAAAATTGAAAGATGAACTAGCCAAGCTTAAACTATTTGACTGTTCATAAATTGTGGCATATAATACAAGTTGCACACAATTTTATTTATTACATAAGAGCAAAAAAGTAGTGGAATTTAGACTTGCACACTTTCCTTGGCCTTTCTTTTGGTGGGGTTCATTTTCTTTCACTTTTTTTGGCCATTTTATTCTTTTCACCCTTTGATTTTTATTTTAGGGTATACCCTCTTTACATTTTTTAAATTTTTTGGTTTTTTTGACAATATGGAAAACCTTTGCAACAAGGAAAGGTATGAACATATTACATATCTCATCAAGTCAATCATGATATATGACACTTACTGGTATAGGAGCATAACATAACCTCCTGTAAAAATTTTAGATCTTGGTTCGCAATATTTTTGGAGATATGATCTGTGGAAGTTTAGATTTGTTCAGGCTCCTGAATTTCATCTCAAAGAGGTGACCTTGGGGAAAACGTCATAACTCTCTCTCTGAGCGTCAGAATGAGATTCTATAAAACGTGGCTGAAAGTACATGGACTGTAGTTTTCATAATATAAATTTCAGAGCTGAAGGAAGAAACAGTGAAACGTGGTAAGTCGTACAAGTTCACTCTACTGAACCAGTCCATAATTAGGTCATCGTGGGAGATTGGGCATAACTTTGTCTTAAAGAATCCAAATCAGGTCAGAATTATGGCATTCGAAATATGATTCTGAGGGATACGTCAAGGCTATATTTCAGATATTGAAGATCCGACATCAGAGAGATAATTCAGTTTCAATATCGAGCTCCTCAAAAGAAATAAAAAGGTGTGTATTTTTTCGAATGACATAAGTCTCGTTTGAAAACAAATTAGTTTGAATTTATTCCAAGGGCATATTGAAGAATAGATATCAGTATTGGGTTCTAAAGTGTCCCCTAAAAAGAACTCAACACCCATTAAGCCTTCAGAAGGCTCTACTATTACTCATGAAGACGAAGAAACACAACATGAGATATCAAAATTACAAGAGCAAGTGCACCAAATTTCGCTATCGTAAAGAGAAACAAAAAATGAAATGGAAGTTTTGAAGAAAGGCGTGGAAACTAAGATGGATGTTTTGAAGAAAGGCATGGAAGCTAAGATGAATGGGTTAGAAGCTAAGATGGAAGGCATGGAAGTGGGCATGGAAGCTAATATGGATGACATGGAAGCTAAGATCGATGAAAAAATGGAAAACATGAAGAATGATATAAAAGTAGACATCGAAGGTTTGGCAAAATTGATACAAGAAATGTTTCCTAATGACGAAAAGATAGTAGAGGAAACTCATGATGAGAAAAAAATAAATGTTAATCATGATTTCATAAACTCTAATGTTGGATGGAAGAACCACCATATTCCAAAGATGGATATGAGGAAGTTTGATGGCAAGGACCCTGTAACATGGATACTACAGATGGAGCAATATTTTGATCTCAATAATGTGCAAAACACACAAAAGGTACGCATTGCAACTTTACATTTAGAAAAAAATAAATTTGTATGGTATCGATGGCTTTGCTCCCGTAAAAAAATTGTCACTTGGTCAATTTTTACGGAGGAAATGATAGCACATTATGAGGATACAAAGAGCAACACCTTCTTTAGCCAATCGATAAATCTCAAACAAAAGGGTTTAGTGGGGCAGCACATTGAGGACTTCCAAAAATTGAATATAAGGGTAACTAACATTCCAAAGGAACACATGATTGATCTCTTCATAGGCACTCTAAAGGATAACATCCAACATGAAGTTCGTGTTTTGGAACCTGATTCATTGGAGAAGGCATTCAGGTTGGCAAGAAAAGTTGAATGTAAAATTATGGCGACAAGGAAGCCTACCACTCGATTCTATAAAGAAGGAAGTGTTGCTACGCCTAGATTTCCACAACCTACAAGGTTGACACCACAACAATTGGAAGAAAAAAGAGCAAAAGGGCTTTGCTACAGTTGTGATAGCAAATACACTAAAGGTCATAAGTGTGCTGAGAAGAAATTATTTTACATAGATTGTGATGACGAAGAAGAAAATGAACAAGAATCTTCAAAAGAAGAGGATATACACCAGGAACTAGCCCTAGAAGAGGAAGAAATGAGTTCGACCATATCGTGTAATGCATTAGCAGGAATTACCACTCCTGAAACTCTCAAGATAAAAGGACATATCAAGAAGAAAAAGGTAATTGTGTTGATTGATTCGGGTAGTACCCATAATCTTATTCATTGTAAGGTAGCCAAGGAATTGAATTGTTTCCTATACCTAGCACCAGAATGTCAAGTGATGGTTGCAAATGGAGGAACTATAAATTGCTCTGGAAAATGCCATAATATCAAGCTAACCATGGGGGAATATGTATTGACTATTCCAATGCTTTCCATTCCTATGGGAGGTGCCGATGTTGTACTAGGAGTACAATGGTTACAATCTTTGGGGATGGTAGCTTTTAATTTTCAAGAACTTTTCTTGAAATTTTTTTCAGAAGGAAAGGAAGTCTAATTACGGGGTATTGCGGGGAAGCCAGGAAGGATAATAAGCTCTAATGTCATGACAAAGCTTCTAAAGAAAGAACAGTGAGGCGTAATTGCACAATTATGCTCACTAGAAGTTCCAACATCAAAGTCATCTATTTCTGCAGATCTCCAACAAGTCTTGGACAATCATTCCAAGGTGTTTGAAACTCCCAAAGGACTCCCACCTATTCATGATCATGATCATGCTATTCATTTGATTCCAGGAAGTGTTCCTCCAAACATCAGGCCTTATAGATATCCTTACTTCCAAAAGAGCGAAATTGAACGTATGATTGCGGAAATGTTAGAGGCGGGTATAATTCAACCTAGTCAAAGTTCTTTCTCTGCTCCTGTAGTATTGGTACACAAGAAGGATGGATCATGGCGCATGTGTTCAGATTATAGGGAGCTCAATAAGCTCACCATTAAAGATAAATTTCCCATTCCTGTGATTGATGAATTATTGGATGAATTACATGGAGCAATTTATTTTACTAATTTGGATCTTCGTTCAGGATATCATCAAATTAGAATGAAGACTGAAGATATTCCAAAAACATCATTTCGAACTCATGAGGGTCATTATGAATTTTTGGTCATGCCTTTTGGCCTTACCAATGCAACTTCTACATTTCAAGGGTTGATGAATTCCATTTTCAAACCCTTCCTTAGAAAATTTGTGCTAGTATTTTTTGATGATATACTAATCTACAACAGGTCTTGGAAGGATCATGTTCAACATGTTAATAGGGTGCTCAAACTATTGCAGGAGAAACAATTATATGCAAAATCATCCAAATGTTTCTTTGGAGTATAAGAGGTGGAATATCTGGGTCATATTTTATCTCACGAGGGTGTTAAGGTAGACCCTAACAAAATTAAATCCATTAAGGAATGGAAATTCTCCACAACCATAAAGTAGTTGCGAGGATTTCTCAGTTTAACAGGATATTATCGCAAGTTTTTTAAGAATTATGGGAGAATAGTAGCACCTCTAACAACATTATTGAAGAAAGATGCATTTTCATGGACTCGTGAAGCAACTAACGCCTTTGAACATCTTAAAGAGGCAATGTGCCTAGCACCGATTTTAGTTATGCCAGACTCCACAAAAACCTTTATTGAGGAATGCGATGCCTCAGGAAATGGAATTGGTGCCGTTTTAATGAAAGAAGGAAGACCCATTGCTTTTGAAAGTCGTCCAATAAAAGGAAAGTATTTATAAAAAGCTATTTATGAGAAGGAAATGTTATCAATACTACATACGCTAAAGAAATGACGACCTTACCTAATGGGAAGACACTTCAAGGTAAAAACTGATCATGATAGTCTTAAACAATTTTTGGAACAAAGACTATCTTTAGAAGAGTAGCAAAAATGGCTCACAAAGATGTTGGGTTATGACTTTGAAATAATCTACAAAAAAGGGGAGCTAAATGTTGTTGCAGATTCACTCTCAAGAAAGAATGAAGAGGTGGAAGAATTACTTTGTGCCATTTCTATTATCCAACCAGATTGGATAACCGAAGCAAGGGATGAATGGAAGAGGGACGAAGAAGTGTGGACACTCATTCAAAATTTGCAGCAAGATCCTAGTGCATATGATACATTTATTTGGAAAAATGATTCCTAATTACCAACACAAATTTAATTTTAGAAAATAGAAGAGTAGTAATTAATAATGAATTATTGCCTATTTTTTATATTGTTAGAGAAAATTAAATCAACAGTTTCTTCAATTATCCTGGAGATTCTCTTAATATGACATTTAATTACTTTCCTGGTTCTGATTTATGTTATTCAGAGGAAAAGAACACTAATGAAATTATTTTTGATGATGACTTGAAAACTGAAAATGCTTAAACTCTTTTCTCTTCAACATTGGTTTGATTGACTCCCATATTCCCAATTCCCTAATAAAATCTTATTTTTAAGAAGAAATAACATTAATCAAGAAATTATATTAGTTAATTATCATTTTCAATCATTTTATCATCTTGGTGATTTCAGTGTTCACGAATCTATCCCAATATTTGATTCCTGCGAATCATGATGAAGAAGTAGAGCCTTTTTGGACCATAAACTTGAAATCTTTCCATTCCTGTAGATGAATGCTAACAATAGTTTTAATTTCATAATCTCTGTTGGCACTTGTGGGGAGGAATTTTTTGCAAGCAAACCCCAATGATGTTGTACCATTATTCGCAATATTGATTTATATTATAAATTTACTTTTTCTCATTTTCTTCAGTTTGAGTTTGTTTTTCTTTCAAAATTTTAAACATATTATGTTGGGACTTTAAGAATTCAAACTCTCACCACTCATCAAGTGAAATAATGTGCTTATATGAAAATCAATTCCATAGCTTTAGGAATAAACATCAACAACTTATTTTGAAATTTTATTTGTTCATGTTTGGCTAATTCATGCATGGTTTTCAAATCTGTTTTTCACAATTTTCGGAAATTGAAAGAGAATCATTACAATCTCGCCAACAAAATATTTTTTCTAGAAATATTATGAGCTTCCTATTTAATTCCCATTTACACTTTGTTAATTTACCTGAAAAATGTTTGGGATCCCTAATTCTCCAAAATTTTTCTTTTCATGACTTTTCTTCTGTACATAATACCAAAAATTTTTAGTAGGCTACAATAATTAAAGGTTTATCATTTGATTCTGGCCTATTATTTCCTCTTCCAATTTCCAGGCATTGGTAGACATACATACTTATTTTAATGATCCCATCGACGTACAGTTGGAAGAATTTCAAGGTAAGAATTTTGTAAAGAATTTTATTTTGTTGAATTTAGATCTACATAATAGGATAAATGTTTCTTTTAATAATTTAGTTCCTGTTTTATTTTTCTTGTTGATTTTTGAACTTTTTATATGTGCAGGGATAAAATTGAGAGAATGTTTACATTGGAAGTATGATTATACTTAGTCAATTTTTCATTCATGTAGCTAGGATAGGAGTAGAATTAGTGTAGTTAGTTTGATTTCTGTTTGTTTCTTCTTTAATAATAGAGGTAGAAGAATAAAGCGAACAATCATCCTTGTCTAGACCATAAACATGTTTAGCTGAAAAGGAATGATGGACTATTTCCTTTTCAGATTTTCTTCTTGCATTTTAAATTCTAAAATTTAAAAAAGGTCCACAAGAAAAGGAAAATCGCAAGATACCGCAACAATACTCCTATCCATGATTCTACCTTTGTCTGTTCTGAATCTTATATCGACCAATTTGAATTGAACCCATGCATTGGACTCGTTCATCATCTATTTACTTTAGTCACATTTCCTTCTTTGGAGATGACTCAAAGCCTCTAACCTGCAAATATTCAAATATCGGGCTTCTCCTTTTTTGTATTTCATTCATAAAAGCTCCCAAGATATTTCCCTTGAGAATTCAAAACTTCATGCTTCTCAGAATCTCAAGTTCGTATTATATCACAAGTATTTAAATTTTTTTCTTGATATTTATCATTCGAGAACTCAATACCTCAGAACCGCAGAAAAAAAATATATTGGAAGTATTTTAAAATACGTTCTGAGATTTATAGCCCAAGATCCATGTGGCCATTTTCTTGATTTTTTGCGCCCAATTTCCTTGTTTGCACAATAAAATTTTTAATATAGGAAATACCCCCACTTCGTTATTTTTCCCTGGCTCCTTTAAAAATGGTTTTTGAGATTCCCTCCTTTTCTAGGAAGCTTACTTTACATACAATACAATATTTCTTTCTAAGATATCTATTTCCCTCTATATTGAGCTTCTTAATATCTTAGACTAGTGAGATATTAGACTATTGTAATCTCATTGTCCTCTAGTCAATTCATCCATTACTAGACAATTCGACCTTTCACTATGCTCACATAGAGTCCTCTTTGATTATCTATGTATCTTTATAGTCACTTCCATGTTATCTTTGTGTTCGAGAACTTGGATGTATTTTTAATTATAATTTCAATAAACTTCCAATCATTTATTCCCTGAGATGACCAAGTGACTTTGGGGATATCCATTACTAGACAATTCGACCTTTCACTATGCTCACATAGAGTCTTCTTTGATTATCTCTGTATATCTATGCTCACTTCCATGTTATATTTGTGTTCGAGATCTTGGATGTATTTTTAATTATAATTTAAAAAAACTTCCAATCATTTATTCCTTGAGATGACTAAGTAACTTTAGGGATATCCATTCTATTTGGTGTGTCCACATGGATATGTATTAATATGCTTTCATAATTTGTGGGTTACTCACATTTTGATCTTTATTCTACTATCAGATGCCCATCTCCTTTTTTTTCTTTTCTTGTAATATGCATCCTTTGTTATATTTTCAAGGCATTATTGAGAAACCACTATGGTAATGTGGCCAATTGGTAAGAAAATACTGAGCACACAAAGGTATTGGATCATGGTCAATTCATGTTTGAATTATTTTATGGTTTTCTTATTTTTTATAGATCACTCCATACTTATCACACAAATATTTAAGTCCTCTCCATATACACATAAGTGCTACATAGGTTGGGATTTGATCTTGATTTAAGATATTTTATAAAACCTTGGAGTTGTTATGAAATCTGAAAAATAAAAGAGAATAATTTCCAATGCCATTCATAAAGAATCACATCTTCATTTTCATTTCTGATGGAATTTGTTTCTTTCGACTCCTTAAACATTAAACATTATTTTCCTAGCTTTACTACTCACTTTAGTTTAGATTTAATAAGGAATGATTTTGGGTTAATGAAAACTTCAAAGAGTACAACTTATTCAAGATTTTAATTCCAATCAAAAGAAGAGGTTAATTTTTTATGAAGAAAATTGATATCTTTCAAGAAAAAAATTAATGAAATTCTTCAATGGTAAGTATCATATGACCATTTTCATCCTTTTCCATTTCTCTAAACTTTTCGATTCAAATTTTTTTTTTTTTTAGGTATGTCCTTGTAGGTCTCCAAGAATTGTTTTACACTCCTACTTTCTAAGATTTGGAAGTAATACTCCTTGTTTTTCTTGTTTTGGAACTCATACTCAAGTTTTGGAAGAACAGTAATGATGATAATCAAATCAGCTAAATTGGGGAGTCCTTGAACCTTCAATTCGTTTGAAAAGACTTGTTTTATTAAGAAAATTGTTAATATGTTCTCATGCATAATTTTTTTTGAAACCAAAATTTTGTTAAGGGTATATTTTGTCTTAATTTTACCTCATGAATGCTATTTAGTTTATGGGTTGAGAGCCTAATTACTTATAACTATGCAATATATAATTTATTAAAATCTCAACATAAGACAAACACACACATGCTTTCCTTATTTTACTCTTTTGTTGAGACATTTTTTATAGTTAGTCTTATTGGGGTTGTCTTTTTAATTTGGGTTTTTATTTCATTTTTCCTTTCCTTATTTGAAAATTTTGGAGTACATTGATTTCTTTCGCTTGGATTTCTTTTTCCTTTTGTTGTTAGTTATGGTTTTGTTTTGGTGATAGTGCCTATATTTATTTGGGAGGAATTTTTCTCACCAAACATTGGTTATAAGGCATGGGAAAATTTTTACTATGTCCACTTCATGGGGTTCATTCACGTCAATGGGATATCTTTATGGAATTATAAATCCCTCTTGCGTTAAATCATTTCCATGAAGAACATGCATCCTTTCTAAGTGATATAGTTCATATGTTCAAGGAAAGAACTGACCCGATTTTAACTCAATGGATCCCTCCCATCCCTCCACTCCACATAAAGAGCCTCTAGATAGATAGTTGTAGGGAAATATGTGGGAGTAAAACATTTATGAATAGTATATCCATTACTTTTAAATTTTCCTGTACCACCTTGCCCTCTTCACCCAATTGCAAAAAGAAATTCTCTAAATAAAGTTTATCAAAAGGGTGGTAAAAGAGGGTTGAAAACACACATATGTGGGAACAACAAGTAAACCTGTTGGGGCTATAGACACTAGCTGACTGCGGGGCTATGCTTGTGTGGTGCTAAGAAAACTTCGTCGAGGATATGGATGCTCGCTCATATCGAAGTGTTGCTGAGTAAAAGGAGATTATCTATAATAATGAATGCATAATTTCCTTAAAAAATCCTATCTGTACCTCTGCTATCACTCATACGAGGTAATCTTAAAATAAAATATTCCCCAAAATTTGGATTCATGGTTTTAGACCTAGTCTGCTTCAAGTGTTGAAAAAATGCAGCAAGAAATTCCTAATTTAATTTTCCCTTGAATTAAATTAGGAGAAAATTGAAATTCCACATCACTAAACAACTTGAATGAGTTAGTTGAGTTGTTAAAACTCAGTTAGCTTAGTTAATCCAAGTTGAGGGCTTAACTTGAGTTGTGTACAGTGATTCCTAAAATTTAGGAGCCTAGGTTGATTTAATTTCAGTTGTAACAATTTAATTAAGTTAAATTGAGTTAAGGTTAGTTAAACTAGTTCCAACTGTTGGAGAAACTAGTAGGAGGTCTAGAAGTGGTGTGCAAATTCAATGTTCAACGAGTTAATTGATCAATTGGCCTTAATTAAATCATGCATGTGTAAAACTAAATTTACCCAATTGATATTGGAGTTCAAGGGAAGTGTACTATAAATTATATAATTATCCAAGTTGTACAGGTGGTGCATGCAGTCAGGGAAGGGCCTACAAGGATTGTGCAGTTCTGGATGGGGAATTTCCTGAAATAATAGGGGATAATTCCTTGAGAAACAATGCAAGGAAATAAAAGCTTGGCAGGAATGAAAATTGGTTAAGTGTTGGGTAGGGTCAGTCTATGAACTAATGAGATAGATTATACTTCTGCAAAGGTTGCTTAGGCTTGAGAAAGCGTTGTATTTCTTCTATATTTTCTGACTAATGATATACATATAGGGAGGGTTTTGAGAAGTTTCTTTCCCTATATAAATCCTCATGCATGTGATTTAAATCATGATGCATGCTTTTGATATATGTCCTCAATCGTGATTTTCTTTCCACATATGAGTAGAGTATATTTGAGTCTTATGTTTTAGAACATTACATGAGAAATATTTAATCTACAATTAATTTCTACATGGTATTGGATGTAGATTCACAATAGAGAAGAGAATTCAAAGTTGTCTTTGTAGGAGAAGCGTGTTTGCAGGATCTATTATTCAAAGGTAGTAGGATGGTGTTCTATGGTCTAAGGCTCGAGTATTCCCTTGAGGGTAGCTCAAATTATATTGCTTGGAAGGACCACATGGATGAAGTCATGGAAGATAATGGGATGAAGGAATTAATTCATAATATACTCAGAGACTAGAAACAACTGATGCTTAGAATATAAAAAATTGGAAGAAGAGTGTAGTAAAGGCATGGAGGATCATCTTGAGGGAGTATGAGACCATGTTGTCTCTAATATCCATGGGAAATAAAATTCATATGGGATGTGGTAAGCATTGACAGATTTTTTCTAGAATAGTGATGACCACAGGAAGTTAGGACTCGAACACAAGCTTCAAAATATCAAGATGCAAAAGGGCAACACAATACCACATTACCTAAGAAGGTTCACACAATGTCGTGATGAAATTGGGAAACTTGGTGTTATTGTTGAGAAGATGATATAGTAATCCTAACACTTCTAGGCCTTCCCAAGATATGACACAACTACCATGATTCTGTAAATGGGAGGGAGAAGCTATGAAATAGGGAAAAAATATGGCCATATTTGGTACAGGAGGAGTTCAGGCGGAATAATAGAGACACGACCTCATCCAAGGGTTAGGAAGAAGAAAAATATAACTTGGATGTAAAGGAAAAGAAAGGGAATAGGAAGAAATCCCAATATAAAGATGAATCTTGTCAGACAACAAATAAGAAATACTTGTCAAAAATAAAGTGCTTTCATTATCATGAATTGGGACACTATGCCACGAAGTGTCTACACAAGAAGGAGGGTAACAAGCTCTCAGGAGGAGTGACAGTTCAAGCTTTGGCTTCATAGTTCGAACTTGATTTCACCCTCATCACTTGTATGGTGAGTTTAGTGATGGGTAGTGTGTGGTATCTAGATAGTGGAGCCTCGTTCCATCTGATAGGTAACCAAAAAAATTTCAGTGAATTGGAGGCGAAGGACCTCTAGATGCACATCAAAATCGGATATGATGGAAGATATAGCACGACCATTATTTGTACAGTTAATTTTCTGAGGAATTCTATCTCCCATCTCAAATTAAAAGATGTCATTAATGTTTTTGATTTGAAGAAGAATCTCGTTTTAGTTGCTATGTTGGAAGACCGTGGCTTTGATGTAATATTTAGCAAAGGGAAGGATTTCCTTAGACACATATCCACGGGACAAGTGAAGAAAATTTGGGTTTGAGTGAATAATCTCTACAAATTGGATATAGAAGACTGTGCAACATTGAGAACAAAAGTAGAGAAGGTGTAGAGCCAAGACATCGATGAATTATGGCATAGAAGACTTGGCCATTTTCACTATGGAGCTTTGAAGATCATGCAAGATATTTCTACAAGACTTCCCAAAGGTTCAGTAGAGTAGCGAGATACATGCAAAGGGTGTACATTGGGGAAATACACTAAAACCACCTTCCATAACCGAGATAGTAGAGCGCAAGTAATTCTTGAAAGGATTCACTCGAATGTGTGTGGACCTTTATCGACAGCCTCCACGACAAAGCACAAGTATTATGTTATATTTGTAGATGATTTCTCATGTAAGTGTTGGATTTTATTCATGCAGAAGAAAGGCCAAAAATTCTCCAAATTTGTTGCATTTAAAGCACTTTTTGAGAAAGAAAGTCAAAGGAAAGTGAAGGCTCTCAGGAGTGATAGTGGTTTTAAAAATGTGTCGAATGAGTTTAATAACTTTTGTGAAAGGGAAGGCATTCAATGAGAGTTAATAGCACCCCATAACCCACAACAAAATGGCATGGATGAGAGGAAGAACAAAAGTATTGTGGGAGATGCACTTGCCATGTTGCAGGACCATAGCCTTCCATTGTACTTATGGGATGAAGCATGCAACATAATGGTATATGCGCAGAACAAGGGTCCTCATCAGATTCTCAGGGTGAGTACACCAAAATAAGATTTTTCAAGGAAGAAACCAGATGTGTTACACTTCAAGATATTTAGCTCAACAATTTACTGTCATGTTTCCAAGGAATCAAGGAAAAAGCTAAAGCTAACAATAGACTTGGGCACATTTGTGGGGTACACTGTTACACCTCACAAATATCAGGTGTACATTCCATCTCATAGGATGAAAATTGTTCGTAGATATAAGAATTTCAATGAAGAGAGGGCAATGAGGTGTTCCCTTGAGAGGGAGCTTCGGTTTATTTCATATGAGGATATTTTGGATCCAAAGGAAGAACCTCAAGATGTTGTGGATAATCCACAAGCAGAGGAGTAGAGAGTGGAGACACCGACTCATGCAAATACATCTAGACAAGGAATTAAGTGCACCAGAGAAGATGGCAGATTATTGCATGATGCTAGAGAGAATGTGGGAGCAACCACATCACAACATAGGTAGAGGAAGTCACCGTATCGATGTACTAGCTACATGGATATTATGAGTGAGATAGTTGAGATAAAACCATCCTCATTCGGGGAAGAAGTGAAACAACCAATATGGGTTGATGCCATGGTAGGGGAAAATGATTCCATGGTTAGAAATAGTGTTTGGGAAGTGGTCCCAAAACCAGAGAGCAAGTTAGTGGTGGGTTCAAGGTGGATTTACAAGGTGAAGAAGGAAGCATATGGAAGCATCGAGAAACACAAGGCCAAATTTGTGGACAGAGGGTTCTCTTAGGTGGGGGGAATCGATTACAAGGAAACCTTTGATATCATAGCAATATACTCTTCTATGCACTACAAGGAAAAAACCCTTTAGCGAAGGTTATAAAGGAGGTTTTTAGTGTTATAAAATTGGGCAAAATTGTCAAAAAAACATTTACTACAACATCTGTTTATGGTTATGGAGGTGTTGGCAGAGCTTTTAACAGAAATTAAACACAACTAAAAAAAAAAGGGCGGTTGGAGGTTATTACAGATGTTTTTTTCATTGATGTGCTACTCAGGATTTAACGCACCCGTGTGTACCTATACCCGACACCTCGGGGTGGTCGAAGGAGAATGCACCAGGCCGTGAAGGTATAAAACAACACCAGGCGTAGTGTTGGTGATACAATGCACAGGGCTGTTCTAATTGGTCTTGGGATTTGTGTGGTGCCCATAGGTCATATCAACGCACCGGTGAGTAGACTAATAGAAACATATTGGTGCACAGTATCACACAAATGCAAAGAGATTTATAATTCGTATCAGTATTCGTGTGGTGCCCATAGGTACCCTTGCAATGAATAATGAAAATTGCAATATTAAATAATATAAATCAATGTAAATCGAAAAGAAATAACGTACCATTGCAACAATTCACTCATAAACTATACACATTCTTCAAAACCATGTAACCTTGCCATCAATCAATATTTCATCTGTTGGGACAATTCCATACTTTGTTTCCTGCAAGTTTTATACCCCATAACAAATCATATATTTAATATAAAAGATTTATTTTTTCTATTAACTATAGACGGAGCTAAGTAAAACAAGATTGATAGATGCTTACAAATTCCACAATTAAGTTTTGATATGCCAACATATACTCACAACCCATATTTAACCCAATTTCAATCAATTCCTTTGATGGTTCTTCTTTGTATGTTAGCACCTGTTTGAAGACATTCAATGAAGATCTTTGTAAAACAACTTAAAAAATACAAAAATGAAATCTAGTGAAGTTGTTATAAGGAAGTAACAATTACTCACAAACTTAGATATCAATCCTTTTCTTACTTGTCGTCCTGTTTTATGTGTTGAATGTGTTCCATTTTCTTTTCTTTTCTGTAAGAAAATACTTGAAAATTAATATTTAATGCTAAATTGTTTATTTATTGTACTTAATGATTGAAAAATTCAATGATTACATATTACATTTTAAGTACGTTTGTTGTTGAGATGGCTCCTCCTGTGATGCAATTTTTTCCATTTCTTTGACCATCTCCTTGTACACCTTTTTGGACATTCCTACTGGCATATTTCTGATATCAACTCGTTCATCTTTTAAGATTTTTATAATCTTCCTGAAAATGTAACATGACAAAAAAATATTTAATTTTTATATTGATATATGAAAAGTAAATATAACAAAAGTGATATTTATAAATAATTCTAGACAAACATTTAAAGGAATATTACTTTTTCATTCCTTCTTTTTTGTTGTTGTACGTTTTTGCTATTAAAATTCTGACATGTCTCATTGACCAATTCTCTGGAAACTCTTCCTTTAGTTTAGAAAAATTTTGGTTCTTGGAATCATTGGATTGGTTTTTGTATTGTAAGTAGAAAGAACGTCTATACATTTGTTCCACTAGATCTCTCAAATTTTTGTAAATGATTTCCCCCCCTTTGTTAACCTCCAACACCACTCGAGATGAGCAAAGGAGCAATTCATTTTCATTTGAATGTTCTATTTTTTTTCTTTTCTTAGAACAACATTCCTTTTCTGAGTTGTTGGTCCTTGTAGAACATTAAACAGATGTGAATTATTAGATTGTTTGATACATGTTATCTAATAATTTTAATTATATTATTAATGAAAACTAAAAAAAGAAACTCATATTGGATCGATAGTATTTTTTCATTCACCTGATTCATCTTTTTGCAATTTTTCCATCAAGCTTTTACGCTCTTCTGGTCCTAGATCAGAAATAATATTATAGAGCTTCGTCATTTGGTTGGTATGCATGGTACACAGTAAACAATACATATTATTTAAACTTACATATACTTCAAAAATAATATTTTTTGTAAATAATTTACAAAGAACATGCCTTTTTTTCTTTTCTTGATGTGTTATTAGTATTTTTGTTATTTTCTCTCTTGTTAGTCATTTCTTTACCAATCTCAAACCTGTACCATCTCATTCATTAATATATTTATAAACAAATTGTCAAATTTTCAAGTAAAAAAATAAAAATGTAAAGTAACTGGTGCGCCATTCATGGTTAACGCATCGACGCCGGTGTGTGGGTGTCTTAGAAACGCACCGCACAAATAGTATAATAGATCGTACGGTGCTCTATGTCAACAAGGAGCATCGGTGCATTACATGTCAATCACCGCACCGATTAACCATGATAAAATAATAAAAATCATCCAATGTTAGTTTTTTAGCATAAACCAGTGCCATATTTTACATATAGCGCACTGATAAATTTTTTTTTTTTAAATTTTTTATCACATTAATTATGCGGTGCACTTGTACAATACAGAGCACCGGTGCGCTAGGTTATGCTGGTCACACTGATGAAAAAAAATCTGTTTTTTTTAAATTCACGTAAGGGCCGACATGGATTGGGATCCGACTATGCAAATCGTCCTGTCGGTTGGATGTCTTAGTTCTATATTTAGCAATACAAACCCTATAAATCTAAATCGAAAAGCCCTAATTCTGAAATCATAGAAAGAGGGAGAAGAAAGAGCAGAAACAAAAAGAATGTAAGGTTTGTATTTTTTGATTTTTTTTTTTTTTTATCGAAACAGAACGTTCGTGGTGTGCCATAATGAAATAGTGCACCAACTGCATATTTTACAAATGACACACTAAGAAAAAATATTTTGTTTTTTAATTTTTTATCACAGTACTTGCGTGGTGCGCTGGTATAATAGAGTGCACCAGTGCACTCAGGTACACAGGGCACACTGATTTATTTTTATTTTTATTTTATTTTTTACGCAAGGGCTGACATGGCTTGAGATCCGACTATGCAAGTCATCTCATGGGTTGGATGTCTTAGGCTTATATTTAGAAATAAAAACCCTATAAATATAAATTGAAAAGACCTAATTCTAAAATCACATAAAGAGGGAGAAGAAAGGGCAGAAACAAAAATAATGTAGGGTTTGTTTCTAAAATGGATTTGTTTTTGTGAAACAGCACGTTCGGGGTGTGCCATAATGGAATAGTGCACCGGTGCCATATGTTACATATGTCGCACTGATAAACACATATTTTATTTTTTTATTTTTTTTATCATTGTACTTTTGCAGTGCACTGGTATAACAGAGCGCACCGGTGCGCTATGTTATGCAAGGCGCACCGAGGAAAAAAAATCTTTTTTTTTTTTTTTAATTCACGCAAGGGCCGACATGGATTGGGATCTGACTATGCAAGTCATCCCATGGGTTGGATGTCTTATGAATATACAAACCCTATAAATATTAATTGAAAAGACCTAATTCTGAAATTACAGAAAGAGGGAGAAGAAAGGGTAGAAACAAAAAGAATCTAGGGTTTTTGTTTCTAGAAATGAATTTTTTTATTATTATTTTATTTCTGAAAACTACAGAAAAAGTAAAAAAAAGTGCAGAAAAATTAAAAAAAAAACAATAAACTTTGATTTTGTTCTCTTACTGCATAAAAAAACTATAGAAAAAGTTAAAAAAAACAATAAAATTTGATTTTTTCTTTTACTACATAAAAAAAACTACATAAAAATAAAAAAAACAATAAAATTTACTCACATCGTTTGAAATTTTATGGTACAAGGTTTGAATCACTATAGGTTTGGAATTCTGTTTGTCTGAATACTTCTATTCGAACGTATTTCCCTGCTCCACAATGCTCTTGTGCTTTGTTTTCGCCAGGTATGTACCCTGCAAATCTCTGGCTGAATTTTTTTGCAAAAATAGTGAAATAATGAAAGTGTTTAGTATTTAAAGAAATGTTTTATGAAATTATATTTTCGAAAATATTTTGCCGCCCATTTTTCAATTTACCGCTTTTTTTTCACTTAAAGAAAATAGGGTTGCGCTTTTTTTATTTGTAGTTATTCGTCACCGGTGCGTAACTTAATCGAACCGAACCAGTGCATCGGGTTATAAAACGGCACCGGTGCGCATTACCAAAAATGCACTGGTGTGGTTATCTATACATTACGCACCGAAATTATATTTAGGTTTGTGCACCAAAATTTATTGTTGTTTTTCTCAAATGTAGGGAGAAAATATCATATATTATATGGAATGGAAAATTCTTCAAAATCCAGCTCGTTCCATAATCTTTCTCAAAGTCCATCACGGAGTTCTGCCTATCCATCTCGAGACGTAATATTTACTTTAGATTTGTTTTAAATTTTCACTATCTAATTGAATTTATGTTTTTTATCCATGCAGTCAATCATGCACAGCTTAATTAAATTTATAATGTATAAAAAATTGCACGTTCATGCAGATTCAACATCAAGTTCAGAGGCACAAAATATTCAAACTGCTCCAAAACTTCGGAAGTTCTTATCAGGAGTTGTATATTGCAAGGCGCATTTGGTAGATGAAAATGGACAGCCGCTTCACCCTGCCAATTGTAACAATAATTCATCTTCTAGTGACAATCCCGGGACAATGATGGTAATTATAATTACAATTGTTTGGTATATATATTGATTAATATGTAATTATTTCAACGTCAAACCAATTTATATTCATGCAATATTGTCAACATGGTTACTAATTGATATCATATATTTTGTACTAATCATGTACAAATATATATTTTTTAATTATTAGGATTCTAGTGATGATGAACGACCTACCGACCATCTTCCATTGCACCCAACGACAATGTCAAATAGAGAGAAGACTAAATTAAGAGAAAAAATTTGGAGAGGAACGATACCCATAATGGTTGAATCAACCACCGATTCAATTCCCACTACGTCCAGATTCACCAATTAGGAATGACTACAACATTAGTAGTTATTCACAAGCTGGCAATGGAGGCAATCAAAAAGAGGTTGGTATGGATGATTACTTAAGGGATACGACTGCCATGGAGACAATGTTGTTAGATGCATTCCAAAATGATGATCAACTAGGGGATGATGCTCATATCGTTGACACCTTTTTCGAAAGCCTTAAATTTGCTTCCACCACCCCTCTCTTTGGACCCGGTGGTTAGTCAAAGTCTACCTAGTTGGGGACAATGATGTTACTATATAACTTGAAAGAAAATTTTGGCTTGTCGAATGCATGTTTCTCAGAAATTTTGAGGTAAGTTACGATAAACTACTCCCTTATATAAATTTGAAATATAATCAATACACTGTAATGAACATTACAAATGGTAAATTTTATGAACATTAATAATTATATCGACATTAATGTACATTTATTAATGTACATTAATGTACATTTATTTTTCCATGATCACCAACTACAGGTTATTCAAAGATAATGATCTTCTGAGTGATAATGTCTTTCCCGGTAGCTGCGAAGAGGCAAAGAAATTGTTGAAAATGTTGGGTGTTGAGTACATATCATATCATGCATGTCCAAATGATTTTATTATATATAAAGGAGAAAATGCAGACAAAGATATGTGTCTGAAATGTGGGCATGACAGGTATGATAAATAAAAAAAGAAGGTAAATCATGTATTGGTCCTCCTTTTAAGATATTGGGGCACATGCCTATAATCCCAAGGATTCAAGAGCTCTTTCGTTGCAAAGAATTAGCTATGTTGTAGGGATGGCATGCCTCACATAGAAGTGAGTTGGGAGTTATGCAAATCCCAACTAATTCAATAGCCATGAAGCATATAGAGGATACATGGCCCGAAAAATTCAAGGATGAAGTACGAAGTCTACGACTCAGCATAGCCATGGATGGAATCAACCCATATTCCCTCCAGAACACCAACTATTATTTTTGGCCTGTAGTAGTGATCAATAACAATATCCCCCCATGGTTGTCTGTGAAGAATGAACATCTTATGTTGGCTCTCATAGTCCCTGGTAGATGACAAGTGAAGAATATGGATGTCTACTTACAACCACAGGTATATGAATTGAAGGAATTATGGGATGGGAAAATGTATACAACGTATCAAGACCCATCATAGTAGAGAGGAGTTTTATGTTGTATGGCATATGTGGTTACACGACACATGATTATCCAGGCTTAGGATTTTTATCTGGTAAATTACATGTTTAATTTATTGATTTATTTATATACGTAACAATATTCTTTCACATATTAGTTATTTAATTCATTGTAATATTTGTTCTGAGCTTCATGATATTCTTTAATGTGACATGCATATTATACAAATATAATGTCGCAGGTCTTGTAACAAAAGGGTATTTTGGATGTAAATGTTGTGGACCTTCTTTGAAAGCTAGATGGTCCAAGGACCTACAAAAGCCAGTGTATGATTGCTCCAGTGTATTCTTACCAGAAGAACACCCTTATAGAAGAGAAACATCTGCTTTCAATGGTAAACGAGAGAGAACCCAAAGGCCTCCAATAATGACACCAGTTGAATGGCTTAGAGAATATGAGAGAGAGAAGGAGAAGGAGTTCATATAAATGTTTGATTCAAATGGGGATCCTATGTTCGATGATCCAGATTTCTTTGACACCTATGTTGAGAAATTTCCAATTGGGATGAAAAGGAAATCTATATTTTATGACCTCCCATATTGGGAGCATATTAATATTACCCACTTATTAGATCCCATGCTTATATTTAAAAAAATTTCATATTCTTTATGGAGGCACATATCATTGAAAAAAAGTGATACATTAGCTGTTAGGAAATATCTTATTACAAGATGATTAGAAAGTACGGGATCAGAGGCAGGCATTGGTCCCTCTAATTCATAGGTTTTCAAAGAAGGTGATGTCCCATGGATTTAAAAAAAAGATGATATATCTTTGGAAAAGGAAGTTATAATGGATGTGAGGGTGCCAACTTCATACGGGTCTTCACTACGATGTTGCTTCACCGTGGATGACCATTTTTCGGGGTTGAAATCACATGACCGTTTGAATCTTCTAAGAGTACGTATAATTTCAAAAGCATGATTTTATTATTTGTTGTATTAATAAATTTTATCCCATGTGGGGATCATAAAACATAACTAATTTTGTATATTATTGCACATGTTTATAACTTTGCAATGTCATTATCCTTTGTTCATGTGTGGGTGTGTGAAACATGAATTCCCTCAAGACCTAGGACGTGCCATATCTAAATTATCTGCATTTGTACATTGGATCACGTCAAAGGAGATTCATGTGGCTCACATTCCACGGTGGTGTCAAGAAATAGTTGATATTGTTTGTATGTTTGAGAAGGAACTGCCGACGATTTTCATGGACTTACAGGTTCATATTCTAATCCACCTAGTAGAAGAGGTTGAATTAGTTGGGGTGGTTTCTTGTCGTTGGATGTTCTTCTTAGAGAGGTACATGAAGAAATTGAAAGGTTTTTCGAGAAAGGAAAAAACATGAGGGGTCTATGGCAGAGGGTTTACATATCGTATGAGTCTTTCTATTATGCCAGTGAGTACATAAAGAAGATCGACAAAAGAATAGGTACAGTGATTTGGGACGATGAAAGGGATGAAGACAAAAGAGAAGGGGAGTTCTCCAAACGAGTCGAAACAAGCGCTTGATAAAGAGAAAGTGACTTATAATTTTTAAAATTTACAAAAAGTAATTAATATTCATGTTGAACTTCGATATAATGTATATTTTGATCTCTAAGTACTATATAATGTTGGTTTGATTTCATCAGTGAATGCAAAAATTGAAGCAATCAATAAATTTGTTCTTTACAATTGTAAAGCGACACAACTGTGGGTTGCATTGTATGAACAAAAGAGGATGAAATGGGATAGTGACAGGAAAGAATTCATATGGTTGAATGGTAGAAGTGTGCCTTATCTCGATTTAAAAGAAAACATGCCAAAAACATGCCCCTACAGTTGGGTTGCTGACCAAGTCAGAGAGAAATATGGTGCTATTGGTCATTACCCACGTGCTGAAGAGGATGTGCTAAACATAGGGATTGGGTGCAGCAACTCGGTAATAATATTTTTAATTTATATGTAAATTTGAAACTTATATTAATACATCTACATTTCATATTTTAACTGTTGGGTTATTATAAGACACATGAAAATATTATTTTTAAAATTTGTTTTATAATATGTGCATTTGTTCCTATCTATGTGGGCATATAGACACCATTTTTGCATAGAAAATGCCGATACTGGAAACATCACACAAGATTGTGGAGTGGAAGTCAAGTTCGATCAATCTAGTCTATCTAGCCACTGTGATCAAAACCTAGTACGAGGGATGTTAGGTTATGTCAGAAAGATACAAGAGATCATTGAAGTAGATTTCTCTTCTTTCCAATGTGTTATTTTTAGGTGCAAGTGGTGGGACACCTTTGATCGCAATAATGTAAAGTAAGATCACGATAGTAGGCTGATATGTATCAACTCTAGAAAGATGGGGGATGAAGCTAAGGAGCCCTATGTTTTCCCTAAACACTAAAACCATGTTTTTTTTTATGCATATGTGTTGGATAGGGATTGGTGGTTTGTACTAACACATGACCCTAGATCAAAACATATTTTTGAGAAAAATAGTGTTATCATTCCATGTGAGTTGGAAGATAATGAGGGTGATCATGAGAATCGAGAGTGATATTGTACATGCAGTGTTATTTCATCAATATTTATACTTTTTAAGATGGGGTTTTCAAAACATTATAATACGTATTTTGAATTAATTGGTAATTTGCATTGTGTTAATGTTAAAATCAATAATTCACTTGATAATTATTTGCAATTATGTTGATCTCAAAAACAATGGGGTACTGTATAAATTAGTTCCTTTTTTTGTATCTAAGATCATAATAAAATAATGATAGTTCTAAAGTACATATGTTGGGCCAGAATTGGGAATTACGGATAAGTCACGCTTCCCTAGACAAGTGTTAGTCTAGAATAACAGGTGAAAGACTATACGACTATTTTTCCTAACTCATAATAGATACACAGAGAGGATTGGAGGCTTACTTGATCAGTCACTTCCAAATGGCTCCATCTGTTGCTTCTGTTGCAACTTCAAATTCAAGCGGTTTTGTGCTGAATGCTTCCTACAAGAAAGAACACTGAAATAGCAAAAGATGTAGTAATATAGATATCTATTCAAGCTAGTTAGCTAAATCAGTAAAGAATAAACCATATACATCAACCAAGATCTTGCAATATGGAAAATCAAATCCACACAGATGAATATAGGGAAAAATAAGCAATATTATTTATTGATGATAGAACGAGAGGTTACAACCAAATGACTGATTTGAAGTGACCCTTCCAGCAACATCCCCAAGCCTCATCACAGTATAAATCTCTCCAGTAGTAGTTATACAAATCTAGCTCTCAATTGAAAATTCTCCAGCATTTCTCTACTCAAATTCTTCCTTCTCAAGCACTTAGATCTGTGCTCAATTTATAGATGAACTGTATGTTGTTTTGCAATCAATGAATTTCCAATAATAGGAAATACATGTTTCCAGTCATGTAGATGTCAAATGGACACTTGGATCTGAAGCTTGACACATGTGAACTATTCTAGAAGGCACTGGCCAAGTGGAGATTCCGGAACAATGAGAATTTCACTCCCATTGTGACCAACGCACCTGTGAATGTCAGGAAGTGCTTTGCAGAGCAACCTTGCATGGGGCTACTTGCATATGCAACGCACTTAGGCCCCTTAGAGCCTACGTTGGTGAGCCCTCATATTCTATATAATAAGCTTCAAACCTTGGAAACCTTTTCTTGATGAAAGTCTTTCTTGATTTGTATTTTTCTTTGTGTTAGGGCATGTAGCAACTGAAATTATAGGGAATTATAGACCCTTGATCATTGGTCCTGGAGATGATGCCCAGTTAACCAGGTCATTGGGAATGGTGCCCAAATTGACCTATAACAATTGCCCCATAAAGCATGAGATCCAAATAATAAAAACATTTGATTGAGATGCTTTACACTATGATGAGCCTGGAAACGAAGCAGAGTGGTCACCTGCATCAATATTATAATACATTACATCATGATAAATACTCTTTGATCATAATTGTTGAGGGTAGGAATTCCCATATTCAGCACATAAAACAATCTAATAACATGTACATAATTTAGAAAGTTGTCTTCATTGGAATGTTGCCCAGACGTAGACATGCCTATAGATATATGCCCATGTTTGGATGACAATCTGTATGTAAGTTCACCGTACAGATGATGTGTAAAAAAATCTTGAAATCGCAGCCCAAATGGATGAAACTAGATCCGGGGTCTTTTTATCTCGTTCACTCGATCAATTGGGTACAAGTCTAGCCATGTGAATATACGATTTGTAGTCGAACATGGAAAGACATCGTTTGATTACCAGCCAATTATGTGAGCTATTAACAAACGCGAGAGAACCACCATTAATGAAAATGGCCCTTAAGGTACTATAGTACATTACGTAAGGCATGAATAGATGATTTGATGTCGAACACCAAAAAAAATATTTCGGTCAAAGGTCCAGAAGCGAGGATCTTGTTGATGCTGTAACAAGCCTCATAATACTGGAATTTGATGTTTCTAAGTGAAATTCCTGGATATTGATTTGTTGTCAACAAGAAGTTACCTTATTGCGAAACAGGAGTTACTAATTTCAGAGACAAGGGTATGACTTGATATAGCAATTTTTAGGGATGACGGTCATGAAAATGAAGGTTTATGAGTATTGCATAAGGATGAGTTTTAAATCATTGGATGACTTCTCTTGAACATATCAGCGACACTGTGATGAGTTGGAAGCATTGACCCAAAACCAAAGTGAATGTATGATGAAACATAGGTGTGAATGAACCGTCAAGATGATTACCCAACCCAAACAGTCACAGACATGGAGTGAAAGAAGTGTCATGTTCAAGAGTGACTTGCTACAAAAAAGAAACTTTTCTTACTTTTCCCAAATTTTCCCCGGTCATTTGTCGACCAGTACCTCTTTATTTTTTAACAATCTTGATGAGGATAACATTTGCTTGATCTATAATTCAACCCTTCGGGCGAATAAAGTAGTCTATTTAATAATTTAATGAGTCTAGCGATGAATGAAACTCGATTCTTGCCATGATCGACAAGCCTGTCACTATTTTATGTTTTAACAAGCTTAACGACAGTGATAGCCCGATCTTTTTCATATTTAGAGAGTTTTAAAAAGAGGACGAAAGAAAACTCCATAAGTAATTTTTCGTAAATTTGTCTCTCAAACCTGAAAAAGTGTAAAATAATATCTGAAAGAACCACTTTGGTCATGTTTAACCAAGGTATTCCTTTTTCGTAAATAATCTATCTCAGTCCGCAAAAGGGTTAAACTTATACTGAGTAGATATATATTCATTTACTTTAACGAGCTCGAAAGGACAAATGATCGACAATATTTTCACATTATTGGAGTCTGAAAAGAGCTGAAAGAAGACTCCAGGGGTTACTTTTTCACTGTTATCGAAGCTCAACAAAAAGATAAAAGTGCGCTTCAAATACTTTTTTTGTTTTTATCAAAGCACGAAAAATAAGGAGGAAAAGTATGCTTTGTGGTAAAGTCATTCTTTGAATAAATATGCACAACTAATATATTCATCAGTTGTATGTCTTGTTTCAGAGCAACATCAAATGGATTAAAAATACATGTTTCATGATAAAAACATAATAAAACCATAGTCATAGCAATAAATTTAACTCTTAATCAATTAAATGACTATAAAAAGTAGTTTCACTATTCATTTTTACCATTCCATAGTTACCATTTGCATTTTGGAGCTCTGAACCTGATTTTGCCCCCAAACTTTAGTTGTCAATTGCAGTCATTTCTGTGGATGGATTTCATCGCCGTTTGATCCAGGTTATTACCATGAACCTCCTCTTCCCTTTGGTATTCATTTCATCTCCAATTTATGCAAATTTTTAGGGTTTTAAGGCCCCTAGGGTAAATTTTGTCCAAAAAGAGGGAAACTCACCCCTAAATGTCAAAACCTGCATTGCATAGCAAGTATAGTGAAGGGTACCTGCATATGCAACGCACTGTCTCAGCCCAGGGAGTGCATTTGGCATATTTCAAGTTTTTATTTTACTGTTGTGCCCAAAACTTTCCTATTTTTTTTTTTTTGCAATGAGTGGAATCTAATGGATCTCATGGTTGTATTTCAAGTTTCCATCGGATTATAATGACAATTACATGGAGGGAAAGAGAACATGAAGAACAAAATATGATTTCCTTGAATGATCCGACTACTGTAAGAGCCTTAAGAGATTGTGGACAACTTAAGTACTTTAAATTTTCGGGGATGAGGCAACAAATAGAACTCTTGGAGTTCTTATTTCGAGCACGGGATCTGACGATTGAGGCATTTCACATTAAAAATCAAGTGGTTTCCATAACATTTGAGGACGTGTATTTTCTCACAAGTTTTTCGAGGAGAGGTTTGCCCATTTCTCTCACAGGGTTTACCATTGGAGGAGAGACAATGAGGGATTATGTTATGAAGTATTTCTATCCAGGGGAAAAACCTAGCAAAGATGGAAAAATAAACATCCGGGATGTCATGGATTTGCCTTTGAGAACCATCCTTTTCATGATCACTAAACTTGCTAGCACCGTTACACTACATGTAGAAAATATATCGTATATGCAATATGCGCTAGAGTGTTTAGAGCCAACAATATTCAACTGGTCTAAAGTTGTTCTATCTCAGATAAAGGAACAAATGAACAAAGCAAAGGGAGGAAGGAAGAATAATTTTAGTTATGGTTCAATCCTTATCTCCTTCACTTTGGAACAGATTCCACCGATGCAGCCACAACATGTAACACTGGATATATCTAGTCCTAGAGATCCTCGAATGCAGAGATGGGTAGAACTCATGGGTCGGCATGTAGGCCAATCAACCGTTGTGTTCTCCACTGCATTCTTCACCTGGTTCCGGGGACAGATCGTCACCATTGATGAGTATGCATACGTAGGCATTGACTTCCGAGGAGATCTAGATCTAGTATTACCAGAAGGCGTTCAGTGGGGTGCAATGGGTAAGAATGTTTTGACCGTGTTTTTTTATTTTTATAAGGTTTATACAATGATTTTATGTTTTGATTTATTTCCAAGACTAAACTAAATTTTTGATGTAATGCAGATATCAGTCGTTTTCAACCAGTATAGGAACCAGAGCGTGAAGCAGATGCGCCAACAGAAAGGGCTATCGGGAGAGCAGTCCTTCAGGACCTTGATATGGCTGAGACTCTGGCTGAGCTTCAGCAGCACATAGAGGGGTTTACCTTCGGAATTTTGGATTGCCGGGTCGAAGAGTTACCCATGTGACTACAGTGACACACTACTGGGGTTCCTAACTGTTGGATGTGGTTGCTCCATTGGATTGCTAGATATATAGCATGTTACCATGAGCACCACTAGTTTAGTTGTGATGTTTTGCATACATTTTGAGGTTAGATGACCAATGTGTCTTGGGCACAAATTTTGTAAAAACCTATAACTATCTATCTATATGATTTCAGAGTTTTTCCTATGTTTATTATGCAATCATATTCAATGATGTGAGTATTTTCTTTACATATATTGCAAATGTCTATATAAAACTTGACTAGCTAATGAATCAGTCAATGCGTTCAAATTTCTAGAAATATGTTGATATTGAATGAAATCAAATTGTCTTTCCAAAAGTCGAACTCTTAGGATCAATCTAAGAAGTGTTGGATTTCTAACAGTATAAACACTAGTAAGTTGTAATACCACAAGTTGCCAGTCTAACCTTATGATTACGCAGTTAATACCAAATGAAATGGCATCATAGAGAAGTTCAATAAATGCGCTATACTCAGTGATATTTTTCGTCGATCTACCAATACAAATCCATTGAAAACTCACTAACTTCTCATTCGGAGTGAAAATGGCCCACACTGCAGAGGATAGATTTTGCGTACTATGACTAACACCATTAGTATATCCAACAAATGGTTCCGAAGATTTAGAAATTTGCGATGAAATTGTAAAAAAGATTACTAACGTCAAGAAAACTCTAAAAACAAATTAATATAGTGAATGAAAATCAACAACATATATACAATATAATACAAAAAATTACTACGCTCATGATTAAGCATAGTAACTTTTCAAATACAACCCATTTCTAGGCCATGCCAATGGAATTCCATCATAATTAACTAACTCGTAGGCACCCTTAGCAAGAACTCTTTTGACAATATAGGGGCCATGCCACAATGGCTCGAATTTCCCTGTACCTATTACATCAGCTTCTTGATCATAAAGAAGGACCAAGTTGCCCTTTGAGTAGATGTGAGGCTGGAATTTTTTTTCATATTGCGCCTTTATACGTCTCTAATGCGCTTCGTTGGCCAATTAGGCTTCACGATGCGTTTCATCAAGATGGATGAGGTTATGGAGACGTGCTTCGTCTTCTGAGGTGTCAGGTAACAAGTCTATCATGAGTTTTAACGATGATATTTTGCATTGGATTGGTAAGATAGCTTCTAGACCATACACCAATTGAAAAGGAGTAAATCCGATTTCATTTCTCACCGAGGTTCGATATGCCCACAAGGTGAAGTACAGGATCAAATGCCAGTTCATTTTACGGACTCCTATCATTCGTTGAAGAATTTTGTTAATAACCTCAACTTGTCCATTTGATTGTGGATAATAAGGAGTAGAATTATCATGTGACAATCCTAAATTAGTAGTTAATCTAGACATCATGTGGTTGCGAAAATTCTTCCCATGATCTATAACTATGGCCTGTGGAACCCAAAACCATGCAATAATGTGGTTAATGAAAAACAATGCAGTTGTTTGTCCTGTGTTGTTGAATGTAGGCATTGCTTCGGCCCATTTGGTAAAATAGTTGACTGCAACAATAACATAGCCATGCCCCCCAAACAAAGGAGGGTTATAGGTCATGAAGTCAATACCCCATTTCATAAATGGTCCAGCAGAGACAACAGGATGCATTGGTGCTGGCAGTTTGTTGATTTTATGATAAAAAATCTGGCATGCATGAAAACTTCTGACTGCGAGGATGCAATCTCGAAAAATAGTAGGCCAAAATTAACCAGCACGAAGTATCTTCTGTGCGGTAGCATATCTAGATAAATGTCCACCACAAGCCCCAACATGACAATAATTTAACACTTTTTTGGCCTCCTCATGAGTGAGGCACCTCCTTAAAATGGTATCGACACCACACAATAAAGTGTATCGCCGACGGTCAGATAATATTTGGCTTGGTATCAAATACGTTGTTGTTCGGAGCGAGAGGTATTAGGTGAAAAAGTTTAGGTTTGGAGATAAATGATGAAATCCCCATACCAAGGATCAGATGATCCGATCAGAAACAGAGACTTGTCAGGAATTGATGGTTCCGACGTAGTTGCAGTGCTATCAGAGGGAAGGTCACAGAGAAGCTCAGCCAAAACTAAAGACTTATTTGACTTGGATTTGATGAATTCCAAATCAAATTCCTGAAAAATGATAATCCATTTTGAATATTTCCCCCCCAGCAATTGACGTGATAAGATATAAGTCATGGGGTTGCAATATGAAACTATTGTTGTTTTTAGGAGCAGGATATAATGATGAAATATTTGGACAGCTTGAACAACTGCCAAGGCAAGATTTTCCACGTACGAGTACTTAACTTCCGTATCATTGAGATTATGACTCAAATAATAGATCAAATGTTCAATTCCATATTCTACTTGGACCAAAACCATAGCGATGGTTGTTTCAGCCGTGACGATATATAGGAAATAATCATTTTGATAATTAGGCGGATACATTAATGACGCTCGGACAAGAGTGTCCTTGACAACATCAAAAGAAGCTTGCACAACTTGGTCCCAATGGAAGTGAACCCCCTTTTTAAATAATCGAGTAAATCCTTTAGCCATTTCGGTGTAGTTTGGAATGAACCTTCTCAGGAAGTTAGCCTTTCCTTGAAGTTTTTGTATCTGAAGTAAATTTGATGGTGCAGGAAAATCAAGAATGGCTTGTACCTTTAGTGGATCTATTTGAATTCATTCTTTTGAGACTACGAATCCGAGAAATTGACCAGAACCAAAACAAAACACACATTTATGTGGATTGAGGCGTATTTTGTAGTGTCGACAGCGTAAGAAAATGGCTCTTAAATGCATCGGGTGATCAGTCTGATTTCGTGAATGCGCTGGTAAATCTTCTAGATATGGTTGAACAATGTGCTTGATGTCGTTGAAAGCATAATCCATTACTCTCTGAAAAGTTGCCCCAGCGTTCTTTAAACCAAATGGAAGTTTCCTATATGCGAATGTGCACTAGGGACAGATGAATTTTGTCTTATGTTGGTCATCTGGGCAGATATTGATTTGATTGTAGCTAGAAAATCCATCCATGAATGAGAATATTTCACATCCAGCACAATCGTCAATAATCTGGTCGATAAAGGGAGTAGGATAGTTGTCTTTTGGACAAGCCATATTGACATCCTGATAATCGACACACACTCTAATGGTTCCTTGTTTTTTCATGACAGAAACGATATTGGAAACCCACTCAGTTAGTGGAACAGGGTAAATGAAACTAGCACGCAAAATTTTTTCAACTTCTGCTTTGATGGCAACGGCTTTCTTTGGATGAACCAGAGGAAGTCGTTGATGCATCGGTTTGACATCAGGATACATATTAATAGTGTGTTCAACTATACTAGTATCTATGACTGGAATTTCCTCGTAAGACCAAGGAAATACGTCACGAAATTCACGAAATAAAGAGCGATATGAATCAATTTCTGATGGGGAATAAGATACAACGACATGAATATTTTCTACAATTCCCGGTTTGGTCGAAATATCAATAGAAATCGTTTCTTCGATATTTGATAAATTTCGCTCAGAATCAATTGCATTAATCGGTAAAGAATTCGAAAAGAAAGTTTTGATGGATGGGTGATATAGCTCACTAAGATTGTTTTCTTCATAATTAGGAAGATGGGAATGATGATGATAATCTTCCCATGGTTCTCCTTCTAACATCATAGCTTCCAAAATATTTTCATCTGTCAAAAAATTTGAGGAGAATGGATCAGATGGAGTACCAAAATCTAAGGAATGATCAACCCAAACACTCGGTGACACTGATTTTAGATTTTCCTCCCAAGACAAATAGATTTATTGCTATGCCAGCTCAATAGGGCTGGGCGGTAAAAATTCATCCAACGTAGAAATATCAGAATCACTCGTACTCTCCCTTAAGCCAGATAAAGTGGAAGAGATCATGTAGCAGGTCTCTATACTTGCAATTTCTGCAGACGTCGCAGGTGGCGGTAATGAAAAGGTTCCCATAAGAGTGGAATCGTTTAAGAGTTCTACACCAATTTTCTGAATTTCTAGTTGGGGTAAGTGAATAAACAGAACGCTTCCAGTTACCTGCGAAGCAGAGGAGAAAAAGGATAATTGATTAATGACTGTGATTGAACCTTTATGTGGAAAGGAAATCATTCTAAAGTATGTAGAAACAATGGCAGTCATTGCATATACCCATGGTATTCCATGTAAACTATTATAGTCAAGGGGTCTATCAACAACCTCGACATCAATATTCACTATTTTTCCACCTAGTTCAACATGCAGGTTATTGATAATACCAGAAGGTTTATATGTACTTCCATCAAAAGCCTTCAACATCGTTGATGATTGTGATAATCATGGCGAGCCAGGTGACTTCTAACAGTTTAGAGACATAATGCACGTAGATGATCCCTCATCAATAATAGTGCGGTGAACAAGGTGATTGAGAACATTTACTTGTATGGAGAATGCCAATTCTACTGGTAGTTGTGGTACATAGCCCATATGATGAAAGATGAAAAGATGAGAATCATTAGGATCAATTCCACCAATGGCCGACAATAAAGCTTGCTTCTGGGAGGGACAATTTTGTAATACCTCAAGAGCAGACATAGCTGAAGGGGATTGAGCCAAATATTCAACTATATTATAATTTTGTGCAGCTCTTGCTCGAGGATTATATGTCGATTTATGAATTACTCCCTTCGGTGGCTTAATTGTCAATTCAGGAATAACAGTAGGTGGTACTGGTTCAGTAGATGGATTCGTTGTCGAGGTAGTAGGTTGATTAGTGGCCAGACTACCATAGTATTTATTCCACGTCAACACCAAAATATCAGTTGAAGGTTTTGTGACAGATAACATTAACACTTGGGAACTAGGAGCTGGATTCATAACACCAAATTAATGCCTGGATTTGGAAATGGGTCTGTCAACATAGCTGATGCATGGGAAGTCTTGATGATTTTTGAGACTTTAGCATGGTGAGGACAATCCCTAACAAATTTTTCCTCGTTACAGATTATGCATGGATAGTGAGGTTTCCGTGGTCTAGACGGTTGATTAGATGATCTTTTCTGTCGGTTAGAAGTTTTCTTTTTCTTTGATTTCCCCTTTTTCTTACTTCTTGGTTTCATGTCACTTTTGCCTTTGTCAAATGACACAACATTAATTTTGGAAGTAGGAGCAGGATCAGATTCAGTAGTGTGCTGTGTGTTTGTAGTGCCTATCAAGTCGTCTCCGGCATGAGAGTCATTTATTTGAGGAGGAGCATTGAAATTAGATCGTGGCGCATTAGGAATTTTTTCATAGAGCGTGCCAGACTGAGTGTAAATCAAGTCCAAATATTGGGCACGAGCAATAACTTGCTCTTCTGTGATGACGCCACCCTTAGCCACATCCTCAGTTATAGATGGTAACAGGGACTTAATGAACCATTCAACAAGGAGCTGATCTGGAACAAATGTCTTAACCATTCGTCGACGACGATGCCACTCATCAATATGATCAGAAATGTGAGTAGCATTAGTCTATTTGAAGTTGGTCAAGAGTTCCATTCCAGTTTTTATATGATCGGTAACTGGAAATGGGTCAAAAATACAATATCTAGGGTAGTGAAATTATCAAAAGAAGCTCTAGGTAATTCAATGTACCATTTATCAGCTGGACCTGTAAGAGTACATTGGAAAAGATGTAGTCGAACAAAATCATCATTCAAGGAATTTGAGGAACACCATAAATGATAAGTCATGACATGAGTCGACGGATCTTCTCCAATGTTTCCATTGAATTTAGGAATATTAGAGGGTAATTTATAAGGTATCACCAGCCACCAAGGAGCATAATTTATAGGATTATTGGTTAATTGGTTTAAATCTGGTAATTCCAAGGTTACAACAAAAGGCAATTGTCGATTAAGGTCAGGTTGAGCATAGCCAGGGTAAGATGGAATTTCTTGAGCAACAGGCCTTTGAGCACAAGCATATAAAATATGATGCTGGTAACCCAGATAGGGGTTATTTTGCATAGCAAACGCTTGAGGATTCTGTTGACCAAAACCTAGATATGATACTTGTTGAAATGAAGTTTGAGGCATTTGCTCTTGTGGCTACCAAGGGGTCTATCCACCAATGTTATAACCCAAATTAGTATAACTTGGATTCGATTGATATGTATAACCAGGTTTTGGTTGTAACATCCCATAAAATGGTACACCAACTTGTGAATAAATGATGCCTGATACAGGTGGTTGTAAATTAACCAAAGGATTTTGATTCTGTGGACCCAAAATTTGAAGATATCAAGTCGAAGAACCCACTTGATAAGGTTGATGTACAATATTTTGATTCTCTAATAGGGGTAGAGATGTATTAACAAGTGGTGATGAAGTGGGTGTAACAGGTTGAACCGGTTGATACGAGTGTACAACCGTTTGTGGCTGGATAGGTAGAGTGGGCTGCCATTGACAAACATTCATGTCAAAATTAGTTTGACCAAAAAGTGACGGAGTACTGTCATATTGGGTGACCAAATGTTGCCCTCCAGCATAAGGTGGATAATAAGATGGAAAATATTGTTCCCCGAATGTTGGGAGTCCAGTTGATATGGTATTTAAAGGAATTGACCTAAAAGGACCGACTTGATATTTCCTTGATGATGTATGTAAATAATCAATTTGTTCAGTACTAACGATAGGAATACCAGTTAAAATACCAGATGAAGACATTGGTAAAGACCATGGTATTGAAGATGCACCAGAGAAAGTGCCAGATAATGATTTGTAACCTATTGGGACCGTAGGGCCACCATGCAAATATGAATCTGGTGAAGTTTTGAACATCGATGGAGTAGCGAGGGTAGGAGCTGATGTAATTGGAACAGTAGACCCATCTGAAGATATGGGTTAAGACATGGTTGTTTGACCAAATGTATACCCTCGAAAATCGATGGGAGATTGAATGGGAATAGGATCAACAAAATAATATGGAAACGATTAAGGAAAAGAATCGTATAGGTAAAGGTCCCCCCCAAAATGGGTTGGAGTTAGAGGTGTATCGTCTTGTGGGATTTCTTCAATCGCAATTAAACCAGGTGGAAGAACTTCACCGTCAGGCCCAAAATATATTTCAGATGGTTGATTGTGTGATATAGGAGTTTCAATAGCTACAAAAATTTGTGGGATGACCAAGGTAGGAACAACTCTTGGTTGTTTGACTTCAGGATTCAGATGTTCTGGAAAAGAAGAGACAGGATCTGGATCAATTTGTGATTGAAAAATGTCGGGTCCAGGAGGTATTGTTTCATTGATTGGATGGATCGTGACCACAGATAGCTGTGAAGACTCCGTTTCGACAACAGTAGACAAACCAGGATGTGTAGAAACAAATTGAGCTAACTCTGGATTATTGGAAAATTATGTTTCACTAGAGGTACGAATTGTACTTGATTCGACAGATCATGATCGCCTTCACCCACCAGAAGTAACTTCTGGTGGAAAAGGTGGTTTTAAAGCTAATCTATGCGAACGAAAGGGGATAGGATTTTGTTCTTCCACAATCACTGATTTATTTTAACCAAAAAAAAACAAAAAGAGGGTAATGATACGCAAAAGGGTTTACCAAGAAACTGTGAACTGCAGAATACCTCTTGGCGAACCAAGAAGTACGGGCAGGCAATCTCCCCAAATGCTGTGTTTGGTGTATCACAATTTCAAGGTGGCCGACTTGGTTCACTATATATGGATAACACCTAAAATTTGTCCTCCCAAATATACCCGAAGGTACGTGGAGGCCCAAGTTTGTATTAGCATTGTCTGATGCAAAACCGCACAGTGAGAGCACCTGTTTATACTTATCGTACTGTAACACCGCCCGATATAACCGAAAGTGCATGGATGAGCTACGATATACTTACGTACGTGGAGTGAGGTATCACACTTGGAATGTATCGCAGACAAGTTAACGACAACTGCTATGTTTTACGATGCCGGAACACGTCTCTAGCCTAGACCTTCTAAATGTTATCATTATGGTTCCAATTCTTTGTTAGGTAAAATGAGATTAATTTTATGTTGATCTTGCTTACAATTTGCCTTTCAAAGGTTCACTGCGATGATGTTTATGAAATTCCTAAAATGCAAGCTAAGAATGATAAAAAATCTTTCACTTTCAGCTTTTTCATTGAAAAACCTAGCTACTAAGGGACGAGAGCAAATAATTTGTGAGCAAACAAATCAATGAACAAAACAAATCAATGAGCACAAACTAAATGTAGATTTCCTAATGTTCCTTTTTCAAAACACACATTATTCTACATGCAAATGCAAGTTTTTATTTTCAGTTTCTTTAATGTTATGAATGCAGAAAAGAAACTAGGCGCACTAAATCAACAATTCAAATGCTTTTTACTTTCGATAAAAAAAGAATATAAACAACAATTTCTCTTTTGAAGGAAAAATGAGGATTTCAAAAACAATTTCTCCTATCAAGGAAATGAATATTTTACGAAAATTTCCTATTTCAAAAGCAAATGATTCTTAATGCGGCCATAAAACGTACTTTGAAATAAACTTGTCAATGATAAAGAATTTTTTTTTTAGACAAACATTGAACAAATTTTCAGTCAAAGGAGGAAGAAGTATATAGAGTCACTAGTCAATATGAGAAGCCAACTTTTCAAAACACAGTAGAAAAAAAACTGAAGCAAATGGCAAAGGAAAATTCAAAGGAATTTGGGTGTTTTCAGTAGTCAACGCAGTCTCCAAAGGGAGACAGTGCTCTGCAATGCAGGCTAGGAAGGGATACAATGCTATGCAAAACACTGTGTCCTGTCTAAGGGTGCGTTTAGCACACTGACAACTACTGGGTGGATAAAAAAAGCAAATCAGAGGCTTAAACACCTAGAACTAAGAGAAATTATCCCCAGCGGAGTTGCCAGTTTGTTGGGTTAGAATTTTGAATTACGATAAATCACGCTTCCCTAGACAGGTGTTAGTCTAGAAAAATATGTTAAAGACTATACGAATATTTTTCCTAATTCAGAATAGATACACAGAGAGGATTGGAGGCTTACTTGATCAGTTGCTTCCAAATGGCTCCTTCTGTTGCTTCTGTTGCAACTTCAAATTCAAGCGGTTTTGTGCTAAATGATTCCTGCAAGAAAGAACATTGAAACAATAGAAGATGCAATAATATAGATATATATTCAAGCTAGTTAGCTAAATGAGTAAAGCATAAACCATATACATCAACCAAGATCTTTCAATATGGAAAATCGAAGCCAATATAGATGCTTATAGGGAAAAATAAGCAATATTCTTTATTGATGATAGAAGGAGAGGTTAAAACCAAATGAATGATTTGAAGTGACCCTTCCAGCAATGTCCCCAAGCCTCATAACAATATAAATATCTCCAGAAGTAGCTATACAAATCTAGCTCTCAATTGAAAATTATCCAGCATTTCTCTACTCAAATTCTTCCTTCATAAGAACTTAGATCTGTGCTCAATTTATAGATGAACTGTAGGTTGTTTTGCAATCAATTAATTTCCAATAATAGGCAAGACATGTTTCCAATCATTTAGATGTCAAATGGACACTTGGATCTGAAGCTTGACACTTGTGAACTCTTCTAGAAGGCACTGGCGAAGTGGAGATTCTAGAACAATGAGAATTTTGCTCCCAATGTGACTAACGCATCTGTGAATGTCGGGAAGTGCTTTGCAGAGCAGCCTTGCATGGGACTACTTGCATATGGAATGCACTTAGGCCCCCTAGAGCCTACATTATTGAGCTCTCACATGCTATATAATAAGCTTCAAACCTTGGAAACCTTTGCTTGATGAAAGTCTTTCTTGATTTGTCTTGTTCTTTGTCTTAGGGCATGTAGCAACTGAAATGATAGGGAATGATAGACCCTTGATCATTGGTCCTGGAGATGATGCCCAGTTAACCAGGTCATTAGGAATGGTGCCCAAATTCACCTGTAACAACATGAATTTATTTTCATTATTTTCTAAACTTTATTATGTTACAATAAATCATATTATTCTAGATTTATTATTTTACAATTATTTAAAATTTACAAATTTACAAATTTAAAAATTTTAATAAATTCATTTCACATTAATGCGATTAAAATTTTACAAATATTTTACATACAATTACAATTAGAATTAGAATTAGAATTAGAATTAGAATTAGAATTTTACAATTTCACATTCAATTACAATTACAATTTTAGAATTTTACATACAATTACAATCAATTCATAGTAATACAATTAAAATTTTACAAATATTTTACATACAATTATAATTAGAATTACAATTACAATTTTACAATTTCACGTACAATTACAATTTCAACTACAATTTTAGAATTTTACATATATAAAATTACAATTTTACAAATTAAAAAAGCACAATTACCATTACAATTTTACAAATTTACATATATACCATTACAATTACAATTTTAGAATTTTACATACAATTAGAATTACAAATATTACAGTTTTACAATATCATGATCATTTAGTATTAAATTAATTAATAAATATCACGTTCATGATAACTACCATACAAACATCATATTTGACTAAAAAACACATTAAAAATTGCTAACATCATCGTGATCATGATCATATAACAAAACACAATTAACATTATATATTAACATATTCATCACAACACAAACATCAAATATACATCTCATGTCAAATAACTCATGCTATCATCACATACACATTAAATTCACATATCTAACATGACCTAACAATATGCACATCATGATCATCACCAACATGTAAATTAAGTACAACCACAACATGAACATAATATATATATATATATATATATATATATATATATATGTATGTATGTATGTATGTATGTATGTATGTATGTATGTATGTATGTATGTATGTAATGTTAAAAATATACAACTATAATATAAATGTCATGGATCAGATAGTGGTAGTACAACATCAATATCAGTACTAGTGGAGGCCTGCTCAGTCAATGGTGCAGCCTTGACGGTCGATGGTCCAGCCTGCTCATGATCATGAGTACTGATGGATGCTGCAGGCTGCTGACTAGACCTGGCCGATGGTCTAGCCTCATCTCCATGATGACTGCTGCTGGATGCTAGTGGAGGCTCATGCTCATCTGACATGGCACGAGGTGAATGATCATGAGATGAAGAGTTGCTGCTCATGGACTGTCCATCACCTGCTACGTCGCGACCACACCTATAACATTCAATAGTTCTCGTCAGTCGCGTAAAAGATGTCATAACTCCTACGACATGTCGCATCAGGTTGTACATGTCACACGGCATGCCTCTCCAGATCTGTAATAGCCTATCATCAGCCTCTATGCCTCTGTAATGAGTGGGCCTAATGCCCGCCTCAAAAATCAATGCATTGAGTTGGTCACCCAACTCCATCCGGTATCTAGCATCATGTCGACCGCACATAGCACTGGCCTCCTGATGATCCTCGACATCTGGCATGCCCTGATCATCATCAGGATCCACACCTGGATCATGTGGTACTGGTGCCGACATCTCCTCGCCATCAAAAGAGCCAATGTACATAAAATATATAAAAGTACACAAAAATAATTAGACAATTTCATTAAAGAATTTTTTAAAAAACAAGCTAAAGAACATGCTAGAATAACTTTAAATATATAAAACAGTAATATTACCTCTATCATCTGGTGGCTCGTCAGTTGTGAAGAGGATGTTAGTACACCCTCGCCAATCCAAACCTGCGTAAGGACAGGGAACCATAACGAAGGGATGCTCATCAACATTGGTTAGAAACTCCAGTGCATCCTGCGATATCCTCGCGAAAAACTCAGTGTCACCCCTCTTGGGCATCATCTGCCCCCACATGTACATACATGCCTCAAACTTCATCCTACGAGGCTGTTGAAGAAAATTATGCCTCTTCTCTAGAAACATCTCAAAGAATAAACAAAAAATCTCTGAAGCAAAAGGGAAGTTCACCCTCCCTTGTGCATGAGAACGAAATCTATCTAAGGCTGTACAAAACTGCAAAAAAAAAATGGCAGACCACTTGACAAGTTGTGGCTCATGTACTAAAGAATAAACAAAATATAGAAGTGGGAAACTAATGCATTTCCCATCACTGGTGTTGTGCGAAATGGTTGAAATGATAAGTGATAAACACTGCAACTTCACCCTACCAAATGTACCAATATGTAATTGACCACCAGCAACCCGAAGCTCTGCAGGAGACAATACATTTTCTCCAATGTATCTCTATGAGTAAACTAACTGACTCCCTACTATATAGCTAGCTGGAACCTCTAGGAATGAGGGAAAATCCACCCCTCTCCTCGATAGCCCTATAATGAAGTATATATCCTTCTTAGTGGGAGTGTACCACTTGTTGATACCAACCTGGAAAGCCTGTTGCTGGGCATTCCACCTTCGATTAAGATGTCTCAAAAACAAAATATGGCCCTTTAGGAAAGCAGCCTCCTCATAGAACTTGAGGAGGCCTACCTGCCTTAGGAGCCCCTGCGTAGCTGTTGTAATAGGGCGAGGGTACGCATATCTCTCTCTCTCGTGCCTCCCACAGGCAAACCATGTTATACTGCTCTGCTTTTTGTTGTTGTTGTTCCCCCTCTTCTCTCCTTTCACATCTCTAAATGATTGACATATTAAACACAATTTTTTTATTAAACAAGACATGTATTTAGACATATACATATATAATTTTCTTTTGAAAACAAAATAAAAAGACAGTCGGTGCATCGAAAACACAGTCACGCACCGGTACCAGTGTGTCTTTCTATGGAGCGCACCGGCCTCGGTGAACCTAATAGTATTAAGCACCTTGATGACGGTGCTCAGAAGAATTTATAGCGCACCATTGACTATGTTTAGTGTCAGGAGGGCAGTGCGCTGACGAAACTCTACACCCCGGGGCATATATTTAAGTTAGCAGATCGACCTCCTGCCATCATGAAATAGTGAGCAGTGTTGCGTTTTACAAGGCCGCACCGTTGACCCAGGTGAAATATGGAAAGTCGTGCACTGAAAAAAATAGCTTCCCCGGGGCAGCTCTTTTAGTCAACGCACCGCGTCGCAACTATTCCACTAGGTCAACGGTGTGGCCAGATAACTGACCATATCGCACTTTAAAAAAAAATTAAAATAACACGGTGCACCTTCGGTACCGCCCCGGAACCGGTGAGGATACCATTAGCACCAATTTACCAGGATGTACTGTTGACAATGTGGAATAGCGGCAACACGGTGCATCGATAAAATTACCAGCACCGGGGTGGATAATTTAGTCAATGCACCGTGTTGCTGCTATTCCACATTGTCAACGATGCGGCCCGGTAAACGACCGCACCGCAATTTTCATTTTTTTTTTAAATAACATGATGCGCCTATCGGTACCGCCTCGAAATTAGTGTGGATACCATTAGCACCGGCTGCGGTGTTGCCTGTAAATTTATAGGTAGCACCGCAAACCGGTGCGAGCTGAATGGCTTGAGCGCACCAATTTTTTTTTCTTTTCTTTTAAATGGTTAATTTTAAGGTTATTTGAAATTCTAATCCACTAGAAGGCTTAATTATGGAAAAAAAAAGAAAAATACATGTACATTTGCTCGTCGAGTAGGCATATTGGCTGTATAATTTGCAAAATAAAATCTATCCACCGTTTTGTAAAATTCAACCTAGAGATTGGTGGGCAATGGATAGCAGCACTACGTGCAATGAGTGCAATGGAAGCACCGACGTCAGGGCGGCTCAGACAAGGATAAATTGCATAGGTGCTTGAGAGCTCTGTAGCACTAACAAAAGTGAAAAATGTGGTTTTTTGGCTGTAATTTTTTTTAATTTAACCTTGTTCCGGTGCGCGGGATTTTTTAGGCACACCGGTGTGTTTGCTTCATTCCACATCGGGTGGTTTCTGTTTTCTCGCACTTTTTATGAGGCACTGGTGCACTACAGTAATACAACGCACTAGAAGGGTGTGTACGGAGCGCACAGTGTCTGGTGTGCCAATGTTTTGTGTGGTTTTTTGGTCCTAATTTTTTTTTTATTTAACCCCCTTCTAGTGCGGGATTCTATGGACGTACAAGTGAATTTTCGTCATTCCGCGTCGAGCAGTTTCTATTTTTGCGTGCTTTTAATGAGGCACCGGTGCAGATGCTCCGTAACGTACCGGGGCGCTACGGTAATAAAACGCACTGGGCGGGTGTGTACGGAGCACACAGTGTCCACTGTGCCAATGTTTTGTGCGGTTTTTTGGCCGTAAATTTTTTTATTTAATCCCGTTCTGGTGCACGGGGTTTATGGGCGCACCAGTGCATTTTCATCATTCCACGCTAAGAAGTTTCTATTTTTGCGCTCTTTTTATGAAGCACTGGTGCAGATTCTCTGTAAAGCACCGGGGCACTATAGTAATAAAACGCATCGGGCAAGTGTGTACGAAGCGCACGATGTTCGGTGTGCCAATGTTTTGTACGTTTTTTCCGTAAAATTGTTTTTATTTAACCCCCTTCTGGTGCGCGGGTTTTATGGGAGCACCAGTGTGTTTTCTGCATTACGCACCAGGCGGTTTCTTTATCGCTCACTTTTTATGAGGCACCGGTGCGGATGTCTTGTAAAGGCCTAGTGCGCTACAAAAATGAAACACACCGGGTGGGTGTGTACAGAGCGCACAGTGTCTGGCATGCCAATTTTTTGTGCGCACCGATGCTTTCTCATGTTGAAGGAACTGGTGTGTTTTACGGTGATAAGTGCACCATATGAAATACATCTGCAAATGCCTCCGCCTGCCAACCTCCTCTAGTAACCTCTGCTAGAAATGAAAGTCTGGGGTATTTTTATAAGGGGTTCCTCAAAAACATCCACTAGAGGGTATTTTCCTTGTAGTGATGAGATCAATTCTAGCACTTGTAGCACAGATGGGATGGAAGATCCATTAAATGTATGTGAGGAAAACATTTTTTAATGGAGTGATTAAGGAGGAGGTGTACATTGAGAAAACAGAAGGATTTGAGAACTTCGACAGAGAGTTGCATGTGTGAATACTCAAGTGAGAGTTGCATGGAATGAAACAAGAACCTCGTGCTTGGTGTACCAGGATCGACAACTATTTCACCAAGTTGGGCTTCACCAAAAGTAAAGTAGAAGAAAACCTTTACCATATTGTTGTTCAAGGTAAATTGTTGATTATAGTATTATATGTTGATGATTTGATTTTAATTGATGATGAGAAATTGATCAAATCTTGCAAGATAATTTGAGATGAAGGACATGGGACTCATGCATTATTTACTTAGTTTGGAAGTATGGAAAGGAGATGGGGAACTATTTGTGTCTTAGGGAAAGTATGCAAACATGATACTGAAGAAGTTCCACATGGAGAGTAGAAATCCCATGGACACTCCTCTAGAAGGTAGTTCAAGGAAGGAGGATGCCACTTCAGGTGAGGAAGTGGAGGGAACAATTTATAAGAAGTTTGTGGGTTCACTTATGTATTTTTTGAACTCACAACCAAACATGTGTTATGCAGTTAACCAACTTATTCAAGCAATTTTTAAGCCAAACAAACTATATCGGAAGGAGGAAAAACATGTGTTGAGATACCTTAGAGGCACTACTCAGTATGGTGTTTGGTACAAATAGACAAAGGGAGTGAAGCTGCAAGGATTCAGAGATGCAGATTGGGAAGGAATTCCATCAGATTGGAAGAGCACTTCAAGAGAAATTTTCAGTGTTGGTTCAAAAAACATTTCTTGGTACAATAGGAAGCAAAGATTAGTTTCACTCATCTCAACACAAGCAAATTGTGAGGCTATCTGGATGATGAAGATTCTTGTTGGGTTGTTTGGTCAAATGAAGGATCCCACTATGATTTTCTATGAAAATCATAGTTGTATCAAACTCTTTGAGAATCTAATTTTCATGATCGATCCAAGCATATCGACATCCTGTGTCACCATCTATGAGATTGTGTACAAAGGCAAATCATGTTAGTTGGAATACATTCCTACAGAGGAGCAAGATGGAAATATTTTGACAAAGGCTTGGTTAATAGGAAAGTTTAAGTTCCATAGAGGCAGGATTGGGGTATCTGATAATCCCTTTCTTGCTGAGAGGAAGTGTTAAAAAAATGTAGCAAGAAATTCTTAATTTATTTTTCCCTTGAATTAAATTAGGAGAAAATAAAAATTCCACATCACTAAATAACTTGAATGAGTTAAATGAGTTGTTATCACTGAATGTAATTAATTAATTCAAGTTGAGGGATTAACTTGAGTCGTGTGCAATGATTCCTAAATTTTAGGAGCTTAGGTTGACTTAATTTTAGTTGTAACAATTTAATTCAGTTAAATTGAGTTAGGGTTAGTTAAACTAGCTCCAACTGTTGGAGGAACTAGTAGGAAGTCTAGTAGTGGGGTTCAGCTTCAATGTTCAACCAGTTAACTAATCAATCAGCCTTAATTAAATCACACATTCATGATACTCAAGTTACCTAGTTGATATTGGAGTTCAAGGGCAGTGTACTATCAGTCGTATAATTGTCCAATAGTCATAGAAGGGCATATAGGGATTTCACAGTTCTGGATGGAGAATTTCTCTAAATAATATGGGATAATTTCTTGAGAAACAACACAAGGAAACATGAGCTTGGAATGAAGGAAAATTGATTAAGTTTTGGCCAGCGTAAGTCTGTGAAGCAGTGAGATAGATTATACTTGTGCAGAGGTTGCTCAGGCTTGAGAAAGCATTGTATTTCTTTTCTATTTTCTGATTAATGCAATACATGTAGGAAGGGGTTTTGAGCAATTTCTTTGCCCTAGATAAATCCTCATGTATGTGTGTTAAATCATGATGTATAATTTTGATATATGTTCTGAATCGTGAATTGCTTTCCACATATGAGTAGAGTATATTTGAGTCTTATGTTTTAGAACATTACATGAGAAATATTGAATCTACAATTAATTTCTACATCTAGTACTTATATTTTTGAACTTATATTGCTTGAATCATTAATGTAGAACACAATATGAAATTTTTTTTACTGTTTGAAGACTTAATCGAATTCCTCAATCTAACCTTTGGGAAAATATTAGCTCATCATCTTATAACTAAAGATAACTGGTTCTTCTCCGTGTGTCACCATTTTTGTGGTAAAATCACAACCCCACCTCCCCCCATTTTTAATTTATTATCTTCATAATAAATGAGGGGGACCCTATACATAGATATTGGTCATATCATCCTTTAATGCTTTCGTTTGGTTAATTGTGCAACATTTATGTGATATTTTTCTTTTCTTTAGATTTCAATTCTGATTACTTCATCACATTTGATTTCTCGCTAGATTTCAATCATTCTCGTTTCATATCATTTTGACTCACGGTCTACAAACGACATTTATCCAAAATTCAATGATTTTCATCACTTGGGATAAAAAATGTACAAAATATATGTTACTTTTATTTTTTTAAATTAATGAAATTAATGTATATGTTATTTTTAGATTAATTTTATTACTAGTTGTCCTACAAAACCACTACAGTCGAGATTGTATAATATTTAATCATATATTAGCTATAATTAAAAAATATTTATTAAGATTTTTCGGATCTCAGAAGTTAATTTAATTTTAAAATTATAGTCTCAATTGTAGTTACTCAATTCAGTCTCATATCACTGTTGGAGCGAAATCCATCTATGGTGAAGAATAACAGGGGGAAAAAGGTAGACATGGAAAAAGGCAAGGCCAAAATTTCGAGTTTGCCAGCCAATCGAGGCAATTAATCTAGTAGAGAGATCATGGAACCCTTGTTCCAGGATATTTCAAAGGAAACACCATCCTTTATAAAATCCCTCATCCATGGCTGGGAGACGGAAGCTAGAACTAAAATCGAATAAGAGGTTGACACTGCAGAGGAATAACTTACGAAAAATTATAACAGACTCGGGGGAGAATTTCTTTGTTTCACCACTCTATCAGAACATACTGGCTGATAAAATTCCTTCTGGTTAAGGCAATTATGTCAGTACAGGAAGTAGGAGGAGATCCCAGGGCATTTACCACTCTGGCAAATATTAATAGAAGCATCTAGGAAATGAACCCACGCTAGCACCACCAGTATGTTCGTCTTGGCAGAATTATGAAGGAAATCCAGGCTATGCATTAGGTTGATATGCCTGGTTCAAGCATCAAAGATCCAAACCCTATGGAGTGAAATGACGATTAGCCAACTAGTTGATGATTAGTTAGACTAAGTCCTTTTAGTTTTGATAGCGGATAGCTTTTTCTTTTGTATTATGTAAATTTTAGTAAGATCAAATTCTGATATCAGCTACTTAAATACTATTCGAAGTAGAATAAGGAAGTACATGTTTTGGATGGTGTTCAATGCACTCAGATGGCCAATAGACTTGGTTTCCTATAGGCAGGTTGAGGCCTAATTCTTTGTATTTACCAAACCTATTTTTTTCTATAAATAGAAAATAGAGAGGACCTACTAAGCTTACAATTTTATTTTTTTTCAAATTCTAAGAACTCCCGAGGTCCCGAGACTCATTAACTGTAGTATTTGTAGTTTTTATGTGGTCATGACTTATTAATAAGTGTTTGTAGTTTTATATGGGAGGACCCACACCAAATGGCCTGCATCGCCTCACATCCCTTCCTCCTCATCCTTCTCGAAATATCGACCCTCCTCCATCTCGTAAATCATCTCCTTATGCTTCTCGAGATAGCCCTCCCGAGATCCTCCTTATTTCTCCACTCCACCTTATACCTCCCTCATTTAATACTCTATCTTATGAATCCACGTACAATACTCCTTATTACTCCTTTCCATCCATATTAACAAAGATCCACTAATCCACCTGACACATACTTTCGTGATTTTTTTTAATAAATTAATTTAAATTTTTATTTAATTCAATTAATTAATTTGTAATAATAATTTATTTTATAATTTTAGTTTAATTGATTTAATAAATGTAATTAATTAATATTTATTTAAATTTAATTATAAAATTAATTAAAATTAGGGTTTTTTAATTAAAAATATCAAATTTTTGGCCCAAACATGCATTTTTTAGAATTCTCGAAGTTTTGATATCTTGAATTTGAAAAAACATATCCCAAGATTTACTTGGCTAAATGAAGCTTATAATAGCTCATTGGAAAGCTAGGACATAGGAGAAAAATTTTTGAATGTTAAATTTAGCAGATTTAGTCATTTAATGGCCCAAAATAATCAACATAAGATAAAGTGACTAATTTACAACAAAAAATTTGGTTTTCCTAATTTGATTTGGGAGAATTTCATTGGCTTGGAAAAAATGATACCACTAATTCATTCTCTGGTATTGATTCAAAGGATAATAAGATCCACTTGAAGCAACCATGACTTAAGATATTTCTTTAGCAATTTATTTTTATTAATTTGTTATCTTGATTTCTAGTTGTAATTTAATAGATTTTGATTGATTTCTGGCAGGAATCTATTGAGTAGGATTAATCACAACAGATTGGGAGCAATGATAAGGGACCAACAAGAAAGAAGGTGGAGGATTGAAAACAACAACTTAAAAAATTCTCCATTTTTAGTTTTCATTTTTTTAATTAAATATCAGTCTTGAGAATGAGAAAGGGGTTCCTCTTCTCTGACTCTAGGGAATTCTAAAGCACTATTGTAAGGGGTTATTAGCTGTAGGGTGAGGGTAATATCTCATATCTGAGGTGTTTAGGGGAATTTTTCTCATTTATATTTTAATGCATTAGCACTTTTGTAGTGTACTATAAGTTAAATCATGGAGAGACAGTGCATTTTGATCCTTGAAAGATAATATTGTTTTGCACTACTGCAAGCAATTTCTTCAAGGAGCTAAAGCTGTTTAAGGACTGCAAATTTTTGTAATGAGATTTTAGTATGATCTTAATCGATTTTCACTTCATGTACACTATTTTCTGGGATGTAAATTAATTTTTTTTATCAGAATTTCTAAAATTGATTTTAATTCATGTTCTAAATAGTGTGTTGCATTATGATATTGAACACTATTTTCGTATCGATTGTTTTATGCTATTAAATTTTTGTAGAAGCTATCTCTAAGGAGCGAAACATAATTAGAGTTAATACAAATTCATTGAAATATGAATGTAATAAAATATACATTCCCATTTTGTTTTCTCTTTCATTAATTAAATAAACTTTTTATTTTAATTGATGAAAATTATATAATGAATTTAGTCATTTTATTGGAATCATACATGTATGTACAATTTTCTTTGATAAATTTTTATTTAAGTAAATTCGATTTGCATAAAGCGACCTAATAAATTGTAACATGCAAACTAATTTTCATTTACAATTTAATATCATTTTCTGAATTCACTCATTATATAAACAATCCCCTTCCCTTGGTTAGTTAGTTCACCTGCTCTCGGATTGAGAGAAGACTATCCTTTTCCAATTCGATATAGGTTTAGATTTTTTTCTTGTATATTAGAGTAGATATTCATTTAGATTAAATATGCACTCTAGAAGTCCCCTTACACAAGGGAAAACCTTAATTGTGGCTTGGCTAAGCCCTCAAGTCAACTTAAGGATTTTGTTGCTTGCATGTGCACAAGAAGAGTGTAGATCTGATTTCTCTCTTTATCTTGGTAAGTAATAGATAAAATATAAGCCAACATTGAGAGAGGGGGGGTAACTAGACCCAATTGAACCAGCCAGAACCACTACATCAAAAGGATAAGGGATTAGTTGGGGCTCTGACCAGGTGGTCTCCCTTAAATGTTGATGTGGTAATTTTTGACCATCAACATGATGATTGCTGTAAAACAACTTTAAATATACAAAAATGAAATATTAAGTTTTTATAAGGAAATATTAAGAATCACTCACAAACTTTAATATCAACCCTTTTCTTCCTTGTTGTCCTGTTTTATTTGCTGAATGGGTTCCATTTGGTTTTCTTTTGTACAAGAAAAGACTTGAAAATTAATATTTAAGGATAATGTATTTGTTTATATGTAATTAACAGAAAAATTCAATGATTGCATATGTTTGAAGCATGTTTTTATTGAGATGGCCCATCTCGTGATGCAATTATGTCTATTTCTTTGACCATCTTCTTGTACACCTTTTTGGACATTCGTACCGGCTTGTTTCAAATATCAGCACATTGATCCTTTGAGATTTTCATAATCTTCCTGAAAAAGTAATAAACTATTTTTATATTGATATACAAAAACTAAATATAACAAAATTGATATTAATAAATAAATTATTTGTAGTAATATATACATATAATTTTAATTAGGAATATTACTTTTTGAATAATTATTTTTTGTTGTTATATGTTTTTTCTATTGCAAGTCTGACAGGTCTCATTGACCATTTCTACGGAAACGCTTCCTATAATTTAAATATAAATTGGTTATTGGAATCATTATATTGATTTATGTATTGTAAGTGGAAATTACGTGTATATGTTCTTTCCACTATATCCATCATAGTTTTGTAAAATTCCCCCCCCCTTTCATTAACCTCCAGCACCACTCTACATGAGCTAAGGACTAATTCATCATCATTTACATGTTCTATAATTTTTATTTTCTTAGACCGTGTTGTAGCTCCTACAACACCCTCCAAAAATACAAAAAATAATAACACACACTTCAAAATTTTTGGAGCCCCTTTGAAACTAAAGAAGAAAAAAGCCAAGTAAAGTTTTTAAGAGCAAGTCGCAAAGTCGCAAATTGCATGATTTGCGACCCATGCGACCTATGCGACTCTGCGACCCTAAGGTCGCCAGGTCGCCAGGTCGCAAGAGTCGGAAGTCAAAAAATTTGCGACCTTGCGACCCAGCGACTCGGTCGCAAGGTCGCAAGGTCGCAAAATGAAGTATTAGGGGAATTAGTGACTCAGCGACCTTGCGACCCAGCGACCTTAAGGTCGCGAGGTCGCAAGGTCGCAAACTACCAACTTGCGACCTCATTTATTGCTCGCACGTGCGACTCCTTTTTTATAAGGGCAGGTCGCTAGGTCGCATTTGTGACTCGCGGCGAAAATCGTGGAATTGCTCTGACAGGTCGGCTGGCGCGTTTTCTTCCAGGTAAGTTGCCATTTCCTCCCTGTGTTTCCTTTCCCAGCATTTCTTGCTAAAATCTAGCCACCCCATGGTCTTAATTACTTGCTGGTGAGCAGATAGGGTTTTCGGTTGAGTTTTATTCTTGTTTTGGTTCCCATAAACCCCAGGGTCACCTGTGTCTTGCCCAATTCCTCATGGCTGTGCCTTATTTCCAGTTTAGACCTTTTCCAGCCGCGTATTTTTCCTGTTAAGGAGAGTTTATCCGCAAAACCACGCGCGCTCGAAACCCCCCGGCAGGCTCAAGTGCGACCTGCGACCCAGCGACCCGGTCGCAAAGTCGCAAGGTCGCGCGGCTCACGGTTAGCGACTCTGCGACCCTGCGACCTAGTCGCAAGGTCGCGAGGTCGCGTGAGAGCAGCTAGTTAAACTCTGCATATGTAGACTGTATTTGGCCGTTATCATCATGTCTTTCTCATCCTGGGATTCTTTCTTGAATGCAACAGGTGAATTTAGAGCAGACACGATACCGGTCCTCTCCGACTCCAGCAATATGGCACCCCGGGTATCTCGAAGGAGAAGTAAGCTGGTGGTGGAGGAAGAGTCAGACACAGACATACAAACATCTCCTCCACCAATATACAGAGACACCCTTTGCACCTTCGCAAAGGAGGACAGCCTTAGGTGGTATGAAGTATACCGCGAGTTCGCCATAACAGAAGATGAGTTTCCAGAAGATCTCCCGGACTGGGAAGTATACCTGAAGGTCAAGAAATCCAAATTGCACCTAGCAGGTCACATCCCGCCATCTTTCCGTGCCCAGAAATGTTAGACTGGATCATACAGAAGACGGATCCTAAGAATTTCGCAATCCGAGATAGTGGAGGTAAAGCTTTTGCAACGTTGGAGAGCTCAAAAGCACAGGTCTACTACTCGCTACCCCAACCAGAGGTAAACTTTACCCCGAGATGGTTTTCTGCAAATGAAGTGCCGATGGTTGATACAATCAGAAAGTGGTAGCCGGACCCACACCCCGGACGGGATCCCTACTCCAAACGGTTCAAAGTCTAATTGGGACTTTCTACCGGGGAGATCCCCTACTGTTGGCCGGACATATTTTCCCGTCAACAGATTTGGCGCTAGAAGGAGGGCAAGGCATCCTCCCAGCATACGACCGATATTCCATCACAAACTCCCCACCGGGAGGTCATAAATAACGAACCTCCTCTTCCCCCCTTAGAGGATATTCCAGCGGAGGAGGCTCGGTACTTTGAAATCACTAACGAACAGTTAAGATCCTTACGCCCAGTTGCCCGTAATCTCATCAGGGATTTACGGTATGCCCCTATCATGGAGTTTCTAGCTCACACTAGGACTCCTGCTGAGAACATCACCCGTAATGGTGTGCTTGTCCGCACCATACCTGAACTTGTGAACTCCATGATTGAAGACCTCGGGCGGGCTGTCCAAGAAAACGACCCCATTCTCCAAGATAGTGAAGGTTTCCCTGATACTGAACCTTTCCCCGAACCTCAGCCTGAATTACATCAGTGGAACAACAACCAAGTGTATTCCCCGTTAGAAGAAAGAGGAGGGGGTCGAAGAAATGAAAGAGAAGATAACACAGCCCAAAGAAATGTAGGGGAAGGAATCAGGCCTCGAAGAAACGAGGGTGGAGTCAACAGAGGTCACAGACGTGGAGGCAGAGGAGATATAGTTCGCGGCCAAAGACACCACGTCAACGATCATCACCACCAAAACCAAAATAGGCCCCTTCCCCACAACTGGGAGCATCTTAGAAACATGAATAACCGTGAAAGACACCAAAACGAACACTCTCGCCATCATGACGGAGCATCAGTGTCAGGGACGGGAAGTGAGTCCGAGGCAGAATATCGATATCGTCAGCACCCCAGGAGGGTGCAACCCCTAGCCTGGATGGCTCAATCCCCATTGGCTCTTTTAGGTCCTCTCCATGATATGCCTAGACACCCGGAGAAGCATCTTCCTAAATTTGATCCTGAGAAAGGTACCTCAGCGGAAGATCATATTAGTAGTTTCTATCTGGCCCTACAAATCATGAGAGTTCAGTCCGATGATGTCGCTTGTCGATTGTTCCCACACACTCTTGTAAACCTTGCAGCCACCTGGTACCGTTCCCTACCCAGTGCTTCTATTACTTCATGGGACCAGTTCTGTCGTGTGTTCCTGCAAAAGTTTGCAGAAGATAAAACACCCTCTATGCTCCTCACAGAACTAAGCACCATCAAGTGTCATAGAAAAGAGAAAGTTAAAGACTTTAACCAACGCTTCGCCACAATATTGCAAAAATTTCCTCCAAACTTAGTATTGGACGATTCTATCACCATCGACTACTATACTAAAGCTCTCCCTAGGGATATTGCCGTTTTCGTCAAACGTGAGGCCCGCGCTACTCTTACAGCAAATTACGCTGCTGCTCTCACGGTAGAGAAGGACATGTTGTCGATAGGAGTCATGGACCACGAGGGAAAGGATGATCACAAACCAATCAATAAAAAAGGTCACTCCTCCACCCCTAACAGAGAGAAAGAAACTTTTGATTTCGAGAGTATGGCCAAGACCCTCAAACTACTAACGAATGAGGTCTCTGACTTAAAGAGGAAGGGCATTGAAACCTCAACTACTACTAAACCCCCAAAACCCTTTTTCAAGAAAAGTAACCCCAACACCAGCAGACCTCCGTCAAACTCCAGTGCCACTCTCAACGTGGAGGAGATAGGGAAAGACAATTTTTGCTCTTTTCACCAAGCTGCCCATTCTGAAAAAACATGCCCGCAATGGATTGGCACCATGACCGCGGTGGTTAACCAACTTTTGGATGACCAAACTCCAGGAAACCTGACAGAGGATGATGTTTCTGATCGAGATGAAGGTTCGCTCTTAGATGGGGAACCAGGAGCCTCTGTCCTCACTTTTGATATAATCCGCGGGGGGGAGAGTCTTGCTCCCATTGATATCAACATGGCAGGCAGTCCCAAGACTCAGCCCACTCGAAATTATAGTCTTAGAAGCAAAGGAACTGTCCCCGAACAATCATATGAGGACAAGAAAAGGGCTTTCCTGAGGAAAATTCTTCCTCCTGGAAACGAAGGACAAGCTACGCCAGAAAAGCCCATAAATAGTAATGGCAAAGCAAGTCAAAAGACCAAGCTCCCAGTGGAACCATCGAAAACCACTACCGAACCTAGTCCCCAAACCAACACTAGCTACAACATAGTGGAGGACATGAAAAAGACCAGAGCTAATATCTCACTCTACGAGTTGGCCCGCATCACAAATCAAAAAGAACTTATTCTAAAGGCTTTTGCCAACAACCAAAATACGAAAAATGTCAGCAGCACGTCTGCACAAACCAGTCCAGATATCCAGTCTATAGTGAACGCTGTCAACACGAATTCGAGAGGCTCCACCCCCCCTTTCCTTTTGTCTTTTGAGATGTTTAACTTCAATGTTCACAATTGTCTCGTTGACTCCGGTGCATCCACGAATGTCATGCCTCTATCTGTGTGCAAGAAACTCAACATTCTCCCAGAGAAAACTGACGCAAAAATCATTCAACTTGACAGATCACAAGTACCAGCCGTTGGAGAATTAAACAATGTCATCATCCGCCTCTCATCCAACTCTAGGGTCCATCAATGTATTGATATTGTGGTTGTGGACATCCCTGAAGCCTATGGTGTACTTCTTAGCAGGGATTGGTCTAGCAAGTTGCAAGGATACTTTGCCACGGATTGGTCCCACTTATGGCTGCCTTACAAAGGGAGAAACAACCAAATCAGAGTCGAAAGTGAACCATACATGAAACACACTGTAACTGATTTGGATGCCACAAATGAACCCATCAGCTTTGCCCAGGAGGAACTCGGTATGTGTTTCCTGGAGTCCATTTTTGGATGTTACCGACCTCCTCAGTCTTCAGTAGGTTCTGAGGTCCAATCTGAAATGGCACTCGTCGCAGAGGAACAAGCCCAAACTATCTTACACCAAGCCGAAATTCCTCCGAAATCTACTATTCCCAAGGACCCGGAAAATGATATATGGACATTGTATTACAACGGTTCCAAAAATATCGATGGTTATGGCGCTGGCTGCGTTTTGCTTGATCCGCATAAGAAAAAATTCTTAGTCTCTTGTCGACTGGAGTTCCAATGCACTAACAACACTGTTGAGTATGAAGCTTTGATCCTTGGGCTTAAAAGGGCGCTCGATTTGAAGGTAAAATGCTTACAGGTCATTGGAGACTCCGAGATCATCACTCGGCAGGTACGCAATACTATTCATTGTTTGTCTCCACATTTAAAGGCGTATCAGCAAGAGGTATGGCGACTCATTTCTGCTTTTGACGCTTTTGCAATTAAATCTGTTCTGAGAATGCATAATGCAGCGGCGGATACTCTAGCTAATGCTGCCGCCAGATTTACCCCTTTGAGGGACGGTTTTTCTATTGAAGTTATGTATAAACCCTCCGTGCCAGACAATATCACTAACTTGCGTGTTTTCGATGATGATCAACAGGTGCTGGATTTTATGTGTAACTCAGAGATATTCAAAGACACTGCTATAGATGAAGATGAGCACGACCAAGCTATGCAAAAGGAGTACGAGCAAGTCAAAGGGAACCCCATGCCTAAAGGGGTGGTATCACTTGAGAAGCTTTTCGATCTGCAAAATCGGTTCCGTGGGCCCCCAAACGCCAAAGTACAGAGTTCTATCTTGGCTCATCGACAAGTGAACCTGGGATCAGAAGATAACCCTAAATTCATCAACCTGGGGAAAGACTGCACCCCCCAAGAGGCTCAAGATTTCACTCAGCTATTTCGCAAGTATCGTGACGTATTCGCTTGGACATATGAGGACTTACGCACATACGATACTCGAATCATACAACATGTGATACCCATTAAAGAAAAGGTAAAACCATTCCAACAGAAGCTTAGGAAAGTACATCCTACGATGGAGCCATTGATTCTAAAAGAACTCAAAAAACTTTTGGATGCCCGCATTATCTTCAAAGTTCGCCATTCCACATGGGTGTCCAATTTGGTCCCGGTACGGAAGAAGTCAGGTGAAATTCGCTTATGTGTAGATTTCCGAAACTTAAACCGGGCCTCGAGTAAAGATAATTACCCAGTGCCCCCTATGGAGCAGATACTACAAGCAGTGTCCGGCTCAGAAATGTTCTCCTTATTGGACGGATTCTCTGGTTACAATCAAGTACTAGTGGCTGAACCGGACAGGTTAAAGACTACCTTTCGGACTAAGTGGGGAACCTTCGCGTACAGGCGTATGCCCTTTGGATTAATCAACGCAGGGGCAACTTTCCAAAGAGCTATGGATATAGCATTCAGGGGTCTGATAGGCCAAAGTGTGGTGGTCTACTTGGATGACGTTACTGTGTTTTCTAAACATCGGGGGGATCATTTGCATCACCTCAGACAGATCTTCGAAAGGTGCAGAAAATACGGTATCTCGCTCAACCCAAAGAAGAGCATTTTCGCCGTAGCAGAAGGAAATCTACTGGGTCATATCATAACTAAGCAAGGCATTGTCGCTGATCCAGAACGTGCGAAAGCCATTGCTCAGATTCCTCCCCCTAGTAGTAAGAAAGCAATGCAGTCCTTCTTGGGAAAGATCAATTTTGTACATAAATTTATATCAGATTTCGCCCAGATAGTTAAGCCACTACAGGGAATGATAAAGAAAAATGCTACTTTCAAATGGAATCAGCCCGAAAAGGAAGCTTTCGACCAGATCAAGAAAGCTATAGCCGAAGCGCCTTCCCTCCAGAGCCCAGATTTCGGCAGAGATTTCAGCTTGTATATGTTCGCTTCGGATTCGTCCTTGGCAGCCGTACTCACACAAAAGGACAGAAATAATGACGAGCGTCCCATTTCATTCATGAGCACCGGTCTGCAGGGAGCTGAATTAAATTATCCCGAAATCGAGAAACATGCCTATGCGGTATATAAAGCGGTCAAACATTTCAGACCATACATCTTGAAAAACCATGTCACAGTTTACGTTCCCCACCCAGCTGTTCGCTCACTGTTCATGCAGCAGGAGCTGGGCGAGAGACGAGGGAACTGGGTTGCGTGTATGCAAGAATACGACTTAGAGTTTAAGCCAGCACGCACAGTTAAAGGGCAAGGTCTATGCCAAATGGCTGCGGAGGCCGCAAGTTCCCAACAGAGTGAAGAAGATAATTGGGAACAAGAAATTGATATGTACCAAACTAACGTCTTACCTCAGGTAAGGAACCCTTCTTGGTACTCGGATATTTCAGGATATTTAGCACACGGTACATTGGACCCCGCTCTAAATGCCCGGCAGAAACGTGCAATCAGACTCAAAGCTGCGCCTTACCAGTTAATCCAAGGGAAGCTTTTCAGGAAACATTCCGATGGGGTCATGTTACGCTGCTTGGAATATGATGAAGCTCAGAAGATCTTAATCGAGCTGCATGATGGACCAACAGGAGGTCATTTTGCCGGGGACACTACAACCCATAAAATAATGCGAGCAGGTTATTATTGGCCAACTCTTTTCAGAGATGCCCACGCATATGTTCGGAAGTGCGTTCAATGCCAGAAATTCGCAAACCGAGAAGCGCGCCCCGCCGCCCCTTTGTTGTCAGTAGCAGTGGAAGAGCCTTTTCAACAATGGGGTCTAGGCGTCATTGGCGAGATCCTACCCCACTCTTCTAAGCAACACCGGTACATCCTAACAGCCACTGATTACTTCACCAGGTGGGTTGAAGCAGTACCATTACGCCAAGTCAACGACCAGGAGGTAATGCAATTTTTCATTCATTCCATCATTACCAGGTTTGGCGTTCCGACATCCTTGGTTTTTGATAATGCAACATATTTTTCATCTTTTAAATTATATGATTTTGCTTTAGAAAATGGTATCGTTCTTAAACACTCTACAAAATACTATCCCCAAGGAAATGGTCTAGCGGAATCAACCAATAAAAATCTGATTCGCATCATTAAAAATACCTTACTGTCTCACCAACGCAACTGGCATAATGCTCTCCAAAATGCACTTTGGGCCGATCGCGTCACCCCTAAGTCCTCAATAGGCACCTCACCATATTTTCTCGTGTATGGGAAAGAAGCTGTCCTCCCACCCAATTTGTCTCTTCCTGCTCTACAGTTGTCTCAAGAGTGTCATGGTACCCCTTGCCCCGCATTGCAAACCCGCATTGACACCCTGCTGAAATTAGAAGAGGAAAGGCAGAAAACCCGGGAGAAATTCACCATCCACCAGAGTCGGATCAAGAAATGGTTCGATAAAAAGTCTGCAGGAGATAAAAAAATTTGAAGTAGGAGACCTAGTCCTAAAATGGGATAAAGCACACGAAGAAAAAGGAAAACATGCCAAATTTCAAGCACTATGGATAGGTCCCTTTCAGGTTAAAGAAAAGGTGGGTCCCCATACTTTCCGATTGCAAACTCTGGAAGGAAAAGTCGAGGTCCTCTCGGTAAACGGGCATGACCTCAAACACTATTTTACTTGAATAGCCCTCAAAGGGCTGTTTTCCCCCTTGTATCATAAAAGTCGCATTTTGTTCTTATTAAAAAAAAAAAAAAAAAAAAAAACTCTTTCTCTAACTCTTCAAAGAAAACCTTGTCTAAGCTGCCCGCAACTAGCTCACTCCTTGAAGAGGTTCTATGCTGATGAAAGGCCCTTCCCGCAAAACACGGGGCAGTCGAAACTCGCTTGTAATGGGCACCTAAGGATAGTACACGGCCTTACTAGAGTCTTCAAGCATAAGGAACCACCTAGCGGCTTCGAAGGGTGCAGGCAGAGAAGGTCTTGCATAGCAACAACCAGATCGTGAGGGAACAGGGCTAACTCAAGAGAATTGCAGGTCATCCGGGAAAAACCCGAGTCCTCATATGAGACCAGGAGCAACCTCTCTGCAAGCAAAATAAGTCGGGATCCCTCATCCGCCCAGGCAAAATATGCCCATCTAAATAAGTGCTACATGCACATTCTCAAATAAGTGCAATCGCACACAAATAAAGGGTTAAGGATTGAGAAAGGCTTCCTGTGCAGAGAGGTGTTGTAACGACTCCGCCGGGGTACTGACCAGGCTCGCTGGCAGCGGAGCAACGTTCATGACTCCTTAGGCAGTGACTCCGCCGGAGCCGAGAGGTTCGCTGGCAGCGGAGCAACACCATGAGGACGAAATAATTGTACCAGACCCTGCAGTTATCCAAGGTTTCCCCGACCCTCTCGATCCTAGAGCGCGAGGAATGAAAATTCGGTTGATCTGCACCCAATAAGCCAAAAGGCCAGGCAACTATGCGGGGTGGCAAAGGAAGGAAGGTGTAAACTCTGAGGTAAAAGAACAAGCTAGTATTAGACCCCTCCCTCCTCCCTCATCGACCCTTCATCGACAGAGACTCTGAATTCATCCAGTGAATCGCCATTTGTTGTAGCTCCTACAACACCCTCCAAAAATACAAAAAATAATAACACACACTTCAAAATTTTTGGAGCCCCCTTTGAAACTAAAGAAGAAAAAATCCAAGTAAAGTTTTTAAGAGCAAGTCGCTGAGTCGCGGATCCATGATTTGCGACCCATGCGACCTATGCGACTCTGCGACCCTAGGGTCGCCAGGTCGCCAGGTCGCAGGGGTCGGAAGTCAGGAAATTTGCGACCTTGCGACCCAGCGACCTTAAGGTCGCAAGGTCGCAAAATGAAGTATTAGGGGAATTAGCGACTCAACGACCTTTGCGACCCAGTGACCTTAAGGTCGCGAGGTCGCAAGGTCGCAAACTACCAACTTGCGACCTCATTTATTGCTCGCACGTGCGACTCCTTTTTATAAGGTCAGGTCGCTAGGTCGCATTTGTGACTCGCGGTGAAAATCGTGGAATTTCTCTGACAGGTCGGCTGGCGCGTTTTCTTCCGAGTAAGTTGCCATTTCCTCCCTGTGTTTCCTTTTCCAGCATTTCTTGCTAAAATCTAGCCACCCCATGGTCTTAATTACTTGCTGGTGAGCAGATAGGGTTTCCGGTTGAGTTTTATTTTTGTTTTGGTTCCCATAAACCTCCGGGTCACCTGTGTCTTGCCCAATTCCTCATGGCTGTGCCTTATTTCCAGTTTAGACCCTTTCCAGCCGCGTATTTTCCCTGTTAAGGAGAGTTTATCCGCAAAACCGCGCGCGCTCGAAACCCCCCGGCAGGCTCAAGTGCGACCTGCGACCCAGCGACCCGGTCGCAAGGTCGCAAGGTCGCGCGGCTCCCTGTTAGCGACTCTGCGACCCTGCGACCTAGTCGCAAGGTCGCGAGGTCGCGTGTGAGTTCTTTTGTAGATCCGTGACCCTGCGACCCCCAGAGAGCAGCTAGTTAAACTCTGCATATGTAGACTGTATTTAGCCGTTATCATCATGTCTTTCTCATCCTAGGATTCTTTCTTGAATGCAACAGGTGAATTTAGAGCAGACACGATACCGGTCCTATCCGACTCTAGCAATATGGCACCCCGGGTATCTCGAAGGAGAAGTAAGCTGGTGGTGGAGGAAGAGTCAGACACAGACATACAAACATCTCCTCCACCAATATACAGAGACACCCTTTGCACCTTCGCAAAGGAGGACAGCCTTAGGTGGTATGAAGTATACCGCGAGTTCGCCATAACAGAAGATGAGTTTCCAGAAGATCTCCCGGACCGGGAAGTATACCTTAAGGTCAAGAAATCCAAATTGCACCTAGCAGGGTCACATCCCGCCATCTTTCCATGTCCAGAAATGTTAGACTGGATCATACAGAAGACGGGTCCTAAGAACTTCGCAATCCGAGATAGTGGAGGTAAAGCTTTTGCAACGTTGGAGAGCTCAAAAGCACAGGTCTACTACTCACTACCCCAACCAGAGGTAAACTTTACCCCGAGATGGTTTTCTGCAAATGAAGTGCCGATGGTTGATACAATCAGAAAGTGGTAGCCGGACCCACACCCCAGACGGGATCCCTACTCCAAACGGTTCAAAGTCTAATTGGGACTTTCTACCGGGGAGATCCCCTACTGTTGGCCGGACATATTTTCCCGTCAACAGACCGACATTTTTTTCCTTCGTTGTTTGTCATTCCAGAACATTAAACATATGTGAATTAATAGATTGTTTGAAACATGTTATCTAATATTATTGATGAAAATTTAAAAAAAACTCATATTGAATAATAAATTTTCATTCACTTGATTCATCCTTCTGCAAATTTTCCATCATGCTTTTATGCTCTTTTTCATTTAGATAAAAAATAATCTTATCAAACTTCCTTATTTTGTGGCTCTACATGACACATCCTAACCAATACATATTAGTTAAATTTACATATAATTAAACTTTTTAATTTTGTAAATAATTTACAAAGGACTCTCATTCTCTGCTTTTTTTTATGTGCTATCATTGTGCCGCTCAATATTTTTGTTACTTAACCTCCTCCAAGACATTTTTTTATCAATATAAAATCTATACCATTCAATACAAAAACTATTAAATATATTTTTGTAAATAAATCACATAAGTTTCAGCCAAAAAAGAGGTCTGGTAACCATTTCACTTATATGCATAAACACATCAATGTGATTAATTTAGTAAATGCATCGAAACATTTAATTGTTGAGCGTCGAAAATGAAAATTAATATTTTAAAATAACTTTAAATTATGATGGTGCAATATGTAATAATAAAATCACCACCATCACAGTAAAAATAAAAAACATAAAAAATTAAACACTAGTTTTTTAGATTTAATGGTGCTATATATTAGAGGCACACCAATGCATTATATTACACAAGGCGCACAGATAAACAAAAGCCATTTAAAAAAAAAAGCGAATAGGACCAATAGAGTTTGGATCGGATTCAATAAGTGGTCCCCCTAATTTATATGTAAAACGCTTCATATATAGTAACAAAAACTCATTAAATCTAAAATGGCTAAAATGAAAAGCCTTAATTGTGAAGTGGTAGAGGGAGTTAAACCCTAAGGTGAAATTTTGCAGTCACATAAGATATAAGAGGCAAGGGTTTAAGGTAAGTATATATATATATATATATATATATATATATATATATATATTTTGAGTTTTAATTAATTCTAAATAGGAACAAAGATTGTAAAATTTTATTTTAGTAAAATCAATAGTAAATTTTATACTATGTTCATGGTGTGTTGGATAGATGGTGTGTTATGAAACCAGCTCACAAAATAGAAGAAAAGATAGATCAATGACTTAGAAATCAGCCTCCTCGAGGGGAAAACCTCCTTTCATTACATAAATGAACAATTCTTGGATGATACAAATGAAAAAACCCACCTTATATATATATATATATATATATATATATATATATATATATATATATATATATATATATATATATATATATATATATATATATATATATATATATATATATATATATATATATATATATATAGGAGTCTAAGGTGTCAAAATATAACAATATGGGGACCACATGGGCACAACAATAACAATAAAAATAAGGGGCTACACTAGTATTATAGTGACCTAACATGACCCTCTCCTTCAAACAAGTGTTGTACTCAACACTTGAGTAGTTATGGATGTTTATGTATAAAATTATCATCCTCCCATGTGGAATCTTCAATGAGTAAGTTCTTCCACTTGATGAGATACTCTGAAATTGATAGATTTCTTAGCTGTCAAGTTCTTGTTTCCATTACTACTTCAGGTTCCAATATGATTTTTCCTTCCTCTTCAAGTTCTGGAAATATTGTTTGAACTGGGAGTTTGTCACCTATAACCTTATGTAAGCATGAAACATGGAAAACTGGGTGCACTCGGGAAGATGCAGGAAGATCCAATTTGTATTCCATAGTACCAATATTTTGAAACACCTTTTAAGGACCATAGTACTTTGGAGATAATTTATTATCATTCTTATCTTACTTGAGGGACATTTGTTTGTATGGTTGTAGCCTTAAAAATACCTAGTCCCCTGCATCAAAACTTCTTTTGTTACGATGTTGATCTTCCTGTTGTTTCCTTAGATTCTGTGCCAAAATTAGGTTATCCCTTGAGATTTGGAGAACTTGATGTTGATGCTTGATGTGATATTCCATTGCTTGAACGTTATAATTTCTTCTTAAAGATCATTTTGATGTTTGAAACTCTAGTGAGCATAATTGTGCAATTACGCCTCATTTTTATTTCTATAGAAGTTTTTTCATGCCATTAGAGTTGAGTATCTTTCCTGGTTTCCTTGAGATACCCCGTAATTCAACTTCCTTTCCTTCCCAAAAAAAATTCAAGAAAAGTTCTTGAAAATTAAAAGCTATCGTACCCAAAGTTTGTAATGATTGAACTCCTAGTACAACATCAACACCACCCATTGGAATGGAAATAAATTAGATATTCAATACATATTCTCCCATGGCTAGCTTGATATTATGGCACTTTCCAGAGAAATTTATAGTTCCTCCATTTGAAACCATCACTTGAAACTCTGGTGCTAGATATGGGAAGCAATTAAATTCCTTGGCTATCTTACAATGAATAATATTATGGGTACTACCTAAATCAATCAACACTATTACCTTTTTCTTCTTGATATGTAATTTTATATTGAGAGTTTTAGGAGTGGTAATTCCTGCCAATGCATTACAATATATGGTCAGATTCATTTATTCTTTCTCTAAGGTCGGTTCCTGGTGTATATCCTCTTCTTTTGAAGTGTCTTGTTCCTTTTCTTCCTCTTCACAATCTATGTAAACTAATTTCTTCTCGACACACTTATGAACTTTAGTGTATTTGCTATCACAACTGTAAAAATCCCTTTTTCCCTTTTTATTCCAATTGTTGTGGTGCCAACCTTGTAGGTTGTGGAAGGCTAGGAGAGACAACACTTCCATATGTATAGTTGTGTGTGGTAGGCTTTCTTGTTGCCAAAATTTTGCTTTCAATTTTTCTTGCCAACCTGAATGCCTTCTCCAATGAATCAGATTCCCAAAGGTGAACCTCATGTTGGATGTTATCCTTTAAAGTCCCTATGAATAAATCAATCCTATGTTCCTCTAGAATATCATTTACCCTTATATTCAATTTTTGGAAGTCATCAATGTGCTCCATCATTGTAACCTTTTGTTTTAGATTTATCAATTGGATAAAGAAAATGTTTCTCTTTGTATCCTCATAATGTGCTATCATTTCCTCTATAAAAATTGACCAAGTGACAAGTGGTTTACAACAGAAAATCCATTAATACCATACGAACTGATTATGTTCTAAATATAAAGTTTCAATGTGTACCTTTTGTGTGTTTTGCACATTATGGAGATCAAAGTATTGCTCCTTTTGTAGTATCCATGTTATCATATCCTTTCCATCAAAATTCTTCATATCAATCTTTGGAATATGGTAGGTCTTTAATATAGTTCTAGAGGCTATGTAATCATGATTAACATTTTTTTTGTTCTCATCATGATTTTCATCTAATACCTTTTCTCCATTAGGAAGCATTTCTTGTAGAAACTTTGTCAAATATTCTTTTAAACCATTCTTAAAATATTCCACCTGTCCTTTCATCTTTTCTTTTATACCATCAATATAGCTTTCATGTCATCCTTCAAACCATCCATCTTAGCTTCCATGTCTTCTTTTAAACCATCTATGTCATCTTTTGTTTCTCTTTGTGAGATCGAAATATGTTGCACTTGATCTCATAATTTTGATACATCATGTTGGAAATTATTCCTCTTCATGCATCATAGTAGAGTTTTATGAGGGCCTAATGGGTGTTGAATTATTTTTTGGATGATTTTTTAGAATTGACTATAGATATCTATGTTTAAATATTCCCTTGGAATCACTTCAAACTGCTTTTTCAAACAAAAGTTATGCAAATTTTTAAAAAATAAATACATTTTTCTTGTTTTTAAGAGCGTGATCTTGAGATGGTTGTAATTATGTAATTTCAGTTCTCCAAGTTCTAGAATTTAGTATTGTGGTAGCCCTATGAGTCTCATTTCCAATTCCACAGGTCAAACCTACTTTGGATTCTTCAAGATAAATTTATTCCCAATCTACCACAATGACCTAATTATGGAATTGTTCAATAGAGCGAACGCGTACGACATGCCACATATCACTGTTTTGACCTTCGGCCCTAAATTGATATACAAGAAACTATAGTTTGTGCAATTTCAGTTACTTTTTACAGAATTGAAATCCGATGTCTGAAACAAAATTTATGATGATTTTCCCTCGGTCACCTGTTTGAGATGAAATTATGGATCCTCCAAAAATCCTAAATTCCTCAGATCATATCTCCTAAAAGACAAAGAACCAATTTCTTATATTTTTACACGAAGTTCCTTAGGATTTCAGATCCTTGTGGTAAATATTTCATCTACTAAATATTCATAGAAAATAATTTATAACGAAAATTACAAGATGACTTGTTTGCAACAACAAAACCCTAGAATCCAAAGCTCTGATACCAAATGTTATGAAACCAACTCACAAAATAGAAGAAAATATAGATCAACGACTTAGAAATCTACCTCATAGAGTGGGAAACCTCCTTTACATTACATAAATGAACAATACTTGAATGATACAAATGGAAAAGAATACCTTCTATATATAGGATTCTAAGGGGTCACAATATAACAATATGGGGACCACATGGGAACGAAAATAACAATAATGGGGCTACATATATGGGGCACACTAATAAGAATATGGGGACTACATGGAAACAAAAATAACAATAACAATAAGGGGATACACTAGTATTATAGGGACCTAACACGGTGATCGGGTACTCTGTTAAGGTACTCCTTGAAGTGAAATCACTAGTTTAATTCCAAGTCCCGATCAGGGTGATATATTGGACATGATGAATATGCAATCCTGCCAAGATTACAAAAAAAATTAAAAATTACTATGCAGGGATTTATTTTAATTAAACCTAACAAAAGTTGTAAAATTTTTATTAGTCAAATAAATAGTAAAATTTAAATTTTTTACTATGCAAGCTTTTGAGTGAATCTCCATACCTTTCAAATTCTGATCTTATTAATAGTTATGTTGTTCCAAATTATTGTGCTACTCCACTGTGCTCCTAGTATGTCTCTCTTGTAAAATCTCTCCCATGAAAATTTGGGAAAATAATGAAATAGTGAATAGCTTCTTACTATTTAAAATACTTTATGAAATTATATTTCAAAATACCAATCGCTCATTTTTCAATTTGAAAAAAACAAAGTTGCGTTAATTTTTTTATTATTTATTTTTCATTTTTTCGGAACATCGACACATTTCTTAGTAAAAAAAATAGGTGTGTTTACTAGTAACGACATTGATTATGATAAATTATAGGTGCATTAATTTTGTTTTAATACATTGATATCATAGAATTCCTTTTATTATTTTACAAATACCAAAAACTGATATGATTATTATTTTAACATATACATGATGTTATTATTTTAACGTATCGATGCGGTTATTATTTAAACACATAAGTGCAGTCACTTTTACAAGAGTACCAATATGCTTTAAAAGTTATTTGAATTTTTGTTTTCACATAAAATGGCATATTCATCTCAAATGATCCCTTAGGATGCATCCACATGAGTTACAATAGTTCATAGTATACATTTTCCACTTAAAGACCTCTTAATGTTAAAAAATGGTTTGAAAACTATATTGAAATTAAGATTGTGGTATGGTTCTCAAAATTAATTTTCGATATGTACAAAAAAAAATATTGCTAATTTTTCTCAAATGCAGGGACAAAATCTCATAATATCAAATGGCCAATTCCTCAAATTCCAACTTGTTCCAAATATCTCAAATTCATTCGCGGAGTTCTCCCTTTCCATCTCTAGTAAGTTCAAATTTTATTTATATTTCGATTATCTAATTTATTTTATTTTTTATCCATGTCAATTTGAATAAAAATCTATCTAAATTTGCAGGATCCTGATTCAAAATCAAGTTCAAATGTAGAAAATATTCCACTAGTTCAAAAATGTCGAAAGAACTTATATGGAGCAGCATACCGCAAGAAGTTGGTAGATGAAAATGGATAGTCACTTTACCCTACCAATTGTAACTTTCCATCTTCTAGCCGCAATCATGGGTCAACAATGGTAATACTTGTTTGGTGTTATGTAATTTCAGCAAACCAATCGCATTATGCTTACTAATATCAATGATGTAATAATGTTGAATATTTTTTGAAATTGTGATTCTAGTGATGATGAGCAACCCACCTACCATCTTCCGGTGCACCCCACTACAATGTCAAATTGAGAGAAGGTTGCATTAAGAGAAAAAATCATAGAGGAAGCATACCAAGAATGGTTGAATAAACCACATATTCAATTCTCACTACATCCAGATTCACCAATTAGGAATGACTACAATAATAGTAGTTCTTCATCACAAGTTGGTAATGGAGGCAATCAAATAGAGGTTTGTATGGATGATTACTTATGGGATAAAAATAACATGGACACAATGTTGTTAGATGCAATCCAGAAAGTTGAGCTAGGGGATGATGTTTGAAATCATGAAATCTGTTTCCACTACCCCTCTATTTGGACTTGGTGGCCAGTGAAATTCTACCCATATTGGGACAACGATGTTATTGTACAACATGAAAGAAACAATTGGCATGCTGAATGCACGTTTCTCGACAATATTGAGGTAATTGACCATGACCAAGTCACTTATATTTTTATGAATCTTGTCACACAATCAACATTAAAAATAGTCTATTTTATGAACGTTAAATATTGAAATTGTACATTTATATTTCCCACCAATTATAGTTATTATAATATAAGGTTCTCCCGAGTGATAATTTCAAGCCCAGTAGATGTGAAGAGGCAAATAAATTGTTGAAAATTTTGGTTGTTGAGTACATATCACATCATGCATGTCCAAATGATTGTATTCTATATAGAGGAGAATATGTAGACAAAGAGATATGTCAGAAATGTGGGCATGAAAGGTACGATAAAAAAAAGGGTAAATCAGATGGTCCTCATAAGATATTGAGCCACATGCCTATAATCCCAAGGATTCGATGGATCTTTCATTGCAAAGAATTAGCTATGTTGTAAGGATGGCATGCCTCACACATAAGTGATTCGGAATTATGGGAATCCCAACAGATTCAATAGCCATGAAACATACATAGGTGATTCAATGGGGAGAAATACCATACCACGTGCATTCATAGTGGGGGATATATATTGAAGAAAAAATGACATAATATATTGGACATATATTAGGGGGTAAAGGGTTTTTATATTGGCAGGTAAAAAAATGGAGCTCAAAGTTAATGAAAAAATATAAAGGGGTATAAAAAATGTTAATGAAAAAATGGATACCTACAATATCTAGTAAAAGTAGGGGTTTTTTAAATTTGGAAGGTTTATTGGGTTCGTACTGGAAGAGGGTTAAATAATGTGATTTTGATCAGTATTTTCTAATATGTACTCAAAATTAGGGGTATTGTTTAGTATGCCATGAACGCACATGATATGTTAGAGGTTCATTAAGTGAAGCCCTTGTGGAACATATAAAGGATACATGGATAAAATAATTCAAGGATGAAGTATGAAGTCTACGACTCAACATAGCCATGGATGGCATCAACCCATATTCCCTCTAAAACACCAACTATTCTGTTTGGCATGTAGTAGTGATCAATAGTAATACCTCTCCATGATTTTCCATGAAGAATGAACATCTTATGCTGGCTCTCATAGTCCTTGTTAGAAGACAAGTGAAGAATATAGATGTCTATTTAAAACCATTGGTAGATGAATTGAAGGAATTATGGGAAGGGATACATGTATACGATGTCTATTTACAACCATTAGTAGATTAATTGAAGGAATTATGGGAAGGGATACATGTATACGATGTATCAAGACCCATCATAACAAAGAGGAGTTTTACGTTGTATGTCATATGTGCTTACACCACACATGATTATCTAGGATTAGGAGTTTTCTCTGGTAAATTAAATGTTTATTTATTTATTTATATATGTAACAATATTGTTTCACATATTAATTTAATTTGTTGTAATTTTTTTGATATCCATAATCACTAACGTGCCCTATATACAATAATTTAACAGTTCTTGTAACAAAATGGTATCATGGATGTAAATGTTGTGGACCTTCTCTGAAGGCTAGGTGGTCCAACCACTTACGAAAGCCCGTGTATGACTTCTCCAGGGTATTCCTCCAAGAAGAACAACCTTACAAAAGAAACATCCACTTTCAATGGTAAGCCAAAGAGAACCCAATGGGCTACAATAATCCCACCATATGAATGGATTATATCATGTGCGAGAGAGAAGGAGAACAAAATTACATAAATGTTTGATTCGAATGTGGAGCCAATATTCGTAGATATAGAATTATTTGACACCTATGTTGAGAAATTTCCCATTGGGATGAAAAGGAAATATATAAGCTCCCAATTTGGGAGCATATTAAGATTGCCCACTTACTAGATTCCATGCATATATTAAAAAATGTTTCTTCTTCTTTATGGAGGCACATATCATCTAAATAAAGTGACACATTGGATAGTAGGATAGATATTATTTCTTCAAAAACTAAAAAGAAACATTGGTCAAGACAATAAAGTAGACGAGAGGTTGGTCCCTGTTGGTATTTCAAAGAAGGTGATGTCCCATGGATCTTAAAGAAATATGATCTTTATTTGGAAAAGGAGGTTATAATGGGTGTGAGGGTGCCTTCATTATATTGGTCTTCACAATGGCACTACTTCACTATGGAAGACCAATTGTCAGGGTTGAAATCGCATGACCATTTGAACCATCTAAGAGCATGCACGTCAAAACCATGATTTTATTATTTGTAATTATTTTTATGCCATGGGATAAAATATAATTAATTTTGGTACGTGTTTACTTTGTAGTGCCATTATCCTCTGCTCATGTGTGGGTGTGTGAACCATGAATTATCCTGATACCTTCAATGAACCACATCTAAATTATCTGCATTTTTACATTGGATCACATGAAAGGATATTCATATGGCTAACATTCCATGTTGGCATCAAGAGATAACTGAGTTTGTTTGTATGTTTGTGAAGGAACTATCGACGAGTTTCATGGACTTGTAGGTTCATCTTCTAATTCACCTGGTAGATGAGGTTGAATTATTTGGGGTGGTTTCTTGTTGTTGGATGTTCTTCTTAGAGAGGTACATGAAGAAATTGAAAGGTTTTGTTCGAAAAATGGAAAAACCCGAGGGGTGTATGGAAAAGGAGTACATATCGTACGAGTCTTTCTATTGTGTCAGTAAGTATATGTTGTAGCATAATTTATCACTTCTATGTACTTGATGATTTATGCATTAGCCTTGGGCATCCCTTCCATTAATACTTGATCACACTTCTTAAAAAACAATATTTTAAAATCCATACGCGACTCTGCCCAGTTATATCTGCCTCCAGACATGGGTCCATCCATAGTTGACCCCCGTATGCTATTTAAAATATTAAAAAGGTATATAAATTCCTTATTAAAGAGACGAGGTTTACTGTTTTTCCTGTAGCTTAACTACCCGAGCCCGTGGCCTAACTATTCCCCAATTGAAGAAACTAATTTGAGGGAGTATAAATACAGATCAAGGGAATGGCCAAAGGGAGGAGAGAGAGAATGCTATTGATATTATAGCCTGCTAGAGCCCTGATCAAGTCTGATATTTCCCTTTTCCTCCTGCACTTCCTAGGTTTAGGAAACCCTTGTTTCCTTGTGATGATCACTTCCCACTTTATGTGACATGCTTTGTGCACCCTTTATGGAAGGAGTTTTGTGAGGCTAGGGTTGGACGAATCCAGAGGATGGTTTCTCTCAGAAGCCTTGGCAGATTTTAAGGGAATTATCCATTATTTTCTGTACATGTTATCAATACAAGAAGTTGTGTCCTGTTCTTGATGTCTGTTGTGTTATATGTCTCTTATACATGTTGAATAATCTTGTTTATTTCATGTCATTTTTATGAGATTATATATGCTAACATGTTGACATCTAGGATATATATGTTGTGCAACTAGTTTTTGTGCTTTGTTTGGATTGATTTGTAGGTTTTGGAGCACGAGGAGTAGCAAAAGGTTTGCACCCTACGGGATCGAAATCAAACAAAGGAATTTCGGGTAAGCTTGTCTATCATCCTTTTTCTAGTTCAAGCTGTAAAAATCATAATTAGAGTGCTTCTTGTGGTTACATTCCCTCTGCTTTGTTAGGTATTTTAACCCAGGCCTTAGGGTAGCTTTTCCCGTAAAAAACTAGAGACTTCACTGGGGATTACATCCCTGTAATTCCTAGTTTGGGTTTTTTTTCTATAATTTTTGGGTTTCCTAGGAGTTTGGTCATTTTTTCAGTCTAGTAGGTTCATTTCCCATCTAGACAGGGGTCCTAATATTCTGGATCAGACCTGGGTTTTTCTTTTTTTCTTATTTAATTTTCTATACACTACTTTGTTTCTACACAATCACGTATGCACACTTTTTTCTCCAAAAGAACTCACATATATGCGTGTTTATTTGGATATAGTCACGTATACACACATGTTGCAATCAACGAACCCATGTATGCCTAGTAAATTTTGAAAATTTGAATTTTGAGGCCCTGTATACCTTTCCTTCCTATGGTTGGTCATCCTAGTGGAACCTATTAGGTGTCTGGATTATGATTCTTGTGGACGTATGTAAGTTCCTCTCTTTTTCTTGTGAAAACCTAGCCATGGTAGGGTTTTTCCTATTTTGTGAAGTCTCAATTGCGGCTATAGCACCAAGACCTTTTTTTGGAGTTCTTGGTTATTCTGACCTTTCAGAACAATGAGATTTTTCTTATATTCTCATGTTTTCCCTATGCACTGCTTAATTTCTTGGTTTTTTACCTTTTGATTTGCTTTATTTTATTGTTTCTTGGGATTAGCTTTCTAGCAAATCTTGAAGTTGTATTTCTTCAATTTCTTGAAGTTTTTGTTTGTTAGGAGTTTGTACTACTATTCTGAATCAATTTCTTCAGTTGATTACTTCATCTTGTTCATTTGAGTCCTGATATGAAAGTGGCATAGTTGGCTTGTGCATTTTGAAGTCCTCTTGTTGACTCATTTTCGTGATTTTGGACCTTTGGTAGTGTTATGCTTGTCTCATTGAAATTTTTCTCGTTTCCTTAAAAGTGAAAAGCCATTTTTTTTTGTTTTTCCGTTGCTTTTTATTTGGTTTCCTTTTCATGGTTTTAGGCAATTTTCTAGTTTCTTGTTTGGTTCATTTTGCTTGGTTGCGAAAGAAGTCTTTGTTTGGAATTTATTCTCTTTAGTATCAAGTTTGTTTTGGCATCATTAAATGAAAATGAGTTCTTGTTGCGACTTGCCTTGCTCGTCTATCAAAGTTACCAAACCAGTCTTTTTTAGAAACTTTGTTTGCTTCCTTAGTGAGTAGTCCTAGAATTTGCATATCATTGGTAGTTTTTGCATTAGTTGCACTGAAGAATTTTAGTCTTCTTTGATAGTTTTTTGAAGTGTGCGAAGAGTGATATTTTGAAAAGAAAAAACAAGTTTTTGTTTATTAATAGATTCATAGAACCCATTTAGAAATCTCTTTTCATGGAAAGAAAAATATTGCATCTTCATGCAGTAGGTTTTAATTGATTTCTTTTGCGTCGAAAAAACATCATCAGTTTCATCTCCATCTACCTTTGAATTAAGTAAAAAATATTTAAAATTAAGTGATAATTAAAATGAACTATAAATTTTGGTATTTTCATTAGTCATACACCAACTAGTCTAGGTTTTAGGGCCTTGGATTAGGCGAGTGGAGAGTTAACTCTCCAAGGCCACTCAAAACTGTCAAACATAGAAAGTTGATTAATGAGCGAAATCTAATTCTGTTAAGTGGACTGGGAAAGCCCTACCTCTAGAGAGTTAAGTCTGAGGGATAGTGAAGGCAGAGAAGAGAGATACCCCCTCTCCTATTTATTGAATCTTGACCTAAGACCATTCCGCCTGACTGTCGATACGAATTGGTGTCTTTAGTTGCCTTTCCTAGGGACCACATAGGTGACTACGGGGGTACTTGCACCAGCAAAGGCTTTTGTCAGGAGGTCAGCGTAACTATTTCTGTTACCTTCGCTAGTAGGCTTGAGGCTTAATTACCCCAGACTATTTTCGGAAGGTCCTCTTATTCGCTTTCTTGTATTTTGGTGTCCGGACCTCATCACCTAGAGTGGAAATACATGAAGGTTTCTTGATTGCCACAACTTAGGAAATTTTTATAGAGTATGCTCTTTTCTCCTAGGTTTCCATAGCTTCTTAATTTTTTGAGTCTAAATAATCTCATAATTATTAAAAGTGGCTGACCGATCACCCCGTCGATCGAGGAGGCCTCGTGGGATTTCTCCTGCGAGTGTTGAGCCTTCTTCAAGAAGGCATAGGAGAAATTCAATGGGTGATTTTCATGCGATAGTTTCAAATGCAATGGAGAGTGATCATTCGTCTGGTGTTATTATTCTTGAGGGTGGTCCTAGTACTAGTGGTATTATAGAAAGGAGTATTCCGCTCATCTCTATAGTCTTGTTTTCGGCAGAAGAAGTTGAAGTCGAAGAGGTTCCTCAACCTCCTGGTACTCCTTCATCTCCTCTTCCTACCAATTTTCCAGACATTCTTTTGTACGTTAGGCCTACGTCTCGGATACCAGCTAGCCCCTATCCTCATCCCTTTCTTTTGATGGAGATGAATGGGAACACAAATTCGGCTATGAGCACTGCAAGTGTGCATACTTCTCTTTTAGTTGAAGGAGGAGGTACTATTGCCATTTTGACAATCACTTCTAGTGTTGCTATTTTTGGCTCTACCTCTATTCCATCTACAAGTGGGGGCACCCAAGCATTTGCTTCTCATTCTGGCCCCTTTTCTTTTGGAATGCCATCTAGTGCGATTCCTTCTATCTCCTTTACTGCTGCTTCTACTATCTTCGCGCCTATGCCTTCGATGGCTAGTGGGTCAACTTCATTTCATGGTTTCCCCTTCAAGAGTGGGCATTTTCCTCATGCAAACCCCTCCTTAGGATATTTATCTTTCACCTCTCAAAATCAAGGATTCAATTCTTTTATCAGAGGTCAGAGTTCTAATGCTTTTATAGGCTGGAACCCTGCGTTCATAGGGTTAGGAGCTGGGAGTCAGTTTTTCTCTGGTCAGCAAGGGAATGTTCCTTTCCCTTCTGTAGGTGCTTCTCAATATTTTTCTCCATTCGCTAATGCTTGGAATCCTTACCAAGGGGTTTACTCTTCATTTAACACATCGATTGGAGGGAATATCCCTATTCATAGGAATCCTACGATGGGAGGGGATCCTTTTCCGAATGCTCGGTCACAAGGTTTCTCTTATGGCTCAAAATTTTCTACGAACAATCTCTGGCAACCTGGTGCCCCAACAAATACAGGGTATCGTTTTCAAAATGTTTGGAATCCTACCCATGGGGGATGGAATTCTAAAGTTCCTTTGTGATTACCATTCTTGGAAACTTTAAACTTTCCAGATCTATCAAAATTAACGAATGATCTTAATGGGTATAGTTTGGGTTGGCCTCCAGTCCCTACTAAACTTCCCTAAGACATTCGAAAGTTTAAAGGGAATACTGGTGAGGATCCATCTAACCATGTTACCACCTTCCACTTATGGTGTTCATCAAACTCCCTTATCGACAATTCGATTAGGATGAGACTATTTCAACGAACCCTAACTTAGAATGCTGCGAAGTGGTACATTGAGCTGATAGGGGGCAGTTTTCATACTTTTGGTGAGTTGGCTACCATGTTCTTGAACCATTTATAGTTTCCTTTCCGTTATGACGTCGAGACTGATCTCTTGGCCAATTTTCAACAGGACAAGGAAACTCACATTTCTGATCATATCTAGGAATGGAGAAGGAAGAGGCTCACAAAAGCCCATATTCAATATGAGTTCCTTCTCGAATGGTTTCTTAAGTCATTGTAGCCAAAAATATTGAAGGATGTATCCATTTCAAGGGTATTTTCTGAAGAGCATACTATTTTTAGGGCTTAGCAGGTAGAACTAATCTATTCTCAGTCTGGGGTCCTTAATAAGATTTTGCTAGATGCTCCTCATTCCAAGCTATATTTAGCCAAAACGAAGCTAGGTCCTCATGCCGATGGACTTACCGTTAAGATTGATAGTGGTACGGCTAACCTACTTAATCAATTGTAGTAGTTTTCTATACAATATGCTCCTTCTATTCAGGCTATGCCGTCAGTGTCAACTCCTTCTCAGCCCTTGACTATTAATGTTGTTCAAGCATCTAACCCCAAAGGAAATCAACAAGCCGATGGGAAGAAGAAGGGACATAGTAATAAGAATAAAGACAAGGATGGAAAGGGAAATGTGAAAAATCCAATGATCATGTTGGAGGGGGAAAGAGGGACAATAAGAAGAGGTTAAGTTTCCTTAAAATTTATGCACCGGAGAGCATCTTACTCACCTCTGCTCGAAAATTCAAGATTCTCAATGCTTGTTGGCCGAGAAAGGTTCTTCTAGTTCCCAGGATGTACTGACAAACCCTTTTCCCCAAGGGTAGCAACTCGTTGCTGGCGCGAAAGCTAATGCTGGTGCTCCTGCAAGGGGAAACCAAGAAGGGGAAGATTCTTCAAATGTATATATGATGAGTGTTCACACTGATATCGCTACGAGATCTCGTGACTATGGTGAAGCTGAGTCTTCGAAAGCTAAAGGTGCTCCTAATTATGAGCCACTCCATATCAAGAGGCTTGTGTTTGAGCCTATACCTCGGATGCCAAAAGGTTCTACAAAGTGTACGAAGATTAATACTAATGTTAAGGCTTCCTAGAACTACTTGATTGTAGAAGATCTGGCTCAATGTCCTTGTGCTATCTCTCCATTAGAGGTAATCCAGTGATGTGTGACACAAAGGAGTGCATTTCTCTCTGCCATTGGGGCTGTTGATCCAAAATATTATCTTATGATCACATTTGACATGTCGAATTTTAAAAAGAGACCTCCTCATCAAATGGCTTTTCAGATTAAGTTTATATATCAGAATATCAATATCTTTCGAACAGGAGTTGATGAGGGTGCTTCCACATGTGTGATGTCTATCTCATGTTGGAAGGCTATTAGATCTCCTTCAACTATTCCTTCAGCTACTCTTATGACTACGTTTGATGGTCATTCTCACAGGCCACATGGCATTGTTCCAGCTTTACCCTTCTGTGTAAGGGGTAAAACTGTCAATATCGAGGTCGACCTAGTTGATGCAAATTTAGACTACATCCTTCTGTTGGTGCAGAATTGGATTTACGAGATGGATGCTATTGATTCCTCATTATTTCGCATATTGTGTTTCCCCACGAAGGGAGGATTGTAAATATTGATCATATGGATTGTTCTCCTGTAGATCCGAATGCATCTAATGACTCGACTAGATACCCTTGGTGAATTATGCCAAGCAACCTGTTGAGAATTTGGGGGTTGGAATGCATACATCATTGATGGGTACTTTTGATCTTTAACCTCCTTCAGTGCATATTCATGCTATCTCATCCTCCAGGGTTCCTACTCGAAGAGAGTTATTTCGAACTCATTATTTTTCAAATCCTTGGACCTTGCCTTCTCCTACCTCCACATTAGAGGAAGGTCAAGTGTGTGGAATGGAATTTCCTATGTCTGCAGCTGAGATTTCTTATCAATCTATTGTTGAATCTGTAGACTCCATTCCAATTTCTCTTTCACTGAAGGAACTGGATGGAGATGTGGCTCTGGCTTGGACTCTTAGTTCATCTTCTGCTCAAGATTTCCTTGATACCACTCTTCCATCTGAAGATGTTGTTCTTGAAGCCATGAATGGTGTGAAAATACCATGGGATGATTTCCATCATCGGTCTTATTTTTTTCCAGACTTGGGAGAAGTTGAATCCATATTATCTAGCCCTCAGTATTCTGGTCCTATTCACATAGTCCTGAACCCCTTAGCTCCAACATAGGTTTAGTCTGAAGGGAATATGGCAATTATTTCTGAGACTACCCCGGTGAACATCTCCAAAGATCCCAACATTATTGAGAATATTTGCATTGGTGCTGAATGCTCCCCTGAAGAAATTAAAACTTACACCGATCTCTTTCGAGAATTTCGGGATGTGTTTGCTTGGTATTATGAGGAAATTCCTGGTATAGATCCCTCTATTTTCCAACATGAGATCAAGAGTTATGAAAATGATAAGCCTATATGGCAGAAGCTTCACTCGGTCAACCCTAGGAAGGTAGCAACTATCAAAGCTGAGGTTGAGAAGCTGCTAAAGGAGGGATTTATATACCCCGTTCCATTAAATGAGTGGGTTTTGAATCCAGTTGCTCTGGACAAGAAACAAGGAACAATTGAAGTTTGCATTGATTTTAGGGATTTGAATAAGGCATGTCCTAAAGAAAATTACCCCACACCATTTATAGATCATATTATTGATGAATGTGAGGGGAACAAAATTTCTCCTTTATGGACAGTTTCTCAGGATACAATCAGATCACTATCCATCCTGTGGATCAACATAAGACTACTTTTATTTTCCCCTGGGGTACATTTTCTTACAAAAAGATGCCTTTTGGCCTTAAAAATGCTGGAGCTAATTTTCAGGGGGCCATGTCCTATGGCTTCCACGACATCAAGCATATCATTGAAGCATATTTGGATGATTTAGCTGCTCGTTCTCGAAAGAGAATTGATCATCCTTCACACCTTCGTCAAGTTTTTGAATGGTGTTGTTATTATAAAATTATATTGAACCATAATAAGTGCATTTTCACTGTCACATCCGGTCGATTGTTGGGATTCATCGTGTCTACTGAAGCGATTCAGGTAGATCACTTCAAGGTTGAGGCAATACTTTAGTTGCCTCCCCCAAATTAAATCCGTCAAATTCAAAGTCTACAAGGTAAAGGAAATTTATTATGGAGATTTATCATAAATTATGCTGAGGTGACGAAAGGATCTATGAGGTTGTTAAAGAAAGAAGTTACATTCTTCTGGAATGAATTTGCTCACCATTCGTTCCATGCCTTGAAAAAGGCATCTACCTTTGCTCCATTATTGAGTCCACATGATTAGAGTAGGGATTTAATTTTGTATCTCACTGTTGTAGAATTTACCATTGGTATGGTTCTAGTTCAAGAAGATGATGCTCTTTTCGAGCATGTTGTTTACTACCTTAGTAGAGGCTTGGTAGGTCCCGAACTCTGGTATTCTCCAATTGATAAATTATCTTTGGCAGATGTCCATGTTGTGCATTGGCTCAGGCATTATATCCTTCTTCAAAAAAATTATGTTTTGGCAGAAGTTAATCCATTTCATTTTTTTCTCAGTAGGTGAGTGATTGGGGGAAAATAAAATCGATAGATTTTCATTTTGTAGGAGTTTGATCTCGAATTTCTGTCTACCAAATCCAAAAATTCTTTGGTATTTTAAGAGTTGATCTCTGAGTTTCCCTATGGAGAAGACATTATTTATGAAGAGACATTCCTTGATGAACATATTTTTCTCATTTATTCACAAGATCCTTGGTATGGAGACCTCATTGTTTATCTCCAAACTGTGAAGTTTCCCTTAGCTTTTTCGAAAGACGAGCATCGAAAGTTGCATCACTTAGCTAAAAATTATCTTATTAGAGGTGACACTCTATATCGTCGTGGGGTCGATTCGATCCTTAGATGTTGATTGAATCTCGAAGAAGCGAGGTGGTGATGAATGATTGCCACAGTGGAGCTTGTGGTGGTCATTTATCTGGGCTTTCCATAGCCAAAAATATATTGCGTGCAAGCTATTTTTGGCCCTCGATTTTCAAAGATTGTGTTGAGGCGGTCAAGAAATGTCACCCTTGTCAAGTCTATACTTGGAAGATGCATGTTCATGTTGCTCCGCTCTTTCCAGTTGTCACTCTCAGTCCTTTTACAAAGTGGGGTATTGATTATACTACTTGTAACCCACCTTTGACAAAGGGTGATAAGTACATTATCATAGCAGTAAACTACTTTATGAAGTGGGTTGAGGCTATGCCTACTTTTGCGAATGATGGTGAGACAAAAACCCTATTTTTATTCAACCAAGTCATTTCTCTCTTTGGTATCCCCAAATATATTTTCACTTCATTTTCAGAACAATATGATGGCAAAATTAGCTCTCACATTGGGTTTTTGGCAGGACCATTCATCTCTGTATTATCCTCAGGCTAATGGCTAGGTTGAAGCCATCAAAAAATTCTTGAAGACTATCCTTCAACAAACAACTGATAAAGCCATTTCCAATTGGCATGTCATGTTGTACCTTGCACGTTGGGCATATCGAATGTCTGTAAAGACTGCAACCGGATTCACTCGATTCCAACTAGTTTATGGGATGAAATCTATATTTCTTGTCGAATGCAAAATTCCTTACCTTAAGCTAGCAGTTGAGCTTCTTCTTGGCACATATAGTCTCAAATAATACATTGTCCATCTAGAAAATTTGGATGAGTAACACTGAGATGCAACTAAGATGAATGAGGCTCATAAGAAATGAGTGAAGATTCAATACGATAAGATGGTTAAACCTAGGGCTTTCTCTGAAGGTGACCTTGTTTTGGTTTATTCCCAAGAAAATGATGACTTGGGTAAAGGCAAGTTAAAATACATGTGGTATGGCCTGTTTATTGCTAAAAGGTCCTAAAAGAAGGAGCTTATGCCTTGGTTGATTTCAATGGAAACGAGCTGCCAGAGCCCAGAAATGGGCTCTATTTGAAGAAGTATTATTCCTAGGCTTCAGCCTAGCATTTGCTTATATATTGTATTTTTTTACATATATGTTCATCGATTTTAGATGTGACTTTGATTATTTTGATCTGCTTTGGCATGTGTTTTTGGGTGAGATGAATCATTTTGGCTTCGCCGATGGTGCTAGTAGACATACCCAGAATCATTCTTCCATGGCTTGGGTAATTCACTATCCATCTGGTTAGTTGTTAGTCTCAAGGGGTCCTGCTTCAAACTATGTGGTAGAATACACTGTAGTGGTCAGCCTACTCTCAGAGGCAATATCTCTTGGTGTTGATTAATTAGGAGTTTACTTGGATTAAAAAATAGTGGTTTTGCAATTAAACAACACCTATCGTGTCAGAGACCCATTTTTACATCGATTATTTTTGTGAGTGCATTTGTTACAACGTTCATTTCAATTTATTACATTCATTCACATTCCTCGATCAGATAATTGGTTAGAAAACTCATTAGCTAATCAAGCACTTTATTGGAACATTAACCATTCAATACTTTAAAAATATGAAAAACATCATTCATCATTGTACATTTGGGACAATCACATCATATAAAATCGCTATGTATATATATATATATATATATATATATATATATATATATATATATATATATATATATATATATATATATATATATATATATATATATATATATATATATATATATATATATATATATATATATATATATATATATATGTATATATATATATATATATATATATATATATATATATATATATATATCATAGTGTGTTCAAAATATACAAAAAGTGGACCATCATGTCCTACAAAATTAGGGCTTATGCCTGATCATGTTTATCATCAAAAAATATTACAGTCATCCGATCAATACAAATCTTTCACTGTGGGCCCTTCTCAGGGTTGGGACTGTGGAGTTCCACTATAGCTATAGCTACATGGCGGAATAGCAAAACCCAGTCATGTGGTACTCCAACCACGCATCTCTACATAGCCTCTGGAAGATTCTCTATGGCTGCGATAGGAACTTGGTGAGCTAGACTCCAAGTTCCTCTGTATCGCATGAAGGGTTCTCCCTGGGTCTTCATTGGCATCTCTGAGCTCTCTTCAGTGGTGCCTATGCCTTGGGAAGCCCTCGAGTCTTACTAGTCCCATGTCCACATCATGATCATTAAATTTTGTAAGGCATATTTTCCTATCAAAAACATTTTTTATTTTCATATAAACTGAAAAATCATAAAAATCATATAATAAAAAATCATTATGCAATCTTACCAATTGCACCCCATGCTACACTGGGTGGAAGAACCAAATCTGGATCTGCTCTAAAATCCATCCCAACATAGGGATAGTCCTCTACTGAGATGACATGCTCTCCCCACTAAAGGAAAAACTCGTCATCCCATGTAGTCCAGGGAACCTCACTTCCCCCTAGTCCCTTCATCAGGTCTATCCACTTGGATATCCGCAGATCACGGGGGCTACTAATGGTTCAGATGAGATTGGGACGAAGCCCTGGAACTCTCTTAAAGAAGAATGAACAAAGAATGGTACCATACCCAAAATTATTTGTTTTTCTCTACCAGATAGAAGTTAATTGTTTTTTTAGATTTTCCAATAAGGCTGTGCAGCAGTCATAAAGTGTAGTCAAGAAATCCACTGCTAGAATCATGTTGCCTCGTGAGGCCTAGTGGAGGGATGTCGATATTGCTACTCTAGCAATGTTAAAAAGGAGTTTTTTCATGTACAAGTATCGTACATATTTGATTGGGATTTGTGTCCCCGCCTTCTTTTCACCCTCAACACATTAAACATGAACATAGTCATCTACATTAAGCCCTCCAGCGGGCTTACCCCGCAAATTAACCGGTTCTCCCCTTCGAGAGAGTCCAATTATGAAATCGATGTCTTCCACTTCAATTCTTAGTGGCATCTGGTCTATCATAAAGAAATCTTCATCCGGATCCCAATAATTTACTAACATCTCGAGAAATCGTGTATTAGTTTTCATATTCAGAATTTTGAAAATTTTCAATAATACACATCCTTGAAGGATATCCAACAATTGTTGATATTGCATAACCTCATTGTCAATGGAACTATGTTCTCTTTCCCTCCAACTGATTGTCATCCTGAATCATTGCAACCATTAACTAATTAGAAATCAATTTTAAAATTCTGCCCTGCTCATACGCGACTTCATTTAGACACAGTCTCATCTATACGCGAGTTCCTCATTACGGACACGCGTATGCGCAGAGGGTTTCAGAAAAAAAAATATTTTTCTACAGTGAAAACTCCAAAAATTTGCTTGAATTGATAATAAAATTGATAAGAAAGCTGAGTATGAGGTTTACCTAACTGATTTGGATCAATTCAATGGACGGTTGCTCTGTTTGCAAGAAGGGGTTCTTTTGCTCTAGAGCACTTTCTTAACTTCTTCACAACACAAATGACCAAATGTGAGTCCAAAAGGCTTATTTATGCCCAGAATTAAAAAAAAATTTGCAAATTTCTTTGTGTTTATTTTTTGAATTTGTTCACGAATATTTAGCCTTTTGTCTTGTAAGTGTTGGGAAAAGTTCTTTTCAAGTCCATTCTAGTGATTTTGAGATATTTCCAATTTTTACTTTGAATCCATGACCGCTGACTCGTCATGGAAGGTATTTGATTATGAAATGGCATATAGGTTAGGGAATTCACTTTCTGTTGCACTTATGCATACTAGCCTCCATTCTGAAATCTTGCCATAGGGTTGACCTCATCATATTATGAATATTTTAACCAACTTCACTCACCGATTTTTAAATCATGATATGATGATAGAGCCATCCTTTACATGGGCTTCCTAGTTAGTTCATCGCTAGCATTTTTCGCCCATGCTGAAATTTGTGTAGGCTCATGAGTCCTCTTTAGTCCCATCATGACTTGTGCATCGAAGCTTCATTCTTCTTCTTCTTCACTATTTTTTCTGAGCATATACCTTAGAGGCTCCCATGTTTTTGTTGTCGAGTTGTAGTTTTGCATTGCATATTGACCACTTGTTTATCTTGGCCTTTAGCTGGCTTCATTTGGACTCATGTTTAAGCCATATTTTGACCATGTATTTCTACAAAGTTAACTGTGCAATCACTTAGCCTTTGCAAACTAACAACTTTACCCATGGATGGAACATTCCTCTGAGTGTCACTTACTAGTTTTTTCCACCTTGCATTGAGCATAGGAGTGTTCCTATCCTAGGAACTAGTGCACTTGTTTCTTGACACTCATTCTATCCATTGTATTATCTATACTCCGTCGACCATCCCAGTTTTTTCGAGTATTTTTCAGATTATATCAGCTATTTTTTCATTTTCTCATGTTGGTTTGATAAGGTCTTCATTGACTTCCTGTCGACGGGTTTGTCTCTTATCGACTTCGACATATTGCTTTGAGAGTAAACCTAGAGCCGCACCTTGGCCCTATTTACATCATTGATAGGTGACCTTGTGCTCAACATTTGATCAACATCATGGGTCTTTGACTGATTGGATTCCCTTGTGTTCGACTTTAACTTACATTATCACACATTGGATTTGTGCAGTACCTTGATTTCCATTTGACCCTATCGGTGGATATCTCACCTCTTTGTCATCTTTCATTATTTGTTGGTTCAGAGGGTTTCTGCCATGCGCTAGCTACATTTTGTGCATCCCAGAGAAATACTTCAGGTTGGTTACTTCAATTTTCTTTGTTTGATTTCTTCCAAATATTGGCTCGCGGGTTACACTCGTGCTGGACTGATGTGGGATGCCTTAATTCATTCCTTCTAGTAGATCTTTTCCCATCGACTCTAAATCATTACTCTGGGAATAAGGTCTAGAGTCCTTTTTTCAATACCTTAGGGTTTACAGTCATCATTGGTAGACTCCTTTGCTATCGACAATGAGAATACATCAATTTCTCTTGATTAGTAGATTCTCTCAATTTTTCGATGTCAAATCATTTATTCGAACTTGTTAGATTCTATTGGGGCACCTTGACGCTCATTATCATTATCGGTGAGTTGTCTCATGTTTGTTAACGGTATAAATCAATGACCAGTAATCAAACGATTTCTCACATGGTCGACCTCAAATCATTTATTCCCATTGTGTAGAATTCTGACATGGTGATCGGTGAAGACCTCAGGTTTGCATCAACATGTTTTGGTTCACTTTGATAGCTCCTTCATTTTTCTGCCAGTGACGCCATCCACCCTTATATGTTGCAGTCTCATCACAACATCATTTTATATGTTGGCACTCGATTTGTGTGTTGTACCATTTACTCCACCACTTATGATTTGGTGCTTGGAGATTCAGTTATGACTTCAATGATCAGATATCTTTGCAACATCATTGACTAGTCTTTTATATGTGATACTTGGAAATGATTTCTTGACTTGTACTTCCAGACAGTGATCACATGATTCACTATGTACTTCATAGTTCAGTTATACTTGTATACATATTTTATCCGCTCTATAATTGATATGCGGACATGATTTTCTTTCACCGAGCATGGGTATGCCCGCCTTAGACATGAGCTTTCTTTTTGATCTCTCTCATTGGTTTTTTGGCAGGCTGAAATCTAGTGAAGTCATCTCTAGTCCTCACAAGCTTCTTTCTTATGCACATAATACATTTCGGCCATCATGTACCCCTTATGACCTCATATATTAGGGGGAATATGTTATAGCATCATTTATCACTTATATGTACTTGATGACTTATGCATTGGCCTTGGGCAACCCTTCCATTCGGACTTTATCACACTTCTTAAACATAATATTTTAAAATCCATACACAACTCTGCCCAGTTATATCCACGTGCAGACGTGGGTCCATCCATAGTTGACTCATGTATGCTATTTAAAACATTCTAAAATATATAAATTCCCTATTAAAGATGCAGGGTTTATGGTTTTTCCTGTAACTTAACTACCCCAGCTAGAGGGCCTAACTGTTCCCCAACTGAAAAAACTAATTTGAGCGCCATATAAATACACCTCAAGGGAATGGCCTAAGGGAGGAGAGAGATAATTTTATTGATACTATAGCCTGCTAGAGCCCTGATCAAGTATGTTATTTCCATGTGCCTCCTACATTTCCCAGGTCTAGGAAACCCTTGTTTCCTTGTGATGATCACTTCCCACTTTATGTGACATCATTTGTGCACCCTTTATGGAAGGAATTTTGTGAAGCTAGGGCTGGACAGATACAGAGGACAGTTTCACTTAGAAGCCGTGGCAGATTTTAGGTGAAGTCTCCACTATTTTCTATATATGTTTCAATACAAGAAGCTGCGTCCTATTCTTGATGTCTGTTGTGTTATATGTCTCTTATACATGTTGAATAATATTGTTTATTTCATGTCATTTTTATGGGATTATATATGCTAACATATAGGATATATATGTTGTGCAGCTAGTTTTTGTGCTCTATTTGGATTGATTTGCAGGTTCTAGAGTACAAGGAGCAGCAGAGGGTTTGCACCTTACCGGATCAACACCAAACGAAGGACTTTCAGGTAATCTTGTCTATCCTCCTTTTTCTAGTTCAAGAAGTAAAAATCATAATTAGAGTGCTTCTTGTGGTTACATGCCCACCGCTCTATTAGGTCTTTCAACCTAGGCCTTAGGGTAGATTTTCCCGTAACGGTGCATTAATTAAATCGACAACACACCAAGTGCTATGATTTGGGATGATGAAAAGGATGAAGAAAAAAGGGAAGGGGAGCTTCTACAAATGAATGGTAAAAGGTGCTTGATAAAGAGCAAGTGACTTATCATTTGTAAAATTTCTACACAGTAACTATTCACACTCAACTTCATAATGTATATTCTGATACCATATGTACTATATGTTTTGGTTTGATTTCTGTTACACATCATTTTGTCACCTTGACATTTGACTGTTCATATGGGTATATCACCATCCATATCATGTTCCCTTAGAGGTAAAAAACACAAATGTTCCTAAATCAAGTCTTGGAATTGGAGAAAAGCTCTATAAAACCCTTAAATGTCTATTTGCGCAATTTTTCTAGCCTTTCCCTACGCATGCGCTGATGTTCTGACCATAAAATACGAAAAATACTGCACCTTTTTCCACTATTACCTGCATAGCCCAGTGAAAAGAAAATAAAATAAAAAAGTAATTATAGAAGCCTACCTAGTTGAATATTCTCCCAACTGGAAGCTTCTAGAGTCGCAATCAGTTCGAGCTTTATCCCTCCACTCATGGAGCTTATCCCTTGGTCCATGGAGCTCAAATCCCTTGATGAGAGGAATCCATCCCTCTCTTCATGGAACTGAAACTACCTCCATTACCCTATAAATTGAGCTCAAGTTTCAGGTCGAAGGGTAGATACCAACGCATTTAGAGACTAATTTATGCAGTTTCTATGCTGAAGAGATTTTATAAGAGTGCATACTTTCTACACTAGTGAGTTGTTGTTGGCATGAGAATGATAACACCCTCGGGTCTATAACTCTATTTTGGTATTAATAGAGAAAGGCTTATCAGACTGAAGGAGAAACGATTGTTCAAGACCCCAGGAGAAATCTGTACGACATCAAGGCAATAGGTTGTAAGATTACTCTTTTTATTCAAGAGAATACATATGGATCTCTTTTTATAATTAATTTGTTTCTATGCTTATTGGAACAACGTCAATACTTAGACTCTTTGATCACTAACTTGGAATAGCATTTTCTGATTATTATATGTTGCAGATGCTTTGATTATTTATCTTGTCTTTGATTGCAGGTTCTACTCTTTGGTGAAATCAATTTGGAGCGACAGGACAAAAGACTACATCAATTGTTTGGATTTCAAGGTAGGGGCATGTCCTCTCTACTTTATTATAATAATTTTGGAAATGCAATTCATCTAGAGGAAAAGGTTTCCAAATGGATCTTTGTTTCTAGTTTCTCGCTGGAGTACTAGGGAGATCGCTCTTGTCCACAAGAGTGATTAATCCACGTAAAAAAATGGCAACTCCAATGGGGATTAACACTTAGCTTTCTTTATTTGTTTTCAGTTTGAATTTTAAGTTTTCTAATTTTTAATTCCCTGAGTTTGGTTGGGTAGATACTTTTAAGAATCCCTAAAAAAGAAGATTTTTATTTATGTTTTCCAAGTTTTTCCTTACCTGTGCAGTTTTCAGCAGAAAATAGTGCGGAAACCTGCGTAGCTTTTAGTTCAATTCAGTGTGCATGAGCTCTGTATTCAACTATAAACTGCGCACCCTCGGAAAATTTTTGAAAAATTAGATTTCTCCTTTTTAGAGCTAGATAACCTAATTCTTTATGTTCTCCCTAATCTATCTTAGTCGTCAAATCTTATGTGAGAATTTCTTTTTAGAAAATTTTGCGTTTGTGTGATTTATAATCCTGTTTGCATTTTATAAGTGATTTGTTTTCCCCAGTTTATTGCTACTCTATGAAAAATATACCTTCATTTGTCTCAGCTTACTGGGATTATGATTTTGTCTTTTTTGAGCCATTGGGATCATTGCAAACCTTACTTTTATGAAAACTTGTTCCCTTTTCATTTGCGAACCTGGAAGAGATTCTAGATTACTAAAGCCTGATCTAACACCAAAGCAGTATTGGATGCTTTCATTTTGGCTGAGATAAGTGGAAATTTTCTTAATCTGATCACAATTAATATAAATAATCCTCAAACATTTTAGATAAAATTTAGAATTAGAATTTTCTTTGCTTTTGAAATTTATGCTTTTTGAGTTTTTAGAAATTGTTTTCTTTTGGAAATGGATTGTTTATTGAATTGTAGTTTTTGATTTGATTGTTCAAGGAATTTTATTTCAAAAGAGTAATTGATCTTTCTTGCAAATTGAGTTCTTCAAGAAATCGTCTTCTTTTCAAAAGTGATTTTCTTATGAATGAAAGAGTTAGTGTTTTGAAAATTGATAAATCTCTCAAATTTCCCTTAAATAAGATTCATTGAAAAGAAATACTTGCACTTCTCATTTAGATGCATTTATATTACTTTTGAGTCGGGTCACAAACATCATTAAAGTTTCAACTCCATACCCTTTGTCTTAAGTAACATCCAAATTAATAAAATGCCTTAATAAAATCAATCTAGATATTTTACACTTTCTAGGGCTCATTCCGCCAACATAGCTTATGCTAGTGTTTTGGAATAGGTTGTAATAAACATTCCAAAATAGTTTAAATGAACAAGTAGAATATTGCGGTATGAAAATCCAATTTTTTCATTTGTGCTCTGGGAACCTCTTCTTAAAATATTCAAGCACGAGATCATGTGCATGTAATACAAATGGAAAACCTTAGATTAACAATGGTCCAGGAGTCTAGGGTCACTTGTCGTCAAACCTCAGATTTATCATGTCAAGGAGCCTTCAAGGGGATTGAGCTTGATACTTAGCCCTTGCATGTTATTCAAATCGTAGACTATTCCCCCAGGTACATTTTTTTCCATTGGTGGCCTTAGTGACCATAATATTCAGGATTTTTCCCAAGGTGATGGTGGAGGGAAGGTCCCACTGTATCTGGAACAAATGTCCGCTAGACTCACTTGGAATTTCTGGAGGGTACTCTTCACTTCGAGATGGTATAAGTGGAGGGACTTGCACCAAATTGTTTCATTAAGCTGGTTTTCGGGGTAACTATTCCAACCGCCAAGTTTTCCACATTAAATTTCTATGAAATTGGATTTCATCACCAACTATTGTTTTTAATGTGGAAACATATTGTTTATGTGTGGATTTTCTCTTAGATTTTGTAGGCGTGTGTACAATTTGCTTGTTTCCTTAGCGACATTAGGTCTATTTTGTTGAAATATTTTTTGATTTCATGTTAAACATTAACCATGGCTGAATTACCGAGACACTCTCATACAATGCAGGGGAAAGCCCCTGAGTAAAATACAAGTCAATTAGAAAAGCTTAAATCTGAAAGAGGCCAACAATCAAGAACCATATCTACTGAACAAGAGGAAACATTAGTAAATATACATCCTGATTACGAAGTAAATCAACCTTAGATAGAAGAACAACCAGAAATTTCAGAATCAATCACAGTTTAGTCTGCAACTGGTGAATTTTTAGATAGTCAACTTATTGAACCCGAGATATCTGAACCTAAAACTGAATCTACTTCATCTGAGTCAACTTCGGAGTTCATAACCCAAACACCTGGTTGTCCTCGTTCACCTCGAGTGAAGTTTTGCATCACCGAGAACCTTCCTTCTGGCCTGATTAGTATCGAAGATATTACTGACATAGAAGAATAAATTGTACTTCCTTCACATCAAGAATATTTAGATCTAAGGTATAGTGAAATTATTTACGCTTACAACCCTTTTAAATCAGACCCTTGGTATTCTCAGTTAACCAACTTTCTACATAATTTTGGTCTCAATTATTCACCACCCCGCGTTCCTTTTTACTCCATACCCAGAGGTAGTTACATGCCTTCATCAAACATGTCTAGTGAGTCATCCATTTTTTCTTCTTCGCCAGAAATGTTTTTATATGGTGGTCCATCAATTCCTACTAGATACCAGTCACTCTCTAGTACTTTCTCAAGAGCATCTGCCTCTTCTGAAAAACTTACACAATCAACTAGTCCCAATGAATTTGATACCAAAAATTTGACAATGGAACAATTCTACATGATGTCTGGAAATATTCCTTTACTTGACCCTCAAGGTAGTAATTTATCACTTGGGGGGCAGTATAATCCTCAAGGACAACCTCTTCAAGGCTAGTACTCTATACCATGGCCACAACCGCTTCAAGGGTAGTACTCTATCCCAGGGAAACAACCTGTTCAAGGGCAGTACCCTATGCTAGGGCCACAGCCTATTCAAGGATAACTACCTCCTTTGGTGCAGTAGTTTTATCAAGGGCAACAATCCTTTCAAGGAGGTCAACCCTTTACTAGAAATTATCTGGAAAATTATCAAACTTACGTTCCAATAACTCAACCTGGTTATGGCCAACCTTACACACCACAACCTTTAATGGGAGTTCCTTATCCTGGAGTTAACACAGTGTGGAACCCATCGTTGAACCAACATAATTTGCAACCTATTGTGTAAGTACCTTATAATCAGCCTGGTCAGCCAACTATTCAATTTGGTTATACCCAAATCCAACAACTTGTCCAACGTACACTTCAAATTGCACCTCAGGTATCTGTACCTAGTAGTCAGCAACCTAGTCTGAATACACCAAGAACTCCCGTCCAATATGCCGTGAAAACTCTTCTCCAAAAACCAAGTACACCTATCCCTAGACTTTCCCAAGTTCCTATTGATACGACCCCTTAAACAACGACATCAACTGTATCACAGGAAATCCATCAAGTCACTCCTCATCAAAATAGACCTACGGTTCAGTCTACTATTCAAAGCTCTGTAGGACAACCTGTTACAGTTACAATTTCAACAAGCTAACCTTATACAGGTCAGCTTGTTAATTATCCGTATCAACGGAAATTTCAATATGGACCCATAGGAAAAAATCTAGTCTACCAAAGTCAACCATACCCTAGTTATACATATTAGATACCAGCTCAACCCCAATTTGGTATAGCTAACCATGGATACCCTAGAGGTATTCCAATCCCAACCGCATAGGCTATTCCAAGCTACCCTGGATATCCTCTTCCGGGTATTAGTACCATTCCTCAAGGTTATCATTTTGCTCAACAGGACCCTAACCGTCGGTTACCATTCATTGTAACTTTCGACTTGCCAAATTTGTTGCACCTCAAAAACGATATGATTTATTATCTTTCGTTTTTTCCACCAATGCCAAATAAGTTGACTAGTGACATACCTTATAATTTTGAAGGTAAATCAAGAGAAGACCCCTCAAATCATGTGATGACTTACCACCTTTGGTCTGCATCCAAATATTTAATCGATGATTCCATTTGATTACGACTTTTTCAAAGAACATTAATAGGCTTAATTGCTAAGTGGTATATTGAATTACCACGTGGCTCTTTCAACAATTTCAATGCATTAGAAATAGCTTTCTTAACTCACTTCCAGTTGCTAGTCTGTTACGACAATGGCACAAAACTCTTAACTTCATTAAAACAGATTACGTCTACATACATTTAGGATCAAATACATGAATAGAGACGTAGACGATGTTTATTGAAAGTTTCCATTCTGGATCAAATCTTGGTAGAATGGTTCATCAAATCATTACTTCCAAAGATCACTAAATATGTAGCTAAGGCAAGCGTTGTTATAGAAGAATAGGTCATATCTCAAGCATAGTATTTAAACCTTGTATACACAAAGTCTTGTACTTTATACGAAAAAATTCCTGACTTTCCACATCCAGGTCAAATAACTGCAACTCCTTCTGGTTCTCATTTCGTAGATGGTGTTATTGATACAGTTAGTGCTAACAAGAGTAAGAAGAAGTCATCCAAACATACTTCTCCCATCATAAATATACCAGATTCACCTAAAGGAGATTCTTCCCTTGAAACTTTTTCCAACATTCATGTTGTAGATTCATCCACGACTAAGGCTAAAACTAGTAATAAGAAGAAAGGAAATAATAAAAATAAACAAAATACATCTTCTAAAGAGAAAGAAAAAAAAAATGAACTAGCTGACGAAAAGCAGAAACCTCGTTATCCTTGTCTTATCTGTGACGAGGATCACTATACTAAAGAGTGTCCACATCGGTCTGAGGTATCCAAATTTGTCAAAGGTTCACCCACACCTGCTGTCTTGAAGGATCTGTTTCCCACTCAAGATAGCAAAATGATAGGATTTTCTTCAAATTCATCAGTACATATTTTAATGATGTCTCAATTTATGGTTGCGATACAATCTCAAGGCTATGGAACTAAAAATCATGTAATGTAATATTCCTAATTAGCACCGCTAATTGGAATATTTGATTTTTGTATAGTTTTTCCGACTATAGTTTATTAGTAAATAAAAGTATAAGGTTAGCTTGTTGGAATTGTAACTGTAACAGGTTATAAAAGGTGGGAGAGCCATCTCATTTGGCATTCTTGTTGTTGATGATATTTTAGCTAGAATTTTGTCTTCTTGAGCACGCTAGCTGTTTAGCTTGTCTGCAGCACTGTTTAGTGCGACTGAGTGTCTCCGGTCGGAGATCTCACCCTTAGTCCCAGGGGACTTCGAGTGCCTGCTCGGGCAAGGTCTTTTCTACAGTATTTAGCGGAGGATTTGGTTGTTGTTTTGCGGAGGAGCTGGGCTTCTTTTGGTGACTACGCAGTCCCTGGGAGAGAGGATGTAGTTCTTGGAGGTGGTGTTCTATTGCGGGGTTTCCTGCAGGAGATTCAGTGAGATATGGTGTGGAGGTTCAGTCTTCATCAGTGGGAGAATTTCCGGGGAGTTTGTGGCCCGATTTCAGCATATATCATTTGGCATCTGCGCTAGGCCTGGAGGGACATTGTTTTTCTTTGAGGAGGGTTTCTGAGGTGATTTTCGGAGGCCGACCATTTTCTATATGGTTTCTAGGTTTTGTCTGGGGTGGTGAGTTCAGGTGTTCTGCAGATTTTCAGCTCATTCTGGCAAGGGGATCAGCCCCAAGTTCCAGTCCATTCCAGCAGCAGCAGTTTACGGCAGTTTCTTCCAGCAGCTAGGACGCAGTTTCTGTAGCAGCCATTTCCTGTTTTCTGAGAGGGCTCTTCACTTGCCTTGTGCAAGGATATGTGCTATTATTCTGATTATCCATTTTATCTCATTATATTCTCAGATTAATAAAATGGCTTAGCATTCTCGACATTTTTATGTGTATTTTCTTTATGTTCTATTTCCGGCATTTTCTATATTGTTGTATTCTTGTATTGCTGTCTATTTCCCATTCGGGATATTATAGTGGTATCAGAGCATAGATTTGGCTCAGCCTGTGGAGCTAGCAGTCTATGAGGCCGAGGGATAGACCCCATATCTGTTACAGGGGTAAGAGATACAAGGACGTTGAGCATAGGTTGGAGAACACCTACGGAGAGGGGGACTGTGTTCGAGTGGTGGACACAGATCAGGAGCAGCCAGTGACAGATACAGAGTAGGAGCAGCCTGTGATAGATACAGAGCAGGAGCAGCCTGTGGTGGACACAGAGCAGCAGGATCCTATGGAAAATGAGGAGGATGCGAGGAGATTTAGAGATGCGCTCCTCCAACACATGCAGGATGTGTCGAGACAGATGGAGTCGGTGGGACAGAGACTCACTGCGTTAGAGGTCAAGCAGCGGAAAACCCCAAGGGGTTTTCAGATCAGTGAGGGATTGGGCACGTCCCACCATATGCCAGAGCATGATGCTATCCCCATCATGGAATCGCATGCACCCACACGATCCACTATGCCCACATTCCTAGCGGAGGACACAGGGAAAGGAGCACAGCGGGAGCCAGAGCCTGAGCCTGGTCAGATGGATGCCTACATTGCAGAGTACCTGGCATGCGGGCCGGCGATCAGAGATATTATCTCATTCAGAGATTATGTTCAGCTCCAACGTGATGGTAGACCCCGTGATCATCACAGGGGACACAGGCATCATCATGATGACCACCGCGCAGCTAGTAGATTTCATTTGCCCACGTTTGATGGCTCATCAAACAGTTCGGCAAAGTCTTGGGTAGAAAAGTTGGACATCTATTTCCAGCTTAATCAGATGTCGCAGTCAGAGGCCATTAAGGTGGCAACATTACATATGGATGGTGAGGCCCAGGATTGGTGGTTTCATGGGATGACTACACTCGGGCATTCTACAGTGGGGACATATGCCGAGTTTACCCGGAGGGTGATAGATCGTTTTGACAGGAGGGATCCGGAGCAACACTTCGTTGAGCTGACAAAGCTCAAGCAGACTGGGAGTCCTGAGACTTACATTTCAGATTTCTTGAGGGTTTTAGTGATGGTGCCAGATCTATCCGTAGGACGGATGGTTTACTTTTTTATGGAGGGATTAGCAGAGCCACTTCGTGGCCTAGTCAGGTCGACTAGACCAGCTACACTCTCGGAGGCTATCAGCAGGACCTGAGACTTACAGGATGTCTTACCTAGGACTCGGACACCTTATCCTCAGAGAGAGGCTTTCTAGCCTAAGGGGAAGGACGTGAGGATTTCGCCTCCCAAGGGGAATCCCGGACGGGTACAGGTTGATGATGAGGCCATGAGGGAGATGAAGAAGAAGCGGTTGTGCTTCACCTGCCAGGAGCCATGGGCACCAGGACATATATGTGCTGTAGGGAAAGCACATTTCATTAAGGTCTTCTCCGAGAGCAGCGGGGAAGAGGATGAGGAGGATGATGTGGAGGTAGGAGATAGTTGTGCAGTGCAGGGTACCTTACCACCTCCACCACCAGCAGCAGGTGGTGCATCATTTGCACCTACTGGAGGAGCTCTAGCAGCATTGCGGGGAGTTCCCAAGTACTTGACGCTGCGCGTACGAGGGACAGTGCATGGCCAGCGTGTCTCAGTATTGGTCGACAGTGGGGCAACCCACAACTTTATCGATGCCCAGATGGTTGAGCGGAGAAGTATACAGACTGAGAGTTTTGATGGGTTTTCAGTTTTGGTCCCAGGAGATCAGACCATGGTGTGTGCACAATATGTTCCCGAGTTATCAGTGACGATGGGAACCTATACATTGACCGATCATTTTTTCGTGGTCGATATTCCGGACACCAACATGATATTGGGTGTTCAGTGGCTTATTACTCTAGGGAAGGTCACCGCAGATTGGAAGGCCCTAGATATGGAGTGGGATGATCCCAAGACGGGGAGGCATGAGAAGATACGGGGACAACACACATACCCGCCTCAGACTGTGTCGGCACATAGGATGGAGGCAAACTTTCGTATGGGAGACATAGAGTGGGCAGTAGAGCTGCGGGCATCGGAGGCAGCGACTATAGGATAGGCAGTGCACCCAGAGGTACAGACCATCCTTGACAGATATGCCATAGTATTCGGGGATATTCCGCCAGGACAGCCACCGGATCGGGGATTTGAGCATACCATTGAGCTGGAGCAGGGGATACAGGCAGTGATCACCACAACTTATAGGCATCCCAAGGCCTATCAGGATGAGATTGAGCATGCTATTCAGGAGTTGCTGGCCCTTGGACACATTCGGCCGAGCACGAGTCCTTTCGCTTCTTCCATGGTGTTGGTGAAGAAGAAGGACGACACATTGCGGATGTGCATTGATTACAGGGCTCTGAACAAGAAGACCCTGAAGAACAGGTACCCCATTCCCAGGATCGATGAGTTGATGGATGAGTTGAGAGGAGCACGGTTCTTCTCAAAGATTGATTTGAGATCTGGGTACCATCAGATTCGCATGAGGGAATAGGACATTCCCAAGACCGCCTTCCGGTGTCATTATAGGCACTTTGAGTTTCTGGTTATGCCTTTTGGGCTGACCAATGCACCGGCCACCTTTCAGTCGTGCATGAATCATATCTTCCGAAGTCATTTGAGAAATTTTGTGTTGGTCTTCTTCGATGACATACTCATATACAGCAGGACTTGGGAGGAGCATCTCCAACATATTGAGACAGTATTGCGCATCTTGGAGGAGCAGCAGTTCTATACCAAGCTCTCCAAATGTGAGTTTGGATTGATGGAGATGTTGTACTTAGGGCATATCATAGGAGTGGATGGAGTGAGAGTCCACGAGGAGAAGATCAGGGCCATCAGAGATTGGCCAGAGCCGAGGAACGTGAGTGAGCTTCGAGGGTTTATTGGCATTTGCACTTACTATAGGAATTTCGTCAAGGGTTTCTCACAGCTTGCTGCACCCCTCACAGATTTGACGAGGAAGGGGGCATTCAGTTGGACGGATACAGCACAGTGAGCCTTTGATAGGCTCAAGGAGGTGATGAGCAGCTGCCCTGTGCTTGCATTGCCAGATTTCACGTAGCCTTTTGTATTGGAGTGCAATGCGTCAGGAGAGGGGATTGGTGCTGTATTGATGCAAGGTGGTAATCCTATAGCTTTTGAGAGCTGGAAGCTCCTTCCGCATGAGAGGTTGTATTCCATATACGACAAGGAGATGTTGGCCATCATGCATGCATTGGCCAAATACTGGCAGTATTTAGTGGGCAGTAGATTCAGGGTGAGATCCGATCACAACAGCCTCAGGTTCTTTCTGGAGCAGAAGCAGTTGCAGGAGAGGCAGCAGAAGTGGATCAGTAAGATCCAAGCCTATGACTTTGACATTGAGTACGTCAAAGGCAAGAATAACGTGGTAGCAGATGCCCTTTCATGTAGACTGTCCATGTTATCTCTTATGAGCTTGGACTCGGATTGGAGGGCTCTACTGTTGGTGGAGTACTCTAAGGACAGGTTTGCATGCGAGGTACTGGATGGGCAGGTAGCAGATGACAGGTACAGGGTGGTCGATGAGATCATCTATTACAGGGATATGATCTTCTTGACTGAGGGATCTCAGCTTAAGAAGAAGATACTCCATGCATCACATGATTCACCATTGACTGGCCACCAGGGGTTTACCAAAACCTATCGGGCTATCAGAGAGAGGTTCTCATGGAAGGGCCTCAAGGAGGACGTACTCTAGCATGTCAGGGAGTGCGATGTTTTTCAGAGGAACAAAGGAGATATGAGCCATCCGGTAGGGTTGTTGCAGCCTCTTCCCATCCCAGAGGGGAAATGGGAGAGCATATCGATGGACTTCATCACAGGGTTGCCCATGGTGCAGGGCAAGGACTGCATCTTTGTCGTCGTTGATCGACTGACGAAGTATGCTCATTTTTTAGCCATATCCGCACACCACACAACAACACAGGTGGCCGAGCTGTTCTTCAGGTAGATTTTCAGGTTGCATGGTCTACCTAAGACCATTATCAGTGATAGGGACAACCGCTTCATGGGCGGGTTCTGGCAGGAGCTTTTCCGGCTAGTGGGGATAGAGTTGACAACGAGCACTAGTTATCACCCACAGACGGATGGACAGACAGAGATATTTAACAAGTGGCTAGAGGGCTACTTGTGTAACTATGTCAGCGGGTAGAAGCGAGTGTGGCTGAAGTGGCTGCATCTGGGAGAGTATTGCTACAACACGACACATCACATGACTATTGGTATGTCACCCTTCTATGCTTTGTATGGGTATCATCCTTTATCTTTTGCTGACATGATGTTTGGTGCTAGCAAGGCTCCGAGAGCCAAGATTTGGATCCAAGAGAGTCAGGATATCCTCCGAGCTCTCAAGGATAACATGGCCACAGCGCAGAATCAGCAGAAGCTGTATGCTGATAGGGGTCAGGTGGAGAGACAGTTTGAGGTTGGGGACTTGGTCTACCTAAGATTACAGCCATACCGACAGTCATCACTCAAGTAGAAGGGGGATGAGAAGCTTAAGCCCCGCTTTTATAGACCATACAGGGTGATACACAGGATTGGACAGGTTGCATATGAGTTGTAGCTTCCCCAAGGCAGCAAGATTCATAACATTTTTCATGTATCATTCCTGAAGAAGGCATTGGGACAGCAGGTGACAGTCACGGATGAGCTACCACCTGCGGATGATGAGGGGCATCTGGTGTTGCAGCCAGAGGCTATTATTGATACCAAGGAGAGGCAGCTATGGAGCAGGACAGTCCGGGAGTTCTTGGTGAGGTGGAAGAATTTTCCAATTGAGGATGCCACCTGGGAGAATGAGAAGATTCTGTAGCATCCATCACTTCAGGTTCTTGAGGACAAGCAACATTTTGTCGGGGGAGACTGCAATATTCCTAATTAGCACCGCTAATTGGAATATTTGATTTTTGTATAGTTTTTCCGACTATAGTTTATTAGTAAATAAAAGTGAGAAAAAGGGGCTAAATCACTTAAATAAAATAAAGTGTCTCCCTAGTTGGTGCAACGTTATAACTTAAGGGGGAGCCTTGGGGGTCCACACCACATAGGAGAGGGGGCTCACGTAGCCTCTAGGAGCATCTGCGCAGTCTTATGGGGAGCACGTGGAGAGAGAGGGACCACATTAGGGTTTTGGAGAAAGGCCAACGTTATAAAAGGTGGGAGAGCCATCTCATTTGACATTCTTGTTGTTGATGATATTTGAGCTAGACTTTTGTCTTCTTGAGCACGCTGGCTCTTTAGCTTGTCTGCAGCACTGTTTAGTGCGACTGAGTGTCTCCGGTCTAAGATCTCACCCTTAGCCCCGGGGGACTTCGAGTGCCTGCTCGGGCAAGGTATTTTCTACAGTATTTAGCGGAGGATTTGGTTGTTGTTTTGCGGAGGAGCTGGGCTTCTTTTGGTGATTGCGCAGTCCCTGGGAGAGAGGACGCAGTTCTTGGAGGTGGTGTTCTATTGCGGGGTTTCCTGCAGGAGATTCAGTGAGATACGGTGTGGAGGTTCAGTCTTCATCAGTGGGAGAATTTCTGGGGAGTTTGTGGCCCGATTTCAGCATATATCATTTGGCATCTGCGCTGGGCCTGGAGGGACAACGTTTTTCTTTGAGGAGGGTTTCTGAGGTGATTTTCGGAGGCCGACCATTTTCTATATGGTTTCTGGGTTTTGTCCGGGGTGGTGAGTTCAGGTGTTCTACATATTTTCAGCTCATTCTGGCAAGGGGATCAGCCCCAAGTTCCAGTCCATTCCAGTAGCAGCAGTTTACGGCAATTTCTTCCAGTAGCTGGGACGCAGTTTCTGTAGCAGCCATTTCCTGTTTTCTGAGAGGGCTCTTCACTTGCCTTGTGCAAGGATAGGTGCTATTATTCTGATTATCCATTGTATCTCATTATATTCTCAGATTAATAAAATGGCTTAGCATTCCCGGCATTTTTATGTGTATTTGCTTTATGTTCTATTTCTGGCATTTTCTATATTGTTGTATGCTTGTATTGCTGTCTATTTCCCATTCGGGATATTACATGTAACTGGTAAAGAGACTAAAAATTCTAGTCAAACATCAAATATACCTCCTTCAGTTTCTGAACCACTTCAAATCGAGAAAACTAAACCTGATCTAGTGATTAAATCGTCTACTAAAGGTGTACTTCGGAAGTCAGCTTTCAATCCACATGCGAGAGCTTCTTAGAATTACAACATTGTTGAATATTTGGCGATATCCCCTTCAACAATGTCGGCCTTATAAGTGCTACAATCATGTCCATCACAAAGGAAAGTACTATTATTAGCTATCAGAGCTATTCATCCTCAGGATTCGAACATCATGGTCTTTGATCTCAAAAATCTTGTACCTTGACTCCCTTATCAAATAGATTTTTCAGATTCCAGTATTAGTCAAATCCAAACAAGTTTTTCATATTGTAATTGATGAGGGGGAATCTACATGTATAATGTCATTAAATTGTTGGAGAACCCTTGGTTCTCTAGCACTTAACCAATCACCGACTATCCTTAGAGTCTTTAATGGAAGAGAATTTCATCCATATGGAATACTACGGGATCTACCTATAGAAGTAGAAGGAAAATCTGTTAATCTAGAGGTGGAAGTTGTTGATGCCCCTCTTGATTACAACCTTATTTTGGGTTGTAGTTGGTCTTATGCCATGACTATTGTCATTTCATCAGTATTTCGGGTAATAATGTTTCCTCATAAAGGAAATATTGTGAAAATCGATCAGTTGTCATACTTTTCATCATACCCTACTTCTACAGATAGCATCCAACATGTTGGAAAAATGGTTATCCCATATGAATATGTTGGTGTAGGATTAATGAAGGATTTTTCTCTCATGGGAACTTTCTCTATACCTCCACCTAACATACCTTGAAAAATTTCCAACATCAATATGATCTCATCAAGCACTATACCATTTGACGACACATGCATTGTGCCTTTAGGATCAGAATTGAATTCTTTCAATGGTGAGATGCCTTTGAGTTCTTTTTAAATGGCATATGTAGCAGTACAATCATATTCTGACACACCTTCAACTACTCCTGATGCAGGGGCATTAGGCTCAAGAAAATTCCTTGTATTTTAATAGACTTAGGGGTTTTGTGTTTTCAAGGGAGTTGGTTTCTTATGTAATGATTTGAGTGATTTTAAGGAGAATTAATTAAATATTGTGAGGAATTTTGTAAATGTTCTCAAATGTTGGAGAACATGAGAGAATTAGGCTAGTTGAGAGTGTATAGGGATTGAGAGATTTAGGAATTAATTATAAATCCTAAATTGGAATTTGTTTCATTATTTTGTGGATGAAATAGGATTCTTAGGGATAAGTAGTGATTTTAGGACTTAGAGGATTCTTAGGAATTTTTGAGTAAGTTAAGGATCTAAACCAGAATTGGTTATAGAGTCCATTTGTATAAATTGTAAGCCCAAAAGGCATATAGATATAGATTTCAAGGTAGAACAAAGATAGAGAGGTAGAGTTTGAATTGTAAGCCTACGAGAAGAATAGGGAAAAGGCCACTGATACAGAAGATCAGGCTAGAGGAAAAAATTCCTATGTAAATATTGGATTAATACAGAAAACTCAATTTCTGAGTTTGTGTTTTGAGTGTATATTGTGTGCAAGTGAAATTGACAGGAACAAGGGAAATTCTATCATTTTATATTCAAGCTACATTTTTAAGAGGTTGTGTGGTTTGAGGGTGAATATTAATTTATTGAATTCTGTGTGATTGAGAAAATTAGCATCGATCACAGAATGGATCGATGCCATTAAATAATTGCTTGAACTTCTAAATTGATGTATAAATTGGCCTGGATGTATTTCGCAATTGGAGTTGACATCGTATAAAGAATTTCAAGGAGAAATTAAAAATTATATTGTGTATACACAGTGCAGTGAGATCTGGGGGTTGAAGTCACATTTGAGGTATTTAATGTAATGGAAAACGATAGGTATAGAACTATTGAAAAATGTATGGCGTAGTTGTTGTAAAATTCTTCAAGGAGGAACCATAGTTCTGTTTGGAAACTCGAAGTTAAATGAAAATAGAACGATGGATATGAAGGCACAGTGGAAGCGTGGTGGAATTACGTGCTTGAAACAGAGAGGTGGTTATTGAAAACCACGAATGGTTTCGCGCGGATACAACCTGGTAAGTGGTTTTATTAAAATCGAATGCGATCGAGTAAGAAAGCGACAGGTCACGGTGGTAATACCGTTGATTTCGCGTTGCGCTGGAGAAATAAAGTACTGGGATTAATTGAATGCGATATCCGTCCGATCATATACATCAGAGATCTGACGGTGTTCACACCCGAAGTCGCGCAAAGGTTAACGAAGGTGTGGACCCAACGATGGAAATAGGTACGTTAAAGTTCATGTATCTTGTAATGTGATATCCATTGGATGTATGCATAGATCGGTTGTGAAGTGTGATAGCCGTGGATTGATGGGTATTAAGATCAACGGTGCAAAGATCGAGGAGTTAATATCTACGATTGAAATTAACGGTGTAAAACTATTCGGAGGAAAGCGGAAAGGTGAGTTGGTAAGTGTGGGGCTCGGATATATATAATGTTTATTGGCAGTGGATTGGTAAAGTGTTGGTTCCAAGCATTAATAATGTATGTTGGTATTAACCGGCATGGTTGTTTGTAAACATAAATGATATGTAAATAAAAGCTTTCACGGTAAAGGTCACCATATATGATGGTTGAAAAATGGGTATTTACCCAAGGTTAAATATATTTATTCAAATTTTTCATAAAGTGGGTTTCGGTATATGGTTTTAACCATAGGTTTGGTAAAAGGGAAAAAGCTTCCGCTTATGAAGGTTACCCCTGACTGAGATTTATTTGGGGTTTTGATTTGAAAAGCATTTTATATGAAAATTGTGGGTTTTTGCTGCTGTGGCAACATCAAATCCTAATCAAATGAATGTGATCAGCGAAGAATCATCTTCTCTATCGAGCTCAACCTTGACATCATTTTTAGATCCCTTTCAACATGAATTTAACACTGATGAAAGCATTTGGGAAATTTTGTCATCAGATGAATTAACCTGGGGTGATCTACATCATATATCTTCATTTTTACCTGATCTTGATAAGCTTGAAAATGATTTTTCATCTATTTTCACGATTGATTATGTCAAGGAACCACAGAATACCACATCGATCACATATTCAGATTCTGAGACAAATTTGGGAAATATTTCTACAGTAGTTCCTATCGACATATCAGTTAAACCTGGAATTATTGAAAACATTCCTATCGGTGATTCTTGTTTGATGGAAGAAATTAACACTAAAAAAGTCCTATTTCAATAATTCTGAGACATCTTTGCCTAGTCTTACGAAGAGATGCCAGGAATCGATCCTAAGATTGTAATTCATGAAATTAAGACATACTCGGATGTTATGCCTATTAGACAGATATTACGTACAATACATCCGCGGAAATCTGCAATAATAAAATGTGAAGTTGAGAAGTTATTACGAGCATGATTTATTTATCCAATTCCATTGACAAATTGGGTATCTAGCATAGTTCCTGTCACGAAGAAACAAGGGACTATAAGAGTATGTGTTGATTATCAGGACATTAACAAGGTGTGTCCAAAAGAAAACTATCCTATGCCCTATATCAACCAAATTGTTGATGATTGTGCAAGAAATTAAATATTCTCATTTATGGATGGTTTTTATGGCTACAATCAAATCAACATACTCCCTGCTGTCTTACCAAAAACAATGTTTATATGTCATTGGGGAACATTTGCTTATTACAAGTTGTCTTTCAGACTAAAAAATGCTCGTGAAAATTTTCATAGGGCTATGTCTTATGATTTTCATGATATCAAATATATTGTACAACCTTATCTAGATGACTTACCTGCTCATTCTTTATGTAGAGAAGATCATCCTATACACTTACAAGCTATTTTCATGAGATGTAGAAATTACAAAATTCATTTGAATACACACAAATGTGTTTTTTTTGTACAATCAGGATGATTACTTGGATTCACTGTTTCAAAGATGGAATTCATGTTGATCCTTTGAAGGTTGAGGCTATCATCAATTTACCTCCTCCTTCCACCCTTCATCAAATCTAGAGTTTGCAAGGCAAAGAAAACTTTTTACATAGGTTTATCCCTAACTATGCTGAGTTAACAAAAGGTTTTACCCAGTTTTTGAAATAAAGTGTTCCTTTTATTTGGGATGAGATCGCTGATAAATATTTTGATGCACTAAAAAACGTGTTGATCCATGTACTGTTATTGCATTCGCCAAATTACCACCAGGATTAATTTTTATACTTAGCTTCCTCTGATTCCATAATTGGAATGGTTTTGGTTCAGGAGGATGAAGCTCACAATTGTTATAGCATCATTTCTCACCTTCATATGCTTCATGATTGCTTTTATGGCTTTGGGCACCCATTCCTACAGACTTGGACAAATTCACTAAAAAATAGTGTAAAAATCCCCATACGCGGTTATGCCCAGATTTTTCCGCGTGTATACGCGGGTCCACATGCACTTTTCCGCGTATGCCATTAAAATCATTAAAAAATATATAAAAATTCCCTATTTTCGGGCTGGGTTGATGGTTACTCTGGTAGTTCAACCACCCCAGCACGTGGCCAACTGTTTCCAACTGTTGAAACTACTTGGAGGGAGTATAAAAGCCCCTCATGTGCATGGCCTAAGGGAGAGAGATAATTTATTGATATTATACTCTGTTGGTATTCCCTATCCAAGTCTGATTCCCCGTGCCTCCTGCACTTTCCCAGTTCATTACAGGAAACCCTTGTTTCCTTGAGATGCTCATCCCTTTATATGTCATGTCGTATGCACCAGTTTGGAAGGAATCTTAGTGAGGCAAGGGCGGGACGAATCCGGACGACGGTCTGCTCGAAGATCGTGGAAGGATTCAGGTGATCTCTCCACTCGTTATTTCTGTACATGCTATTTATAATACAGAAGTACCATCTTGTTCCCGAAATATACGTGTTAGTGTCTGCTTGCATATATGAGAATATTGTTATTTAAGCATTCATTATGGTTTATCTAAAGTTTTATATGGATTTCACTAACATTTAGAGTAGATATATGCTGTACAACCAGTTCTTTGTGCTTGTTTCTTCTTGTCTTTCAGGTTAAGAAGGAAGAACGGTTGCTGGGGGTTTGGACCCCGCGGGATCTGCTTCAACCGTAGGACCTACGGGTAACTTCCTCGATCTACTCTATTTAGTTTTTCATGAACATGTATGGTTGTGTGAGTCCTTCTTAAGTAGCATGCCCTGCTCTGTGGAGGTTTAAACCCAACAAACCTCTAGGGTGATTTTCCCCGAAACAGAACTGGCGACTCCGCTGGGGATCGTATTCTTGTGATTCCCCTGTTGGGTGGTTTCAGCTGTTTGATAGGTTTCCAACAGTTTTAACTTTCATTTGCAGTCCAGTTTACTCTTTCTCAGTCAGACTGAAGTCCTGGTTTCTTATCTAGGCTTGATCCTTTTTGTTTTTTCACTATTTACCTTTATATACGCACCTTTTTCTGCACACAGTTGCGTATACACGCAAGGTTGTCTAAAGGGAGTCGCGTATACGCGTGTTTCCTTTAGCACAGTTGCGTATGCACGCTTGTTGCTAAACTGTGAAGTAGCGTATACCTAGGCAGATTTTGAAATTTTGGATTTCTTGACTTTTCAGTCCTTTCTGTCTGTGGAGACCTGTTCCTGCAGTGTCTTTGTACCCTCTGGATTGTGAAGGAAGTGGTCTTTGGTCTTTTCTCTCTTTCGTTTGATTGAAAACTAGTCTTTTTGGCAAAGTGTTGTTTCTGGTGCTGGCACTCCTGGTTCGAGTACCGAGATCTCTTTCTGGGGATTCCTGGCTGTTCTGATTTATCAGAACAGAGAGCTCCTGCTCATTTACTCTTTCCTATCTTTGTGGTTCGCTTTGCACTACGATTTTTGCTCATTTCTTGATTGGTTTTCTTGGGTTCAGTTGGCTAGGTCTTGTTGCAACTTTTGAAGAGTCTTTCTTGGTTCTTTGAAGTTTTTGTTTGCGGCAAGGTTGTACTATTCTTCTAGGCTGAGTGGCTGAGTTTTCTTGTCTTCTTTTGCTCATATTGATCTTGCTACTAGTTAGCCCTATAAGATTTGGAGCATTTTTAAATTTTTTGCTTGAAATTCAGTGTTGTTTGGCTTGGGGTTTTATAGTTTTGCTTGGTCTTTTCGAACTCTTCCCTTATAAAATTCAAAAGCTCAAAAAACATTTCACTTTGTTGTTTGCTTTTGTTTTTGCATTTTTGTTTTCGTTTATTTGTATCTTTTGAAGCTTTGTTGAGGTTTCTTGCCTTTGGATTTTGGCTTGATTTTCGAAAGGAGTTGTCATTGATTTCTTCCTCTTGTTTTTAAGCGTTTTTGGTGTCTTCATATTAAGAGTTCTTGATTTTGGGAACTAGCTTTCTGGACAACCAAAAAGAGATAAAACTGAAGGATCTTTGGGAAATTTCGCTCTGCTTTAGGAGATTTTGCATCTTAGAATTTGCATGCTTTTAGTGATTTGCATCAGGTGCACTTAAGCATTTAGTCATTTTCATAGTTTTTGCGAGTGTGAGTTTGTTATCTGAAAAGAAAAATAAAATTTTTTAGTCTCGTAGAACCTGTGTAGAAGTTGCTTTTCATCGAAAGACAATAACTTCATTTGCATGTAGTTTGGTTTTTATTAATTTCTTTTCTGCGTCAAAACACCACGAGTTTCATTTCCGTATCCCTTTGACTTAACATAACAGTCGATTAAAATAAGAGATATAATTTAAAATCAACTAGCAAGTTTTCTAAGTGTCATACACCAACTAGCTAGGTTGTAGGGCCTTGGATTAGGTGAGTGGAGAGTTAACTCTCCAAGGCCTCTCAAACAAAACATAGAAGTTGATTAATTGAGAAAAATCCAACTCCGTTAGGTGGACCGGGAAAGCTCTCCTCCAGAGAGTCAAGCGCGAGGGGAAGTGAAGGCCGAGAAGAGGGATACCCCCTCTCTGATTAGCTGAATCTGACCTCAAGACCGTTCCGCCCGGCTTCTGACACAGATTGGTGCCCATAGTTGCCACTCCTAGGTTCCACACAGGTGACTGCGGGGGGGAATACCCGTGGTACCTGAGGCAGACGTCGCATCACTTTCAACAGTACTTCTGGGGGGTACCCTTGCAAAGGCTGTCGTTAGGAGGTCGACGTAACTGTTTCTGATACCTTCGCTAGTTGTTCTGGGCCCTAATCATCCCAGACTGCTTTCGGGAGGTCCTATATTTCGCTCTCCTGTATTTTGGTGTCCGGTCCTCATCACCCGGAGCGGAAATACTTGAAGGTTGTTTGCTTGACTGTATCTCAGGGATTTTTATTTTAGTGAGTGCTCTTTGCTCCTAGCTTGCCTAGCTTTTCACTTTTTTGAGTCTAATTTAAAATCTATAAAAGTGGTTGATCAAGCGCCTCGTCGATCGAGGAGAATCCGGGGGTTATCTCCCGAGAGTTCAGAGCCTTCTTCGAGAAGGCGTAGGAGCGATTTAGCAGGTGGTTACCACCCTGTGGCGTCTGATGCAGTGGAGAGAGATCCTCCACAAAGGTCTGAAGGTTTCGTAGCTGATTCTGGTGTCGGTCCCGAGAGGAGCGTTCCGCTCACCTCGCGAGTTTTATTTCCTCAGGAAGAAGATTTTCAGATTGAAGACATACCTGAGCCTCCTGCTACAGGTCCATCTCCTCTTCCTCCTGATTATCCATTCGTTGTTCAGTACATCAGACCTGAGTCGGAGAGACCGCCGGATCTTCCATATCATTCTTATCTTTCGATGGCCACGACTGGGAACGCGGCTTCTACCGTGAGTGCTGCAGGCATTCAGACTCCTGCTTCTGTTGAAGCAGGGGGCACTATTGCTTCATCTTCGATTGCTTCTAGTGTTGCTGTGTTTGGCTCTGGGTTCACCCAAGCACATGCTTCTCATTCTGGTCCCTTCTGTTCAGGGTTCCCCTCTAGTGGGAATCCCTCTTTTTCCTTTTCCGCTGCTTCAGCTGGATCTACGCCCATGTCTAACATGGCTAGTGGATCAGCTTCGTTTTAGGGTTTCCCCTTTGGGACTGGACACATTCCTAGTTCCAATCCTTCTTTAGGGTCGTTTCCGTTTACGTCCCAGACCCAGAGTTTCAACCCTTGGTCTGGGGGGCAAAGTTCGACTACTTTTACGGGATGGAATCCTGTGTTTACTACAGCGGGGGCAGGGAATCAGTTTTACACAGGTCATCAAGGGAATGCTTCTTTCCCTTCGTCGAGTGCTTACCAGACCTTTTCTCCTCTTTCTAATGCCTGGAACCCCTATAAGGGGCTCTCCTCTTCATTCAATACTTCAGCGGGGGGAACTGGTCTGGGTTTTGGTAACTCTGCGATGGGAGGAGGTTCTTCTCCATTTTCTACGAGTCCTTTTTGGCAACCTGGTGCCTCATCAAATCCAGGCTATTCTTTTCAGAATGTTGGGAATCCATCCCATCAAGGATGGAATCCTCAGGCTCCGCCTCGCTTACCTTTTCTGGCAACGTTAAACTTGCCAGATCTGTCGAAGTTGACTAATGATCCGATTCGTTATAGTCTGGGGTGGCCTCCGGTCCCGACCAAAATTCCTTCAGATATTCCAAAATTTGAAGGTAAGAATGGGGAGGATCCGGCTGACCACATCACCACTTTCCACTTATGGTGTTCTTCGAACTCCCTGATCGATGATTCGATTAGGTTGAGATTATTTCAACGCACCCTAACTGGAAATGCTACCAAATGGTACATCGAGCTCACTGGGGGCAGTTTTTCCACATTTGGAGAACTGGCTGTCACATTTCTAAACCATTTTCAGTTGCCTGTCAGATATGAGGCTGGGACCGAACTCCTGGCTAATTTTAAGCAGGATGAGGCAACTCACATTTCTGATCACATTCAAGAATGGAGGAGAAGGAAGAGGCTTATCAAAGCTCATATTCCAGGTGAATTCCTTCTCGAGTGGTTTTTGAAATCTCTGCAGTCAGATATTTCAAAAGATGTATCCCTATCCGGGGTATTTTCTGAGGAGCAGGCCATTTTTAGGGCCCAGCAGTTAGAACTGATCTATTCTCAGTCTGGGGTACTTTATAAGTATTTGCCCAATGCTCCTCGCTCCAAATTGGATTTATCGAAACCCAAACCTGGTCCGCATGGTGATGGGCTTGTCGGATCGGTCAATAGTAGTGCAGCCAGCCTGCTTTCTCAACTGCAGCAGTTGTCTTTACAATCTGCTCCTTCTGGTCAGGCTGTGCCTGCTGATTCATCACCTTCCCAGTCTTTGTCCATAAATGATGTCCAAGCTTCTGATCCCAAAGGAAATCAACAATCCGATGGGAAGAAGAAGGGACGAAATAACAAGAAGAAGGGCAAGAACGGGAAGGGTAATGAAAATAAAACCAACGAGCGTGTTGGTGAGGGTCCAAAGGAGAAAAAGAAAGTGAAGTTTCCATGCAAGTTGTGTACTGGAGACCATCTCACACACCTTTGCCCTAAAATTCAGGATGCACAGCGCTTGTTAGCCCAGCAGGGTTCTTCTAGTTCCCAGGCTGTGTTAACAAACCCTTTTCCCCAAGGGCAACAATTAGTTGTTGGCGCGAACCAAAATCCTGGGGCTTCCTCCGGGGGCACCCAGGAAGGGGAAATTCCATCGAACATTTTTATGATGAGTGCTCACGCGGATATCGCTACGAGATCCCGTGATTATGGCGGAGAAGAGTCTTCAAAAGCTAAGGAAGTTCCTGATGCTACTGAGCCGCTTCACATTACGAAGCCTACTGTTGAGTCTATGCCTCGGATGCCCAAAGCATCTTCTAAGCGATCAACGATTAATCCGAATGCTAGGGCTGCCCAGAACTACTCGATTGTAGAAGATCTGGCGCAGAGTCCTTGTGCTATGTCAGCTTTAGAGGTACTCCAGTCTTGTCTGGCTCAGCGCAGTGCTTTGCTCACTGCCATTGGGGCTATTGATCTGAAAAATTCTCTTCTAATTACTTTTGATATGACTAATTTTAAGAAGAGACTCCCCCATCACATGGCTTTTCATATTAAATCATCGTATCGGAAGTGCAATATCTTTCGAACGGTTGTTGATGAGGGTGCTTCCACATGCGTGATGTCTCTCGCATGCTGGAAGACACTTGGATCTCCCAAAGTTGTTCCATCTAGCACTGTTCTTACTGCGTTCGATGGTCATTCTCACAGACCCCATGGTATTGTCCCAGCTTTGCCCATCTGTGTTGGGGGAAAAACTGTCAATATAGAGGTTGAGGTAGTGGATGCAAGCTTGGACTACAACCTTCTGTTGGGGAGGAACTGGATTTATGAGATGGATGCCATTTCATCCTCATTATTTCGAATTATATGTTTCCCTCATGAAGGGAGGATCATTACAGTGGATCAACTGGACTGTCCTCCTGTAGACCCGAATGCGTCCACTGACTCATCTGTTCCAAAGTTGGATAATACTAAGGCGCCTATTGAGAATTTAGGAGTTGGAATGTATTATTCCTTGATGGGTACTTTCGATCTTCCTCCTCCTACGGTGCATATAAATGCTATTTCATCCTCCAAGGCTCCTCTTCGAAGAGAGTTCTTCAGAACTCATTATTTTTCGGACCCTTGGACCTTGCCTTCCCCTACTGCCACATTAGCGGAAGGACAAGTGGGCGGAATGGCGTTTCCTATTTCTGCAGCTTAGATTGCGTATCAGTCTATTGTTGACTCTGCAGAAACCATCCCAGCTCCTCTTTCACCGGAAGAGTTGGATGGCGATGTGGCTCCGGCTTGGACACTTAGTTCTTCTTCTGCCCAGGATTGTCTTGATACCACTCTTCCATCTGAAGAGGCCATCCTGGAAGCCATGACTGGTATAGATAGACCATGGGATGATTTTCATCATCAGTCTTACTTCTTACGAGATGGATGCTATTGATTCCTCATTATTTCGCATATTGTGTTTCCCCACGAAGGGAGGATTGTAAATATTGATCATATGGATTGTTCTCCTGTAGATCCGAATGCATCTAATGACTCGACTAGATACCCTTGGTGAATTATGCCAAGCAACCTGTTGAGAATTTGGGGGTTGGAATGCATACATCATTGATGGGTACTTTTGATCTTTCACCTCCTTCAGTGCATATTCATGCTATCTCATCCTCCAGGGTTCCTACTCGAAGAGAGTTATTTCGAACTCATTATTTTTCAAATCCTTGGACCTTGCCTTCTCCTACCTCCACATTAGAGGAAGGTCAAGTGTGTGGAATGGAATTTCCTATGTCTGCAGCTGAGATTTCTTATCAATCTATTGTTGAATCTGTAGACTCCATTCCAATTTCTCTTTCACTGAAGGAACTGGATGGAGATGTGGCTCCGGCTTGGACTCTTAGTTCATCTTCTGCTCAAGATTTCCTTGATACCACTCTTCCATCTGAATATGTTGTTCTTGAAGCCATGAATGGTGTGAAAATACCATGGGATGATTTCCATCATCGGTCTTATTTTTTTCCAGACTTGGGAGAAGTTGAATCCATATTATCTAGCCCTCAGTATTCTGGTCCTATTCACATAGTCCTGAACCCCTTAGCTCCAACATAGGTTTAGTCTGAAGGGAATATGGCAATTATTTCTGAGACTACCCCGGTGAACATCTCCAAAGATCCCAACATTATTGAGAATATTTGCATTGGTGCTGAATGCTCCCCTGAAGAAATTAAAACTTACACCGATCTCTTTCGAGAATTTCGGGATGTGTTTGCTTGGTATTATGAGGAAATTCCTGGTATAGATCCCTCTATTTTCCAACATGAGATCAAGAGTTATGAAAATGATAAGCCTATATGGCAGAAGCTTCACTCGGTCAACCCTAGGAAGGTAGCAACTATCAAAGCTGAGGTTGAGAAGCTGCTAAAGGAGGGATTTATATACCCCGTTCCATTAAATGAGTGGGTTTTGAATCCAGTTGCTCTGGACAAGAAACAAGGAACAATCGAAGTTTGCATTGATTTTAGGGATTTGAATAAGGCATGTCCTAAAGAAAATTACCCCACACCATTTATAGATCATATTATTGATGAATGTGAGGGGAACAAAATTTCTCCTTTATGGACAGTTTCTCAGGATACAATCAGATCACTATCCATCCTGTGGATCAACATAAGACTACTTTTATTTTCCCTTGGGGTACATTTTCTTACAAAAATATGCCTTTTGGCCTTAAAAATGCTGGAGCTAATTTTCAGGGGGCCATGTCCTATGGCTTCCACGACATCAAGCATATCATTGAAGCATATTTGGATGATTTAGCTGCTCGTTCTCGAAAGAGAATTGATCATCCTTCACACCTTCGTCAAGTTTTTGAATGGTGTTGTTATTATAAAATTATATTGAACCATAATAAGTGCATTTTCACTGTCACATCTGGTCGATTGTTGGGATTCATCGTGTCTACTGAAGCGATTCAGGTAGATCACTTCAAGGTTGAGGCAATACTTTAGTTGCCTCCCCCAAATTAAATCCGTCAACTTCAAAGTCTACAAGGTAAAGGAAATTTATTATGGAGATTTATCATAAATTATGCTGAGGTGACGAAAGGATCTATGAGGTTGTTAAAGAAAGAAGTTACATTCTTCTGGAATGAATTTGCTCACCATTCGTTCCATGCCTTGAAAAAGGCATCTACCTTTGCTCCATTATTGAGTCCACATGATTAGAGTAGGGATTTAATTTTGTATCTCACTGTTGTAGAATTTACCATTGGTATGGTTCTAGTTCAAGAAGATGATGCTCTTTTCGAGCATGTTGTTTACTACCTTAGTAGAGGCTTGGTGGGTCCCGAACTCTCGTATTCTCCAATTGATAAATTATCTTTGGCAGATGTCCATGTTGTGCATTGGCTCAGGCATTATATCCTTCTTCAAAAAAATTATGTTTTGGCAGAAGTTAATCCATTTCATTTTTTTCTCAGTAGGTGAGTGATTGGGGGAAAATAAAATCGATAGATTTTCATTTTGTAGGAGTTTGATCTCGAATTTCTGTCTACCAAATCCAAAAATTCTTTGGTATTTTAAGAGTTGATCTCTGAGTTTCCCTATGGAGAAGACATTATTTATGAAGAGACATTCCTTGATGAACATATTTTTCTCATTTATTCACAAGATCCTTGGTATGGAGACCTCATTGTTTATCTCCAAACTGTGAAGTTTCCCTTAGCTTTTTCGAAAGACGAGCATCGAAAGTTGCATCACTTAGCTAAAAATTATCTTATTATAGGTGACACTCTATATCGTCGTGGGGTCGATTCGATCCTTAGATGTTGATTGAATCTCGAAGAAGCGAGGTGGTGATGAATGATTGCCACAGTGGAGCTTGTGGTGGTCATTTATCTGGGCTTTCCATAGCCAAAAATATATTGCGTGCAAGCTATTTTTGGCCCTCGATTTTCAAAGATTGTGTTGAGGCGGTCAAGAAATGTCACCCTTGTCAAGTCTATACTTGGAAGATGCATGTTCATGTTGCTCCGCTCTTTCCAGTTGTCACTCTTAGTCCTTTTACAAAGTGGGGTATTGATTATACTACTTGTAACCCACCTTTGACAAAGGGTGATAAGTACATTATCGTAGCAGTAAACTACTTTATGAAGTGGGTTGAGGCTATGCCTACTTTTGCGAATGATGGTGAGACAAAAACCCTATTTTTATTCAACCAAGTCATTTCTCTCTTTGGTATCCCCAAATAGATGTTCACTTCATTTTCAGAACAATATGATGGCAAAATTAGCTCTCACATTGGGTTTTTGGCAGGACCATTCATCTCTGTATTATCCTCAGGCTAATGGCTAGGTTGAAGCCATCAAAAAATTCTTGAAGACTATCCTTCAACAAACAACTGATAAAGCCATTTCCAATTGGCATGTCATGTTGTACCTTGCACGTTGGGCATATCGAATGTCTGTAAAGACTGCAACCGGATTCACTCGATTCCAACTAGTTTATGGGATGAAATCTATATTTCTTGTCGAATGCAAAATTCCTTACCTTAAGCTAGCAGTTGAGCTTCTTCTTGGCACATATAGTCTCAAATAATACATTGTCCATCTAGAAAATTTGGATGAGTAACACTGAGATGCAACTAAGATGAATGAGGCTCATAAGAAATGAGTGAAGATTCAATATGATAAGATGGTTAAACCTAGGGCTTTCTCTGAAGGTGACCTTGTTTTGGTTTATTCCCAAGAAAAGGATGACTTGGGTAAAGGCAAGTTAAAATACATGTGGTATGGCCTGTTTATTTCTAAAAGGTCCTAAAAGAAGGAGCTTATGCCTTGGTTTATTTCAATGGAAACGAGCTGCCAGAGCCCAAAAATGGGCTCTATTTGAAGAAGTATTATTCCTAGGCTTCAGCCTAGCATTTTCTTATATATTGTATTTTTTTACATATATGTTCATCGATTTTAGATGTGACTTTGATTATTTTGATCTGCTTTGGCATGTGTTTTTGGGTGAGATGAATCATTTTGGCTTCGTCGATGGTGCTAGTAGACATACCCAGAATCATTCTTCCATGGCTTGGGTAATTCACTATCCATCGAGAATGTCTTCATCGGAGCTGAATGTTCCCGTGAAGAGGTTCAAATTTACACCGAGCTCTTTAAAGAGTATAGGGATGTATTCGCTTGGTCTTATGAGGAAATGTCTGGCATAGACCCATCTATTGTCCAGCATGAGATTAAGACGTATGAAAACGCTAAGCCGGTGAGGCAAAAACTTCGTCTGGTCAATCCTGGGAAGGCAGCAGCTATCAAAGCTGAAGTTGAGAAGCTCGTTAAGGCAGGATTCATTTTCCCTGTTCCTTTGACTGAATGGGTTTCAAACCCCGTTCTCGTAGATAAAAAGCAAGGAACGATTCGAGTGTGCATCGATTTCAGAGACCTAAATAAAGCATGTCCTAAAGATAATTACCCCACACCATTGATCGATCAGATCATTGGCGAGTGTGCCGGTAATGAGATTTTCTCCTTCATGGACGGTTTCTCCGGATATAATCAAATTACTATCCGTCCTGAAGATCAACATAAGTCTGCCTTTATTTGTCCCTGGGGTACGTTTGCATATAAGAAGATCCCTTTTGGTCTTAAAAATGCTGGGGCTACCTTTCAGCGGGCCATGTCATATGCCTTCCACGACATCAAAAAGATTATCGAGGCATACTTAGATGATTTAGCTGCTCATTCTCGAAAGAGGATGGATCATCCTGGTCACCTCCGGCAAATATTTGAAAGATGTCGTTTCTATAAGATTAGATTGAATCCGAACAAGTGCATTTTCGCGGTTACATCCGGCCGGTTATTGGGATTCATTGTGTCTAGGGAAGGGATAAGGGTAGATCCCTTCAAGGTTGAGGCAATACTTCGGTTGCCTCCCCCGTCCTCTATCCATCAGCTTCAAAGTCTACAAGGAAAGTCTAATTTTCTTTGGAGGTTTATCGTCAATTATGCTGAAGTTACAAAGGGATTTATGAGATTGTTGAAGAAGGGAGTTCCTTTTCTTTGGGACGACTACGCTCAACGCTCATTCGATGCTTTGAAGAAAGCATTGACCTCTGCTCCTTTATTGAGTCCACCTGATTATAGCAGGGATTTCCTTTTGTATCTGGCAGCAGCAGAATCTACCATCGGTATGGTTCTGGTTCAGAAAGATGATGCTCTTGCAGAGCATGTTATTTACTACCTAAGTCGAGGATTGGTAGGACCTGAACTCAGGTACACTCCGATAGAAAAATTAGCTTTAGCAGCAGTTCATGCTGTGCAGCGACTCCGACATTACATTATTCTTCGCAAAACTTATGTTTTGGCAGCTACCAATCCATTTTAGTTTGTCCTCAGTAGGCGAGTGATTTGGGGCAAATACAATCGATGGATTGTGATTTTACAGGAATTTGATCTTGAGTTTATGTCTGCCAAGTCCAAGAAATCATTAGTTTTCGCGGAATTGATCTCCGAGTTGCCCTGTGGAGAAGAGATGATCTATGATGAGTCCTTTCCGGACAAACACTTGTTTCTTATCTCTTCACAGGATCCTTGGTACGGGGATATCATTGTGTATCTCCAGACTGCGAAGTTTCCCTCTACTTTTTCGAAAGATGAGCGTCGTAAGCTGCGTCATTTGGCCAAGAATTATTTGATTATTGGTGATGCTTTATACCGTCGAGGGGTTGATTCAATCCTAAGACGCTGCTTAACTCTCGAAGAAGCTGAGGCTGTGCTCAATGATTCTCACAGTGGAGCTTGTGGGGGTCATTTATCTGGGCTTGCTACAACCCAAAAGATTTTGCGTGCTGGATACTTTTGGCCCTCGATTTTCAAGGACTGTATTGAATCGGTCAAAAAGTGTCATCCGTGTCAGGTTTATACTCGAAAAATGCGCTCTCATCCAGCTCCGCTTTTTCCAGTCATTACTGTCGGTCCCTTTACAAAGTGGGGTATTGATTATACTACTTGTAACCCGCCTTCGGCCAAAGGTCACAAGTACATTATTGTAGCAGTAGACTACTTTACGAAGTGGGTCGAGGCTATGCCTACTTTTGGGAATGATGGTGAGACTGCAGCTCTTTTCCTTTTCAACCAGGTTATCGCTCGTTTTGGTATTCCTAGAGAGATTTTCACTGACCATGGAAGTCATTTTCAAAATAGTATGATGGCTGAGTTGGCTCTCAAATTGGGTTTCCGGCAGGAGCATTCATCTCCATATTATCCTCAAGCCAATGGGCAAGTGGAAGCCGTGAATAAATCCTTGAAGACAATTCTTCAAAGGAAAATTGATAAAGCTAGATCCAACTGGCATATTATGTTATATCCTGCACTTTGGGCATACAGGACATCAGTGAAAACTGCAACTGGCTTTACTCCATTTCAGCTAGTGCACGGGGTGGAATCTGTATTTCCCATTGAATGCGAGATTCCTTCTCTTAAATTAGCTGTTGAACTTCTTCCTTACACTTCTAGTCTTGAAGAACGACTTCTTCATCTGGAACATCTCAATGAGCAGCGTCGGGATGCCGCCACGATGAATGAAGCGCATAAAAACCAAGTTAAAGTTCAGTACGATAAGGCGGTCAAACCCAGGGTTTTTTCGGAAGGTGACCTTGTTTTGGTCTATGCCCAAGAAAAAGATGCCCTTGGGGCAGGAAATTTTAAGTCTGTGTGGTATGGCCCCTTCATCGTTAAAAAATTCCTTAAGAAAGGAGTGTATACCTTGGTTGATTTTGAAGGGAGCAAGTTGCCGGAGCCCGGAAATGGGCTCTATTTGAAGAAGTATTATGCCTAGGCTTTGGCCTGGCATGTTGCTTTTGTATATAGTAGTTTTGTTTTGTACATATCTGGTTGATTTTCGATCTTTGATGAGTTGGTGATGTTTTTGATCTGCTTTGGCAAGTTGTGTTGGATGTCATGAGTCATTTTGGTTTCGCCGATGGTGCTAGTAGACACACCCGGAACTTAGCTTCCGCGGCTTGGGTGCTTCATTATCCATCCGGTCAGCTGTTAGTATCAAGAGGGGTCTGCATTGGTCCTGTTTCCAATAATATAGCAGAATACACTGCAGTTGTTCATCTACTCTCGGAGGCAATATCTTTGGGTGTTGATTCATTGTTAGTTTTCTTGGACTCTCAGCTGGTGGTGTCGTAGTTGAACAATACTTATCGGGTATGAGATCCATTTTTATTACGATTGTTCTTGAGGGTACGTTTGTTACAAAGGTCATTTCAATTTTTAACTTTCATTCATATTCCTCGAGTTGACAATTGGTTTGCTGACTCATTAGCTAATCAAGAATTGGATTGGCATATTAATCATTCCATACAATAAAATTTAATCATAAAAAAACATCATACATTTTGATACATTTATCACATCACATCAAATATCGCTGTATATATGTCATCAGAGTGTTCAAAAACTTTACAAAATTTGGATCCATAAGGTCATACAAAACTTGGGCTTATGCCCGATCATGTTCAGTCTCAAAAAAGAATATACAGTCATCTAATACATAATATCTGTCTACTCCTGAGGTCCCTGCCCAGAAGTCGTGTTCCTATAGAATGTGACCGCGGTGGCAACTCGGCGGAATAATCGTACCCAGTCTCGGGGCACTCCTACCACCCGTCTCTGGATGGCTTCCGGCAGGTCTTCCACGGCAGCCATAGGTATTTGGCGGGTTAACCCCTCCAAGTTCCTCTGCACAGCCTGGAGAGTCCTGTCTGAATCCACTGTCTTTGCTTCGCCCCTGCGACGCTTGTGGCGCGGGAAACCCTCAGGTCGCACTGGTCCAATATCTGTATCATGATCATGTTTACATTATTAGTCATTATGAATCCAATCAAAAACATGTTTGTTTTTCATTTTTTTCATATATATTTGAAAAAATCCAAAAAAATTATATAAATCAAATTTTTTTGCAAAACTTACCGACTGTGCCCCATGCTGTGCCTGGTGGAAGAACTAGATCTGGATCTCCACGAAATTCCATCTCGGCATAGGGATAGTCGTCCACTGCGATGATTTGTTCTCCCCACCAAAGGAAGAACTCATCGTCCCACGTGGTCCGGGGTACTTCACTACCCCCTAATCTCTTCATCATATCTGCCCAACGGGCAATTCTTGGGTCCCTCGGGCTACTGATGGTAGAGATGACTCTGGGTCTCAATGCTGGTATCTTCTCAAAGAAGAATGTCATCAAAATAGTACCGTAGCCAAAGTGTTTGGTCTTTGCTTGGCGGATTGAGGTCAATTGTTGCTTCATGTTCAGTAATAGGGCTGTGCACCAATCATACACATGAGTCAAGCATTCTACTGCTATGCTCATTTGCGTCCTGGACGCCTGATGTAGGGAGGCAGATCCTGCCACTCTGCCAATGGTGAAAAGGAGGATTTTCATGTGCAAATCCCGTAAATCTTTAATTGCAATATGAGTTCCAACCTTTTTGGAACCCTCTACGCAATACGTGTGGACATAATCTTCCACGGTTAACCCTCCCAGGGGCTTCCCGTGCAAGTCTACTGGTTCTCCCCTCCGGGAGAGTCCAGTGATAAAGTATATGTCTTCCACTTCAATGCGTACTGGCATCTGATCTATAACGAAGCAATCTTGGTCTGGTTCCCAGTAATTGACGAGCATTTCTAGCAACCGAGCATTGCTTTTCATATTTGGCATTTTGAAAAATTTGAACAATCTGCAATTCCGAAGGATATTTTGCGCTGCTCGATCTTGCATGACCTCTTGATCAATTGCGTTGTGCTCACGCTCTCTCCATGAGATTGTCATCCTGTCAAATTTCAATGAATCATGCATTAGCCACGCTTTTTTCATTCAGACCTATGCATACGCGACTTTTTCTTTGCACAGTCGCGTGTATACGCTACTTTCCTTTTACCAACCCGTGTATGCGCAAGTCCAAGTTTTTTAGCAAGGGTTTTAATGGTGAAAATCACTAAATTTTAATTTCTAAACGGACAAAATGATTTGCAAGGATGATTGAGGAGCCTACCTGACAAATTCGGTGCGTTTCGACGGTCGGTTGTTCCTGATTTGACGAAAGAATTTTTTTGCTCCAGAGCACTTTTTCCAAATCAGCAATGCAATAATGAACCAAATATGAGGTAATTTGTCTATTTATGGCTAAAAAGTTGAAAATTTTCGCAAAAATTCGTTATGCTTATTTTTTCGATCTATCTTAAGCTGCATAACCCGGATGCTTGGAAGTGCCCAGTTTGGTATGTTTTCAGGTACATTTTGACGATTTTGAGATTTTTCCCGATTTTTGATCCATGATTACTGACTCGTCACGGCAGGTATATGATCTTCACTGGCATATAGGTTAGGAAAATCATTTTCCATTGCATCTTGCATACTAGCCTCCATACTGATCACTTGCCATAGGGTCGATCCCATCAGGTCATGAGTATTACACCCATTTCACTCGCCGATTATTTAATCATGACTTGATGGTAGAGCCTTCCTTTACATGGGCTTCCTAGTTAGTTCCTCACTATCACTTGTTGCCCATGCTGCGTTTTATGTAGGCTCGGGAGTCCTCTTTAGTCCCGCCATGTCTTATGTGTTGAAGCTTCATTCTTCTTCTTCATCACTTATCATTTTTTCTGGCTTTTACCCTAGAGGCTCCCCGGTGTCGTTAAGTTGTATTACTGCATTGCATATTGGCTACTTGTTTATCCTGGCCTTTAGCCGGCTTCATTTGGACTCGATGTTTAAGCCAACTTTTGACCTTGACTTTCTGTACAAGTTAACCATTGCATGCACTTAGTTATCACGACTTGACACCTTTGTACCCATGGATGGAACGTTCCTCCGAGTATCACTGACCAGTTTTCGCCACCTTGCATTGAGCATAGGATTGTTCCAATCCCAGGAACTAGTGCATCTGCTTTATTGATACTCATTCTATCCATTGTACCATAGCATTCTTTTATTCTTTTTCAGGCTTATTATATGAAAAAGACAAAAAAAATCAAATATAACAAAAAGAGCGGGAATGGGATGTATCTTCGTTATTTTGATGGCAGTACAGAGTCAGTTTGTCGCCCTTGAACAAAGCACATATACTTATATATATTTCTTTCATTTGGGATGGTTCTAGTTTGACCTAGGTTCAGCCTTTACCATGTTTCACTTGTCAGTTCTCCCCCGGTTGGTTATCTCTTCCAATCATATGGAGAGTTTGTTTTGCCTCCTGCAAGACAGACTTATACAGTGTCACTTTTTACTGCCATGGTCATCACAGAGTTGTGCTTTTGTTCAAGGGAAGTCTAGCCTGAGTCGGCCATTCTGCGGTGTCTCTTGACTCATTATTCAGTCGGCCTTCCCGGTCTTATCAGTATCATGTTCTATCACATCAGATGTTTTGATCTTCTGCTCGTGCTGGTTTGAGAAGGTCCCCATTGACTTCTTGCCGGCAGGTTTGTCTCTTATCGACTACGACACATTGCTCTGAGAGCAAACCTAGAGCCGCACCTTGGGCCTATTTCCATCATTGATAGGTGACCTCGTGCTCAGCATTTGATCATCATCATGGGTCTTTGACTGAGTGGTTTCCCCTGTGTTCGACGTCAGCACACATTATCACACTCGGGATTCGTGCAGTACCTGGATTTCCATTTGACCCTATCGGTGGATTTCTCGCCTCTGTGTCAGCTTTCATTATTGGTTGGTTCAGAGGGTTTCTTCCGTGCGCTAGCTTCATCTTGTGCATGTCGGAAACGTACTTTGGTTTTGGTTCCATCACTCTACTTCGTCCGATTCCTTCCAAATCTTGGCCTGCGGGTTACACTCGCGCTGGACTGATGTGGGATGCCTTAATGCCTTCCTTCTAGCAGATCTTTTCCCATCAACTTCGACTCATTGCTCTGGGAATAAGTTCTAGAGTCTTTTTGTCAGTACCTTAGGGTTTGCAGTCATCAGTGGCAGACTCTTCGCTATCGACAGTGGGGATTCATCATTTCCTCCTGATTGGTAGATTCTTTCAAGTGTTCGACTTCAACTCATTCATTCGCACTTGTTAGATTGTACTGGGGCACCTTGACACTCATTTTCATTATTGGTGGGTTGTCTCGCGTTGGTTAACGGTATACATCATTGACCGGTAATCCAACGATTTCTCACATGGTCGACTTCAGCTCATTTATTCCCATTGTGTAGAATTGTCCCATAGTGATCGGTGAAGACCTCGGGTTGCATCGTATTTCTCGTTCACTTTCGATGCACCATTCGCCCGCTGATACCGTCCAATTCTTATATGTTGCGTCAAAGATAACAAAGATCTTATATGTTGGCTCCCGAGTTGCGTGCTTGTACTGCTTGTTCTGATTTGGACCAAGATTCGGCACTTGGAGATTCGCTACTTATATGATCAACATCCAGCTGCACCATCCTCGATCGCCTTTTCTATATGTGATACTTGGACATTGATTTAGACTTGTACTGCCGAGCCATGCTCGTATGATTCATTGTGTACTTTGAGTTCAGATATACTTGTATACATTTTGTATCTATTCTATACTTTTGATATGATGTATTTTTAACTGAGCATGGGTATGCCCGCCTCAGCATGAGTTGACTCTCTATTTTCTTTCATTGGTTTTTGGCAGGTTGAAATCTGGTGAAGTCCTCTCTTGTCCTTGCGAAGTTCTTTCTATGTGCATAATACATTTCGGCCATCATGTACCCCTTCTGACCTCATATATTAGGGGGCATCTGTTATAGCATCATTTCTCACCTTGACATGATTCATGATTGCTTTATGGCTTTTGGGCACCCATTCCTACAGACTTGGACAAATTCACTTAAAAATAGTGTAAAATCCCCCATACGCGACTATGCCCGTACTTTTCCGCGTGTATACGCGAGTCCAGCTAGACTTTTCCGCGTATGCCATTAAAATGATTAAAAAATATATAATTATTCCCTATTTTCGGGCTGGGTTGATGGTTACTCAGGTAGTTCAACCACCCCAACACGTGGCCAACTGTTTCCAACTGTTGAAACTACTTGGAGGGAGTATAAAAGCCCCTCATGTGCATGGCCTAAGGGAGAGAGAGAATTTATTGATATTATACTCTGTTGGTATTCCCTATCCAAGTCTGAATTCCCGTGCCTCCTGCACTTCCCAGTTCATTATAGGAAACCTTTGTTTCCTGGAGATGCTCATCTTCCTATATGTCATCTCGTATGCACCAGTTTGGAAGGAATATTAGCGAGGCAAGGGTGGGACGGATCCGGACGACGGTCTGCTCGAAGATCGTGGAAGGATTCAGGTGATCTCTGCACTCGTTATTTCTGTACATGCTATTTATAATACAGAAGTACCATCTTGTTCCCGAAATATACGTGTTAGTGTCTGCTTGCATATATGAGAATATTGTTATTTAAGCATTCATTATGGTTTATCTAAAGTTTTATATGGATTTCACTAACATTTAGAGTAGATATATGCTGTACAACCAGTTCTTTGTGCTTGTTTCTTCTTGTCTTTCAGGTTAAGAAGGAAGAACGGTTGCTGGGGGTTTGGACCCCGCGGGATCTGCTTCAACCGTAGGACCTACGGGTAACTTCCTCGATCTACTCTATTTAGTTTTTCATGAACATGTATGGTTGTGTGAGTCCTTCTTAAGTAGCATGCCCTACTCTGTGGAGGTTTAAACCCAAAAAACCTCTAGGGTGATTTTCCCCGAAACAACAATGAACATGTGATCTATTACCCAGGGAAAATTTTAAGGATGGGAAATTATCCTGAAGTTAAAAAAATTGGCGAATCTCACTAGTCTCTGATATGAAAACTATAAAAAATTTATTGATGTATTTTTAAAATTATTCAAATTTCTAATGATATTATATATATTTCCTATATAATTTTGGCAATTTTTAAGGTAAAATATTTTTTTATTGTAAAATTTGGGTGAATCATTTTTATAAAAAAATGGAAATTGGAGAATCTTTTTTTTGGAAAAACCATGGAAAATTAGCCCACCTGCGAATATTAGCCCCTAAAATTTTCCATGCTATTACCTAATTCAGAATCTAAACCTGACTGAAATCAAATATTCACATGTGGAGAAATTGGCATTGGCAACAGTTCAAGCTGTCCAAAAATTCCATCACTACATATTATTACGTAGAACAAAAATGATATATAATTTCCACCCAATGAGGTATATCTTGATGAAACAATTACTCAGGGGAAAATACTCCAAATGGATTGTCATCCTACAAGAGTTTGATTTGGAATTTGAGAAATCCAAGTCAAAGAAATCACTAGTGTTTGCCAAGCTTATGTGTGACTTTCCCAATACCGAGATAGAAACCGTGGAAGAGAATCCAATCACAGATGAATATTTGTTTCTCATCATTACTCTAGACCCATGGTATGGAGATATCATTATATATCTTCAAATCCAAACCTTTCGCCCAAAGATTTCATGTTCATATTGACGAAGAATTTGATATCAATCCCAAAAATACAATATTGTTGGAGACACTCTTTATCGTCTGGTGCGGATTTTATTTTTCGACATTGTATAACTCACGAAGAGGCTAAAAAGGTTTTGAATCATTGCCACTCTAGAGCGTGTGTTGGTCATATGTCTGGGTTTTCCAAAACCCAAAATATATTGAGCATTAGTCATTTTTTATCCTCTTTATTCAAATATTGTATCATTGTGGTTTGAAAATGCCAAAACTGCCAAATTTTTTATTGAAATATGTGTGCACCTCCAACTCCTCTTCACCCAATCATTGTTGTCAGTCCTGTTGCAAAATGGGGCATTGATTTCATTACATGAAACCCTCACTTGGCTAGGGGGCATGGGTATATTATTCTAGTCGTATATTACTTTACCAAATGGGCCGAGGCAATGCCTACATTCATGGCAGATGGAAAAACTGCAGCTACTTTTGTATTCAATCATGTGATTGCTTGTTTTGGTGTCCCTCAAGCTATTATTACGAACCATGGGAGTCATTTTCTGAATATTATGATGACCGAACTTTCTAATCAACTTGGCCTACGCCATGATAATTATACTCCGTATTACCCACAGGATAATGGTCAAGTTGAGGTCGTTAACAAGGTTTTAACCACAATGATTAAATTGATTGTCGGAACTCATAAATCGAATTGGAATACCATGCTTTTTCTGCATTATGGGCATATCGAACCTTTCCAAAAATTTCTATAGGGTTCACTCCTTTTCAAATTTTATATGGTTTAGAAGCTATGTTACCCATTGAATGCGAAATATCATCACTCAAATTAGCCATTGAGTTGTTACCATCTACATATGAAGAGGAGAAACACTTTCTATACTTAGCACAATTAGATGAGGCTCGATGCACCGCTGCATTGGCTGCCGAAGCTCACAAGAAACATGTGAAAACTCAGTATGATCAAAGTGTTATCCCTCACATTATTTCAGAAGGTTACCTAGTTTTAGTATACGATCAAGCTAATGACAAGCTAGGCACTAGTAAATTCGAACCGATGTGGCATGGTCCCTATATTGTCAAGCGTGTGCTTGCAAAAGGAGCCTATGAATTAATTGATTATGATGGGGTCTCTTTAGATAAGCTTATAAATGGGCTTTATATTAAGAGATAGTATTCTTGACTTTCGTGTGAAGATATCTCTTGGACAATTGTTACTTTTTAGAATAGTGTGCCTTAGATTAGACAAGTGTGCCTAGATTAGTTTTTGGTGTTACTACTATCACTGCCTATCTTGATTACTTTTGATATTGCATGTGTCGACATCCATTTAAACATACATTGGTTTTTCTGATTGCACCTATCATAGTACAAAAAATATCTCTTCCGCGGCTTGGGTTATCTATTCACCCACCGATGAGTTAGTTTCTATTCATGGGATATGCCTTGGTCAAACAACGAACAATATTGCAAAATATAGCACAATCATTGAGTTATTATACTATGCCATTACATTTGGTATTCGACGTTTGATCATTAGGTTGGATTCACAACTAATTGTATTACATTTAAACAGAGTTTATGCAATTAGAAATCTAGTGTTTTTAAGATTATTTTTGAAGGTTTGTCTCTTGGAACGACAATTTTATTATATTGAATATCTACATATTTCAAGAAATTTAAACACATTGGTTGATGCATTAGCTAATCGCATTTTAAATAGACATTTGAAACATTAACAAAGTAAATAAAAAAAACATTCAATCCATGTTGAACAAGATACTCAGAGAACGAAAGTAGTAATATCATTAGGATAGATAAGTTTGTGTTCAAAAAATATTACATCGTCTATGATAATAGGTTCAAACACCTTATGATCTAATAGATACTGATACAAAAAACAAAAAATTTGATCTACATTGACCATCAACTATCTGTGATGATGATCATGGTAATAAACTATAACACGCACCACCTTACGCAGAAATCTAATGGACCTGGAACACCTGTCACTTGTCTCTACAGCTTTAGAGGGATATTAGCAGTTCCTGTCTCAGGAATATCAATGGTCAACCTCTCAAGGTTGTGCTCCATCTCTGCCATAATCTCTACTGCATGGTCCTATGGAGGTGCTACGGGTTGTGCCTCTCGCCTGTCAAAGGGATGAAGCGTTGCTGGTCATTATGGGCCGACATCTGCATTTAAAATATTTTTGTCAGTATTGGACGATAAAAATCAAATAAAAATTAGATTAAAATCACCAAAATGATTCACTAACCTGTCTCATCCCACTGTGCCCTTGAAGGAAAATATGTTTCAGGATCACCTCTATAATCCATCCCTGTGTAAGGAAATTCTTCAATGGTGAAGACTTTGTTCCTGAGCCACATGAAATAAGTCGGAGTAAATTGAACTACTAAACCACCCTCGCCACCATGGTGAGCCATTAGTGCTACCCATCACACCATTCGAGGTTCCTAAGGAGTCCCATGATCTACTGGAATTAGTTGAGGAGGGAGAATTGGAATTCTCTCTAGAGAAAATGAAATAAGAATGGCACCATATCTGAAGTTTTTCAACTTCACATTCTTTTCTCTAGTCAATTAGCCTTTCATGTTGGCAAATACTCCTTCGCTCCAGTTGAATATAGTTCCTATGAAACACTCGACTGCACTTTGCATCTATGATTTAGTAGCCACATGAAGAGCTGCACTCCCACATAACTTGGTCACTATTAATGCTATGAGTTTAATCTCTAGTCGTAATATGGTTTTGATGTCTATACGACCATCCTTCAATTATGCATTATTGCTACAATACTGAACTTTGTAGTGGGTAGTGGGAAGACCTCCTTGTCTGGTCCCAAATAAGAAGATGTTTCTCCCTCTCTAAGATAATTTGGTAAGGAAATATATGTCTGCTAGCTCAATCTCGAGTCGGTGGTCACCAATTATGAAACATTGGTCTTGAACGTCCCACACATTCACAAGCCAAGTCATTAACTCCACTTGTGCCTTCATCCCTTGAATAGCCCAGAATTTGTACAAACCATAATTTTTCAATGCACGCATGGTTGCATTGTCATCCATGGCTTCGTTATATATAAGCTCACGTTCCCATTCTTGCCATTCCAACATGATTGAAAATCCTAAAAATCAACAAATTAAACCACTAAAATAAGTTGGAAGCAACTTGGACCATTTTTAAGGAAGAAATTCTAAGTTTTAAAGAATTTCACAGCGCCTGCATAGGTTCTATGTGTAGATAGTGCGGTCATCTGCATGCGCTCCATGCAGAACTCACGAAAGCCCAACGATTTTTCTTTTAAAAAATCATCGGGGTGTGCAGTTATCACATGTATTACCCACACACCCCAAGGGCATATTTTGAAACATAAATTTCTCCAAAAAAATGAAATAAAAGCTTAAAATGAAAAATGAAATAGATGAAAACGTAGCTAAGGATGACGTGGATTACCTAGTTCTGACGGTTGGAGAAATGAACGGTTGGTTCTCCTTATATCTGTGCCAGATTTTTTTTGGCCAAAAGCTCTCTATGCACTATTATGAAAACAAAAGGTGAAAATGACTTATTTCAACTCCTTTTTTATAGTTTTTAATGAATAAAATATTATTATTTTATTTATTTTTTACTTTTAAAAGGTCAATTTAAATACTTTTACTTTTTGAAGCAGAAATTTGTAATATTTTGAGTTTTTGTGCAGGATATAGGATTTTTTGTGAAAATAATTATTTTGACGTCGAGTATACTTTTATCACTTTTTTGGGCTCTATAAAAATATGAAAAAGTGAAACCCTAAAGTCCTCTTTTAAGCTCTTTTCAGACTCTCGAAACATGAAAATATTGCTGAGTACTTGACTATTCGAACTCGTTAAAGTAAATGAACAGTCGTCCTTTCAGTATAAGTTTACCCCTTTTTTGGACTGAATTGGACTAATTACGAAAAAGGTATACGTTGACTAATCATGGTCAATAGAGTTCTCTCCTACATTATTTTATCCTTTTTTGGGCCCGAGAGACTAAATTTATGAAAAATAACAACCATGGAGTTTACTTATGTTTTTCTTATGACTTTCTAAAACTGAAAAACACCGAGTTTTTCCTATACTGGACTCGTTAAAATTTAAGAGTAAAGGACCTGTTGATTACAACAGGACCAAACCACTCCTTCTTAGGGTTCAATTTTAATACTAAGATGGACTCATCCGAAGGATGAGCTTACACAATCAAGAAAATTTTATCCTCCTCAAGCTTGACAAAAATAAAGAAGTACTTGCTAGTAATGGTGGGGGAAAAGAGAGAAAAAGAATCCAGTTGTCATCCTTTTTTAGAAAGCAGCATGGCACTCTTGATCATGACACTTTGTCACACTTATACCTGGTTTAGGAAATATTTTGTCTAAAATTTAATCAAACCACATTGAAAGTCTTTAGCTGGTTTCTCAGAATTAGCTTTAGGGGAAATGCTTCCAAGCCATCAACAATGTCGTTATGTGTTCAAGAGAGAGTTTAAATAAACCATTCATTGAAAACATTTTCCTTCATTCACATTGACCATCCCTGAGTCAGTCCTTGAAAAATATTTCTTCAAAACTTGATCTAATGGTTTCGTGTCGTGGAATTTCCTGTGATGGATCACCTTCTATCAACATCAACTCATCATCTAAAAATTTGATCTAGAATCCTATCAGTACCTTCGGATCTGCATGCCCTAATGGCAGGGTTCTCGCCTTCGATGACATGTTGCATCATTGACCTTAGATTGAACGATTCTATGAGTGTTTGACTAGAAATCATTCATTCACACTTCATAGATTGTACTGGAGTAATTTGAGAACCATTGTCATTATTGGTGGTTTCTCTCACACTTGTTAACGGTTCACATTATTGACCTGTAATCAAGTGGTTTCTACCATGTTCGACTTCGACATAATCAATCACATGGATAGATTTGTACTAGTTCGGGAAGCGGAAATCAAGACCATGGATATACTTTCCACCATCTAGGCTTTGAGGAGTTTTATTATTCATGATACAATAGAATAATCATGACAGGTGGCTACATCCATACTATGTCTAATTTTGATGTAATATTAAAAACATATTTGTACCAGAACATTTAGTTATTTTTTATCTGAGTATGGGAATTCCTACCTCAACGATTGTATATATATATATATATCTATATATATATATATATATATATATATATATATATATATGTTTGCATTGAATTTTTTACAGGTATTCGACCGGTGTCTCCAATCCAATCCCCGGAATGATAAAGCACTTCACTCTTCATAATAACCTTAGACTTCGCACTTTAGGGGGCAATCTGTTACGCGTTATTTTGTCACCATGACATTTGAATGTTCATATGGGTCTATCACCATCCATATCATGTTCCCTTAGAGGTCAAAAAAACCAATGTTGTAGGTTTTAACCCTGTACAGAAATTATCTACGAATCTTTAAAATAGAAAATAAACAATAGCGAGAGCATAAAACATAAAATAGATAAACACATAGATTTTCCCCTAGATCCTAAATTGGGACGACCAGCTTGATTTTTATTATATTCCTTTTAGTGTTACAACACATATATACACATGCCGAAGAATACATAAACCCCAATCCATTAACCCTGGATTAGAACATAATCGTAGTTCCCTTGACCAGATCTACAAAATACCAGGGGTCGAAAACCATCATGCCCAAAAACCATGTACAAAACCATGGACGGGTCCACCCACTGAAAAATAAGGACCAATTTTTTTTTCGGGGCGCTGCCCCAGACATCGAAAGGGGGTGCTACCGCCCCCCCTGTGACCCCCCCATACGTTGCACCCAGTGCAACGTACAATGAGGGCTAATTCCCACCCTGTTATCCCCCCGTGCACGCGTGATTAGTCATGGAAAGAATATAACACAAACCCAACATTCTCCCACTTCTTGTTTTCTTTCCGCAGGGGGCCATGGGAGAGCTAAGTCATTAGCCCAGCTTCGCAAAACCCATTATTTCTCTACACCAAGAGAACTTCTGAGTGCTCACAGAGTTTGTCAAATCATCTGCAACATTCTTCAAAGTGTCCAACTTTACCAAAAACACCATTTTAGCCTCAACCATATATCTCACAAAGTGATATTGAACATCAATGTGCTTTGTCTTTGAATGATAAGCAGGGTTCTTAGCCAAGAAAATTTCACTTTGGCTATCACAGTCTATCCTTATAGCTTGCTACACCAACCCCATACTTGAACACAATCTCTGCAACCAAACTGCTTCCTTGCTTGCATGAGTGGCTGCCATGTATTCTGCCTCTGTAGTTGAAAGAGCCACTACAGACTGTCTTTTACTCATCCAACTGACTGCACCTCCAAATAGGCTAAACACATACCCACTTGTAGATATTTTTTGGTCCAGATCTCCAGCCCAGTCTGCATCAACAAAACCACGAATGTCCAACACTCTTTCCAATCCTGGTCTTCCTTGGTAGCACAAGCCATAATCACTAGTGCCATGCAAATATCTGAAAAACCGCTTCACTGCTGTCCAATGCTCCTTCCCTGGGTTTGAAACAAACATGCTCAATACTCCCACTGCATGTGCAATGTTTGGTCTAGTACATACCATTGCATACATCAGGATACCCACTACGCTTGCATAAGGAACACGAGACATATTCTCCTCTTCTTCTTGTGTCTTGGGACACTATTCAACAGAAAGATTTGTACCTACACGAATCGGAACATTCACCAGTTTACTATCCTGCATATTGAACCTCTGCAATATAGTCTCGACATACTTCCTTTGGTTTAACCAGAGCTTCCTCTTTGCCCGATCTTTCTTAATTTCCATGCCCAAAACGTAGTTTGCAGCACCAATATCCTTCATGTTGAATTTGGAGAACAATTGGGTCTTCAAATCTTGGATAATTTCTTTGTCATTTCCAATCAACAACACATCATCCAAATACAAGACCAAATAAATAACACGGTCACTAATTAATTTAAAATAAACACAGTGATCCTCCTTGCTTCTGGTAAATCCAAGTCCCTGTATATAGGTATCAAATTTCTGATACCACATCCTTGGTGACTGTTTTAACCCATACAGAGACTTCTTTAAACTACATACCGGCTCTTTCTTCCCCTTCACCATAAAGCCTTCAGGTTGTTTCATGTAGATCTCCCCTTCTAGATCCCCATGAAGAAATGCCGTCTTCACATCCATTTGTTCTACCTCAAAATAAAATGCAGCAACAATAGATAAAAGTAATCTAATAGAAGTAACTTTGGCAATAGGAGAAAAAATATCACCAAAATAAATTCCCAACACCTGGGAATAACCTTTTGCTACCAACCAAGCTTTGTATTTATCCACCTTGCCTTCTACATTCATCTTCTTCTTAAACACCCATTTGATCCCAATGGGCTTCCTTCCAGCCGACAACTCCACCAGATCCCATGCCTCATTTTTATGCAAGGATGTCATTTCATCAACCATGGCCTCCTTCCATAGTTTTCCATCCTCCGAATCTACTGTCTCCCTGACAGTTCTAGGATCATCATCAGTTATAGTTAAAGAAAAATTTGAATAGAAAGCAGATGGACTATACCTTTCTGGTTTTCTTCTTTCCCGAACTAATCTTCTCACAGCTGGAGTTTGTGGCTCTTCCTCTTCTGAGTCTTCTCCTATTGTAGAGTCCGATTCATCCTCCTTTAGCTCAAACTCTATCTTCTCAGGTTCCTTTGGTAGGACTTCATCTTTAACAATATATTTCACCTCTCTAAACACCACATCTCGGTTGTACACAACCTTCCTTGTTTTCGGGTTCCAAAGCTTGTAACCCTTTAAACCATCCTTATACCCAATAAAGATGCACCTTTCAGATTTATTATCCAACGTGGTCCTTTTCTCCTTTGGAACATGTACATATGCATCACATCCAAATACCCTCAGATGTGAAAGAGAGGGTTTCTTACTAGTCCATACCTCATGTGGAGTCTTATCCTCCAACGCTGAGGAAGGTGATCTGTTAACCAAGTAACATCCAGTCTCCACTGCCTCTGCCTAGAATTCTTGTCCTAACCCGGTACCACTGAGCATGATTCTTGCCTTTTTCATCAATGTTCTTTTCATTCTTTCTACAACTCTGTTTTGCTGAGGTGTGTATGGAGTAGTCTTCTACCATGCTATACCACACTTATTACAAAACTCTTCAAATTCCTTCTTGCAGAACTCCCCACCATTATCTATCCTCAACACCTTTATCTTCTTCTCTATCTATTTTTTCACCAGAGCCTTAAATTCTTTAAATCTATCAAAGACTTCAAATTTATTCCTTAAGAAATATATCCATGTATTCCTTGAGAAGTCATCTATGAATGAAACATAGTACATAGACTTACCCAGTGATGGAACCAACATAGGTCCAAACACATCACTGTGCACAAGCTCTAATATCTTGTTCGCCCTCTTAGCACCAGAAGGAAAACTCACCCGATTCTGCTTCCCATATACACAATGTTCACAGATTTCGAAAACCAAAGAGCTATTAGACATACCTTCTACCATACCATTTCCATGTAGTATACAAAGGTCTTTCACTCCAATATGTCCAAGCCTTTGATGCCATAGCATTGTCTTTTACACCTGCATCATCAATCTTGCTTAGAGAAATCAGATTTCTAGCCAATGCAAGAATGTGCAGAACACCAGAAAGTGTTCTAATCCTTCCAGCTTGCAGCTTTAGCTTGAAGTTTCCACGTCCGAAGATTCTGGCCTTCCTATCATCACCTAATAAGACATCACCGCCATCATATTTCTCATACTCGCAAAACCACTCTCTATGGGGAGTGAAGTGAAAGGATGCACTCGAGTCAATCAACCATGAATTATGATCTACATGTGTATTTGAAGAAGAAGCCAAATACACATCCCTACCTTCATTCGAGGTGGTTTTTGCCTCTACAGAAGGAGCATCATCAGATCCCTTTCCTTTCTAAGGAGATTTAGATCTGCAATCCTTCTTGTAGTGCCCTTCCTTTCTACATTTCCAGCACACCTTTACAAACTTTCCAGGAGATTTAGATCTCCCACTCGAAATCTTATTCTTCTTTATGTTCTGGGACCTTCCTCATACAGATAAGGCATCTCCATTCTGACCCTCCACATTTCTCCGTCTCATTTCCTCCTGTTAGCTCCCTGTAATTTTCTAGATTGATTGAGATACAAAGGTACAGGGTAACATCAAGCCAAGCTTTGGAATCCTAGGACCTAGCCTTCCTAGATTCGGAGAGGGATCTCTCAAGTAGGTGCAAAGATATGAGCTTATTTTCTGATTAGGGTTTATTTTAGGCTAGATGTCAGGTGCAGGGTATTTTGATTGTTTTTGGTTGGGTATGATGCTTAGATATATTTAGATAGAAAACAAGGAAGATTGTTAAGTCATTTGGAAATGGAGTCAAAAAAGGTCATGAATGAGTTCATCAATGGTGTGAAAAGCATTTGCAGGGCAATTTAACTTGGTTGGTGGATCTTTAAGGTTGTGAAGGATCATGAGATGGACATTAAACTTGAGAACAACAAGATAATAAAGGGTAGAAATAGAATCCTTTATATACTTGTAAACTGAGGGAGTTAGAAGATTTATAAGCATAGCAAGAGAATCAAAGGCTTAAGCAAAACTGATCTATTTGATTTCATACTGAAATCAGATAATCAACCAAGACAACATTCAGATAAAACATAGAAAGGAAAAACTTATTGAATCTTTCATGGGTTTTATCATCAAAATTAGGAAAAACATTTAAGTTGCACGAGTAACTATAACCATAGAAGAAGAGAAAAACCCTAGCATCCATAGTGACAGCTATGAGAGTTCCTTGAGACAATTTTAGCTAAGTAAGGCAAAGAGCATGATTAAGACAAACTTCTTTGACAAACTATAGGCAAAGATGCTTCAAAAGAGGATTCCAAGAACAGAGTATTTCAGAGGTAACAATATGCAGGGCTAGCCATAAATCATAATTGATACTAATTGATCTAAATCATTCAAGAAAATAGACAAGCCAAAAACTTATTAGAGAGCAAAACATGAATTCTCTAACATATCTTAAGAAAAAGGAAAATATTTAGGCAGTGAAGGAAACAAACAGATCTAAGGTGCCATCAACAAGCATATCTTAGTCTAATTTTTTTGTCCTACTGTAGCATAGATGGATGGAAAACATATGAGAAACTTAGAAAACATTAACAAGAGAAAAATTCACCATCTACCAGGCCTATGGATCCTGCAAACAGTCCTTCTCCATCAACAAGTGAATCAGATCATGCATAAGCTCCAAGACATCAATTTCTCATCAAAGGCTTCAAGGGACTATGTATTACTTCAGCTTAAGTCATCAACATCCAAAAAAATATACAAGAGCCTCATGCTCTATTTATGGATTAAATGAGGAGGTGGAAACCCTAAGAGGCTTCCAGAAACCCTAATTCAGCCATAAATGTCATAAATGTGCTTAATGACCATGCAAGGCCCAAGACACATAAGAGATAAGAAAATAAATGAAACACACCAAAACATAACTCCCCAATCAAATCAGGAGTGTTTTTTCCAAGAAAATATTAAAAAACCAATTTTCCATTAATTATTGTCTTTTGTTGACTTTTTGGCGAAAACGCTGTCTCTGTGCGTAGCTCCAAATCAGCAAAAATTGGGTTCTGTTGCAGCTGAGTTTTGGACCCCTTCCCGACATCGGATTCGGGCCCGTGATGGCTCGTTGGAAAGCTACGGATGTCTAATTTCGAAAAATACTTGATTTTTTCCAATATAATGACTATAATTCAGCCAAAATATAGAAATAGTGAAAAAACCCAGGAGTGTAGCACCTGCTGATATTAGGGGCAGAAAGGTAAAAAATGGTTGTTTTTAGCCTTTTTGAGGGACCAAAACAGCTTCATTTGATATGAAAATTTATGAGCATGTTCCTTTGATGTCAAGGAATCCAAAAATATAATTTTCTTCAGCTCAGGATGCTCCGAGAAAAAGTTAAGGCACCCATGATTTTATGCTTTTAGGCGTAAAATTCACAAAAAACAAGAATGTGTCCAAAATTGCCCAATTTTGGTGAGTAAACCCCTTAAGGGTTTTTAGAAACATGTAATGAAGCTTGAGAAATAATTCCAAGCTGGGATTGGTCTTTTCCACATTTTTCCGCTGGGCACCTCCTTTGGGCAGCTTTGAGTTTCCTTCGGGCAAACTGACTCATTTTCTTGTAGTGCTCGGTCATTCTCCTTTGTAGGCCCACATCCTTGTTAGCTTTCTCAAATTTGGTTTCCAAATGATGATTTTCCCTCTCAAACCAAGACTCTTTATCATTCTCAATTTCTAGAGCAAGTAGCTCTGTAAGAGGGTATTGATGTGCACGGACTGATTCCTCTTCTTTTTTCTTTTCCAATGCTTTTCTAAGACCAATGGTCCTATGCCTCTTTCTTGCTGGTTCTTTATCTTCATCATTATCTGCATACTCACCCATTATTCTTCTAGCCTCACTTGTGACTTTTGAGCTTCCCTTCTATATTTGATTTCCCGGGCTTCATAAATAACCATCTGTCCACTCATATGTTTGTTTTGCATTTGCAAAAAGTGGATAAGGTCTTTTTACCTTTCTAGGTCGTTTACCAAGTCTTTAACTTGGGCATCCAGATTTTGTAAGTGGGATCTAAGAATCCTGGCCTCATCTTCTTCAGCATCACTGTCTAGCTGTATTAGCTCAAACTCCCTCTCATCTAGATTTTGATGGGCTTTTTCCTCTAGTTTTCTTAGGAAATTCTACATTTCTCTACTTTGGAAATTTGCCTCTACTCCTTATTTCCCTAGTGATATTGCTAGTCACTGTCCGAGTGGTTTTCTTCTTTGCTGTTTTGGTGATTTTAGCTTTTGCCACTTTTGATGAAGGAAGCATGACCCCTTGCCTTGGAGAGGTAGTAAGCACATGTTCTTGATTGTGTTGAGGAGAAGTGAGAGGAGGAGTTAACAGTAGCACCTTTCCAGTTTGATCCTTTATATTGTTTCCTTCTTGATTACCCAATTTTCTACTTCTTTCACTGTCACTTTTTTTGGTTTCCTCATCTTGTGGGTTGCCTCTTTCACTGTTGTTTTTCTTTTTTTTCATCATCAATTTCATCTTCACTTTTACTGCTTTCTTCTTTTTCACTTTTATCTATGGAAGATGTTTTTGCTTGGGAGGATGACTCATGAGAGGAAGGTGAGACATAGTGTGTGGAGGGCGAGGAAGGAGTATTAGGAGGAGTTTGAGATGAAGATGGAATAATTTTCAATAGCATGGAAGATGAAGAGGTGAAATCATGGTGAGTGATAAAGGTTTCCTAAGAAATTCCTTTTCGCTCCAGCTGGTGAGTGATGATGACCTTAACAAGGGAGTGATGGAAATAAGCTTGCCTTTTTGGCCCTTGATGCTCATCATTTCCTTTTGGAGGCATAATGACTATGCTATTTCTTTACAAATTCTAACAAATAGATATTTGTAGATGAAATGAAGGTGAGGAATAAAAAAACACTCTTATAGTACAAGAATTGGATGGGGAGGCATAATTTTACGAGAAATATCGTGAAAAAGCCTTTATGTGTGATGAAGACGGAACTCTAGGAAAAAATTTGCAATTTTGGCCTTTTCTATAGAAAATCTAGCAGTGCTGCACTTTCTCACTCAGGAGCGTAGCACCACTGCACAGGAGCACCGCGTCTAGTGCAAATTTTCACTGTGAGCTCCTACAGGAGCGTAGCACCAAAAAGGTCTTTTTGCAGCAAGGTTTTGGAAGCCTTCCCGGTGTCTGAATTAGGCTCGGGATGTCTCGTTGGAAAGATAAAGATGTATAATTTCCAAATATACTTTATTTGTTTCATTTGGTGTTCATTTGGATGTCAAAAAATTGACTGTCCCAACACTGGTCAAAAATGGTGAATGCTGGTGCAGAAATGCAGAGTGATGTTGCAGGGCACTTTTGGATGCCTTCCTCAATTCAAAATTGAGCTCATGATATCTCATTGGAAATATCTGAAAGTATAGTTGTCATTTGACTCATGAAGAAAGTCATTTGGATACTCCGTTTGTGAGAAAATGAGATTTTCCCAAGGTTACTCTAGATGTGCAGAAATTTTCCCGTGACACCTGTATTTGTGACATTTCTCCAAAACCATGATACCTGTGTAAAAAATGAAGGTGATTTTTCTTTTTGGCCCTATGATGGACAAAAACCTCTCTTAGTTTTGCCAAATTCATCTCTGTTTTGTCAGAAACACAATTTAGAGCAAAACTAGCCCTAGGTGTGATACATGGCTTGTCTCTTGAAATGAATTCTTGGAAAATGATGGAAGAATGATGTTTATGAGCTGGTATAGACTTATTATTGCTGAAATTATCTATAATATTAATCCTTTTCTCTTGTGCTTCCTTTTCATATCAAACCCTAGCTTATTTGGAAGAGGAAATTAGGGTTTGGTGTGCAGATTTAGGACTGCCTTGCAGAGGGAGGGGAATGAAGGGGTTAAGGTTTGTCTAAATTATTGGGAAAATTTTGGGGGATGGGGATAGATGTTAAGGATTAGGGGAAAGTGGAATTTCAGGAATTGAGTGAGGGGAAGGGGTCCAAAAGGTCAAAACACAGGCCTAGTCTTAAAAAGTGTCAATTTGTAGCAATAAACTAGGTTTTGTAGAAAAATGATGATTCTGAGGGATAGGAGTGATGGGAAGTGTTTATGGAGGTATTTTAAGGATAGGAGGAGGTGTAAGAGCATCAATATATAAGCCTTGTTGATGATTTAATCATGGAGGTCATGAAACCAAGAAAAATGCCTTAAAAACCCTAGATAGGCAATGGAGGAGTTTAGGAAAAACAAAAATAGAGGGATGAGGCTAAAGGTGGTGAAACATAGTGATAATGAGTGGCATGAGCCCATGATGGGTCTTCTGGGATGGGTGAGCTGATATTGGCATGAAGGAATGATGAAATAGTGAAAATTTATCCTAAGGATAATGAAGGCCGTGAGATTTCTAGAACTCACAATGTTTATGAACTTTGTTTCTAGAAATATAGAACTGATACTTAGTCATATTCAGATAATGAAAATTATGGATGAGTAACACCTACGATAGCAAGGCTGAGACAATGTCATGAAAATTCAAGGTATTTGTATCTCTACCTATTGAAATAACATAACAAAATGATGCACTTATCTTCATCTGAGATTTTAATATCAATAGATGATAGCTGGCTTACCATAGTATTGAAGGCGTTCAGATGCTCTGTCACGAAGTCTCCATCATTCATTGTTAGGTTATATAGCTTTTTCCGCAGGAAAAATTTATTCACCAGAGACTTAGATTGGTACAAAGTCCCTAGCTTGTCCCACAAGGTCTTCGCCTTAGCTTCCCCAGATACATTCAACAATATAGAATCTGAGACACACAACCGTATTTTTCTCTTTGCCTTTTGATCCAGTTTCTTCCAGTCTTCATCTGACATTGCCATTGGTTTAATATCCAGATCTACCATGATCGACTAGTCCTTATCCACCAGTAGATCCATCATCTTGAGCTTCCACAACTCAAAACTCTAACCATTAAATTTCTCGATCTCTATCTTCTCACCACTCGCCATCTTCTTTCACTGCAAGAATCGATCTCACAGATCTCCCACTGAATAGGGTCTACCTCAGGCCCGAGAAAAAAACCCCTCAGCAGCAAAGGCGTCCCCTTGAAGCCGAAACTACTCTGATACCAAATGTAGGTTTTAACCTTGTACATAAACTATCTATGAATCTTTAAAACATAAAATATACAATAGCAAGAGCATAAAACACAACAAGGTGTCCTATGAATCTGGTAGAGAACATAACAAACTGATGCACTTATCTTCATCTGAGATTTTAATATCAATAGATGATAGCTGGCTTACCATAGTATTGAAGGCGTTCAGATGCTCTGTCACGGAGTCTCCATCATTCATCGTCAGGTTATATAGCTTTTTACACAGGAACAATTTATTCACCAGAGACTTAGATTGGTACAAAGTCCCTAGCTTGTCCCACAAGGTCTTCGCCTTAGCTTCCCCAGATACATTCAACAATATAGAATCTGAGACACACAACCATATTTTTCTCTTTGCCTTTCGATCCAGTTTCTTCCAGTCTTCATCTGACATTGCCATTGGTTTAATATCCAGATCTACCGTTATCGACTAGTCCTTATCCACCAGTAGATCCATCATCTTGAGCTTCCACAACTCGAAACTCTAACCATTAAATTTCTCGATCTCTATCTTCTCACCGCTCGCCATCTTCTTTCACCGCAAGAATCGATCTCACAGATCTCCCACTGAATAGGGTCTACCTCAGGCCCGAGCAAAAAACCCCTCAGCAGCAAAGGCATCCCCTTGAAGCCGAAACTACTCTGATACCAAATGTAGGTTTTAACCTTGTACATAAACTATCTATGAATCTTTAAAACATAAAATATACAATAGCGAGAGCATAAAACAAAAAATAGATAAACACAAAGATTTTCCCCTGGATCCAAAATCAGGACGATCGGCTTGATTTTTCATTATATTCCTTTTAGTGTTACAACACATATATATACATGTCGAAGCATACATAAACCCCAATTCATTAACCTTGGATTAGAACATAACCGTAGTTCCCTTGACCGGATCTACAAAATACCAAGGGCTAAAAACCATCATGCCCCAAAACCATGTGCAAACCCATGCAAAAAAACATGGGCGGGTCTGCCCACCAAAAAATAAGGACCAATTTTTTTTTCCAGGCCGCTGCCCCAGACTCCGACAGGGGGGGCTACTGCCCCCCCGTACGTTGAGCCCAACACAACGTACATGGGGGGTTATCACCCCCCTGTTACCCCCTCCCCCCCCCCCCCATGCGTGATTAGTCGTGGAAATAATATAACACAAACCCAACAAATATTCCTAAATCAAGTCTTGGAATTGGTGAAAAGCTCTGTAAAACCCTTAAAAGTCTACCAGAATGTTTTTTTCTAGCCTTTCCCTGCACATGCGCTGATGTTTTGTCTATAAATTGTGGAAACTCCCACACTTTTTTCCACTATTACCTTCACACCCCCCTGAAAATCAAATAAAAGAAAAAAGTAAATTCTAGAAGTCTAGCTGGTCGAATATTCTCCCAACTAGAAGCTTTTAGAGTTGCGATCAGTTCAAGCTTTATCCCTCCACTCATGGAGCTTATCCCTTGGTCCATGGAGCTCAAATCCCTTCATGAGAGGAATCCATCCCTCTCTTCATGGAACTGAAAGTACCTCCATTTCCCTATAAATTGAGCTGAAGTTTCAGGTTGAAGGGTAGATATCAATGCAATTAGAGACTAATTTTTACAGTTTCTAAGCTAAACCGAGTCAATAAGAGTGCATACTTTTTACACTAGTGAGTTTTTTTTGGCATGAGAATGATAACATCCTTGTGTCTATAACTCTATGCTGGTATTCAGAGAGGAAGGCTTATCAGAATGAAGGAGAAACAATTGTTCAGGACCTCGGGATAAATATATATGACATCAAGGCATCAAGTTGTATGATTACTCTTTTTATTCAAGATAATACATATGGATCTATTTTTCTAATTTATTTTTTTCTATGCTTATTGGAATAATGTCAATATTTAGACTCCTTGATCACTAAGTTGGATTAGAAATTTTCAATTATTATATGTTGTAGATGATTTGATTCTTTGTCTTGTCTTTGATGGCAGGTTCTACTCTTTGGAGAAATCACTTTGGAGCGACAGGAAAATAAACTACATCAAACGTTTGGATTTCAAGGTAGGGGCATGTCCTCTCTACTTTATTATAATAATTTTGAAATGAAATTAATCTAGAGGAAAAGGTTTCCAAATGGATCTTTGTTTATAGTTACTCGCTGGAGTACTAGGGAGATCGCTCTTGTTCGCAAGAGGGATTAATCCAAATAACAATTTCATCAACGAATTCAGAAATTGAAGCTATAACAAAATTCATTCTTTATAATTCAGAAGTGACATAGCCGTGGGTCACATTGTATCAACATAAGAGGAGGAAATGGGACAGTGACCAGAAATAATTCAGATGGTTTAATGGTAGAAGTATTACTTATCCTGGTCATTTAAAAGAAAAATTTCCAATGATATGCCCCAACAATTGGGTTCTTGATCAAGTTAGAGAGAAATACGGTGCCTCTGGTGGTTACCCGTGTGTTGAAGAGGACACACTAAAAATAGGGATTAGGTGCAGCAACTCATTAATAATATCTTTATGTACATTCTTAACTTCATAATGCACCTTTGAATTACAACACCTATATTTTATATTTTAGTTATGTTTAGGTTATTAGACACATGAAACTGTGATTTTTCACTTTTTTATAGGTGCATTTGTTCCCACCTATGTTGGAATACAGACATAATTTTTTCATGGATGATATCGATGATGGATGCATGACAAAAGACTATGGAGTGGAAGTTGAGTAGGACCAATCTAGTCATGCTAGCTACCGTGATCAAAACATAATACATGGGACATTAGGTTACGATAGAAAGATACAATAGATCATTGAAGTGGAATTATCTTCGTTCTAATGTGTTATTTTTATATGTAACTAGTGGGGCACATTTTATTGGAATAATGTAAATGGATATTGAAACACTGGGCTGATATGTATCAACTCTAGAAAGATGTGGCATGAAACTAGGGAGCCTTATGTTTTCCCCAAACATTGCAACCAGGTGGTTTTTTACCCAGATGTGTTGGATAGGGATTGGTGGTTCATATTAAGACATGACCCTGGATCAAAACATATTTTGAGAACAACATTGTTATCATGCCAAGCGAGGAAGATAATCAAGGTGGTGACAACAGAGAGTGATATGTACTTGTGTTATTTCATCATTTATACTATTGTTGCATGTTTTTTATTTTATTTTATTTATTTCACTAATTATATTGTTTTCTATTTGTCTTGTTCACATTATATATAATTGGTAAGATTCACAAATGTTTTTACACGTTTTTTTTTCAAGTGGAAACATTTTTACACTTAAAACTAAGTATTTCTAATTGTGCAATTTATAATTTTAACATATTTGTTTAATTCTAAGTTTGTGATAAGTTTAATTTGGATTTTGTGATAGTTTGGTTTTCAACTTAGTTGTTTATTATTACATACTCTTTATATCATTGCTTTTGGAAATATTTAAGTTATGCCCCCAATGTTGACAAAACCACAATTAATTAAGAAATTTAAAAATTTGATAGCAATCAACTTACAAAATAATGAAAAAAACCAAGAAATAAAGGAGGATTTTTAGGGCCAATGGAATTCTTATCATTTGAGATCACAACTTTTTTATAACAACAATATTTAGAGTAGGAGAGTCCATTAAAAAAAAAAAGTAAATAGTGCAATGGAAAATAATATTTATTCATATGTATTGTTTTTTGAAAAAAGAATTTAGTTAAAATGAATATATATGAACTATCTATACAATAGAAAAATATTTATGGTAATTTTACAATTATAGTTTCAACCATATTAAACTTTGTAATTTATAAAAATATCTTTCATTTTTTATTTAAAGTAAGTATTTTTGTATGCAATTTCATAGATAAATTTTTGATATAAGTTCACCAATATATAATCTATAATAAATATATATCATTTGAAAAAATAATCATCATGATGATAACCATCTAACATACATAAGCATAATCTAAAATACACATTCAAATTTACTAACATAATCTAATTATATCCACCTCTAGAACATATAAACGTCATCAACTAGCACACAAATCTAATAATTTAACAGGGAATTAGCACACATACATAATAATTTAACAGGGCATCATCATCGTGATCACATATAACAATATCCCATGCTAATTATAATGTTTTTTATTAGTCTTGTTGGCATTCTATATAATTGGTAAGATGTTAAATTTAAATTTAAATTGGTAAGAGTAGTTATAAATATTAAATTTATATTTCTTGAAACTCTCATAACTTTGGTAATAAATTATATTTTATTAAAATATAATTTTTAAGTTGTATTAAATCTAAATTATCTATAAATATTCCGACTTAAGTTTTTTAAATTTAACAATAGATTGAATTTTATAAACAAACTTAAATGATTATTTTTATATTTTTTAAATAAAAATTATTGATAATAGTTTATTGATCGTATTTTATTATTTATTAGTTGAAACATTAGAAATTAAAAACAAATTATAATTAAAATTTAAAAATAATATTCTAAATAATAATTATAATTAATAATTATATTTTAATGATGCTTCATTCATAATTATTATTAATAAATAAACTTTAATTTATTGAATTTATTAAATCAAATTAATTGTAATGTTATTTTTATAATCCAATATTGCATGGACATTTTTTTTTTTTAATTATAGTTGATTTTATAGATGAATCAATTGTATATTGTAATTTTATTATACATATTTTGAAATGTTTATTTAATGATTACATGTTGCAATATACATTTTGAAAATTAATTGCAAAACTTTATTATATATTATCTAACTCTTGTATTATAAGTACATGTCACAACTTTATGATTTCTACGCTTGACTATGACTAGAAAGGTAGTTTTTTTTAGAGTATTGTACAATATAATTGTGTAAAATTGATTTTATTTTGTTGTGACTATTTTATAGACATGTTTTATAAACATTTTTTTTCTATGTTTTCTATAGGGAGAGACTATGTTACTCGCAACCCTGGTTTGAATAATAATTTAGTTAGAATGAATATGCATGAACTATCTATGCAATAGAATAATATTTATGCCAATTTTAAAATTATAGTTACAACCATATTAAAATTTGCAATTTATTAAAATATCTTTGCATTTTTTTTAAGCTAAGTCATTCTGTGTTTAATTGCATATATAAAATTTTTATACAAGTTCACCAATACATAAATTATCTATAATAAATATAATTTCATAAAAATAAACATTATGATGATAACCATCTAACAAACATAAAAATCATCTAAAATACACTTTCAAATTCACTAACATCATCTAATTATATACTCGTCTAGTACATATAAGCGTCATTAGCTAGCACACAAATATAATAATCTAAAAAGGCATCATCATCATGGTCCCATCTAACAAAATAAAGGAATTTTCTAACATCATCACCACACACATATTCAAATATAAATCTCACGTCAAATAGCTTCTATAACATACACATCTGTCTACAAGCACATTAAATGAACAAATATAACATGAATTAATAATAGACGCATGAATACTGACACATAAATTAAATACAACAACAAGAACAAAAAAAAATGCACTACACACACACACACACATATATATATTTATACACATATACACACACATATATATACACACACACACACAGATATATATCTATATATATATATATATATATATATATATATATATATATATATATATATATATATATATATATATATATATATATATATATATATATATATATATATATATATATATATATATATATATATATATATAGATATATATATACACATACAACCAAGTCAAATAACTTCTATAAAATATCTGGTGGTCCAATCGATATGAAAATAATATCTAGTACAACAATACTAGTGGAGGCCTAGTCTGTAGTAAAAGATGATGGATGGTAAACTACCTCAAGAGTCGAAGTAGGGGGTGGATGAGGAGGTGGCTGGTCTACTCTCTGAGGAGAAACAAACAGTGGGTGAGGTGAAGGAGGAGGAGGTGGAATAGTACCAGAAGGATCACCACCCTAATCATCATTTGATGGGGTAGTAGTGGGTGGAGACAATGTATATGCGCGACGATCCCTCCTCACTGCGATTAGCTTGGTAGATCCAATTATATGACACATAAGACTCATCATAGCATGAGGCAAGTCCCTCCAGAGCTCTAGGAGCCTAGGATCTGCGCTAATGTTTCGAATTTTCGCAGGGAATACTCCCTCATTAACAAAAATATTAGAGAGTCGGTTGCCCAACTCCCTCCTGAATCTAATATCAGGCCTATTTGGTCACATTCCAACGATTATCTACATACGAGGATGCCCCTCACCTACCGCAACCTTGACCATCTCCACATCTACATCCAGTGGGGGAGGAGGCAAGTCCCCAATGAATGTGCCAATATCTAAAAATATATAGTATACAACAATAATTATATAATTTCATTAAAATTTTTAATTCACGATTGAGAAGTAATATAAAAAACATGTGACATGAATCAATACACATACATGAGGATATATCTAGGGGGAATAAAATGCTCAAAACCGCTTCCTATATGTATTGCATTAATAAAAAAAATAGAGAATAAATACGATGCTTTTTCAATCCCAAGAAATCTCTGCACAAGTATAAGCTATCTCATTGCCTCACAAGCTGACTCTGGCCAACACTTACCCAATTCATTGCCTGCCAAGTTCTTATTTCCTTGTGTTTTTTCTCAAGGAATTAGCCCTTATTAATCAATGGAATCCCCATCCCTAACTACACAATCCCTATAGGTCCTTCTATGACTACATGCACCTCTTGTACATATCGAATAATTATAGAATTGATAATAGTAACTCGGATTTCATGCATGCATGAGTTAATTATGGCTGATTTATTAGTTAATTGGTTGAACACTGAAGCCGCACCCCACTACTAGACCTCCTAGTAGTTCCTCCACTAGTTGAGCTAGTTTAACTGAATTTAAAACAAATTAACTTAATTAAATTGTTACAACTAAAATCAACTCAACCTAGGCTCCTAAAATTTAGGAATCACTCTACAAAACTCAAGTTAGGCCCTCAAATCAAATTAACTGAGCCAACTAAATGAAACTAACTTTTTTAACTCATTCAAGTTTTCTTGTGACGTGGAATTACAATTTTCTCATAATTTAATTCAAGGGAAAATTAAATTAGGATTTTCTTGTTGCATTTTCAACAGTCCCTCTCAACAAGAAAGAGATTATTAGATACCCCAATCATTTCTCTAGGGAACTCAAATTTTCCTCTTTTCAATGGCTTTGTCAAAATATCTGCATCCCGTTCCTCTGTAGGAATTCATTCCAACAACATGAACCGCCTCTGCATAGAATCTTGTAGATGGTGATACCAGATGTTGATATGCTTGGATCGATCATGAAAAAATCGATTTTAATAGAGTTTGATACAACTATTATTTTCATAATAAATCACAACGAGATCCATCATCTGACCAAATAAGCCAACAAGAATATTCCTCATCTAGATAGCCTCACAAGCTACTTGACTAGCAACAATGTACCCTGCTTATGCTGAAATAAGTTCAATTAATGTATGCTTCATGTTGTACCAAGAAACTGATGCTGACCTAATACTGAAGACTCCTCCTAAAGTTATATTCTGATCTGATGGAATACCCTCCCATTATACATCTGTGAAGCGTTGCAACTTCACTCCCTCTATCTATCTATACCAAATACCATACTGAGTAGTTCCTCTAAGGTATCTCAACACATGTTTTGATGCTTTCCAATACAGTTTAGCTGTATTAACCATTGATTCACTAATATGGTTAACAACATAACACATTTATGGTCATGTGTTCACCAAGTACATAAGCGAACCTACAAGCTACCTATAGATAGTGGCCTCCACCTCCTCACCTGAAGCAGAGTCCTCTTTCCTCCAACTTCCTCCTAGAGGAGTGTCCATGGGTTTTCTACTCTTCATGCAAAACTTATTCAGTATCTCGTTAGCATAATTTCCTTGAGAGACAAACAATTCCCCATCTACTTTGCATACTTCCAAACTGAGGAAATAATGCATGAGTCCATTTTCCTTCATCTTGAATTCTATTGCAATATCCTCTTTGCAAGATTTGGTCAACTTCTCAGCACCGGTTAAAATAAAATCATTGACATATAGTACTATAATAAAAATTTTACCTTCAACAACAATATGGCAAAGATTTTCATCTGCATCACTTTTGGTGAATCCTAACTTGGTGAAATAGTTATCAAACCTAGTGTACCGAGAACAGGGTGCTTGTTTCAATCCATATCACACTCGCTTGAGTCTGCATACATGTGACTCTCTGTCGAAGATCTCAAATCCTTCTAGTTGTTAAATGTACATATCCTCCTCAATCACTTGATTGAGGAATGATATCCTCACATTGAGCTAATAGGCCTTCCATCCCATCTACGTTGCAAGTGATATAATTTATATGATAGAAGAGTACCTTGATACTGGGGAAAATGTATCCTCATAATAAATTCCCTCGATCTAAGAGAACTCCTTGGAGACAAACATGGCCTTTTGTTTCTCGATTCTTCTGTCTCCTTCTTGCTTCACCTTATGGATCCACCTTGAACCTACCACTCACTTTTTATATGGCCTTGGGACCACTTCCAAAACACTGTTTCTGACTATGGAATCATATTCCTCTACCAAGTCATTAACCCATATTGGCTTCTACAATTATTCCTCGAATGAAGATGGTTTTGTCTCAACTATCTCACTCATTAGATCCATGTATGTAGTGTACCGATCTAGTGGCCTCCTCCTCCTATGTTATGATGTGGATGCTCCCACATTCTCTCTAGAATCATGCAATAATATACCAGCTTCCCTGGTGTGCTTCCATAATTCTATGGATGTCTCTACATGAGTTGAAGCTTCCACTCTCTGCTCCTTTGCTTATGGCTGCTCCACAAAATCCTGAGGTTCTTCTTTGGGAGCAAAAAGCTCCTCATTTTCATGCAACTAAATCTCCCTCTCAAGGTAACATCTCATGGTCTTCTCTTCATATAACTTCACATATCTTCGAACATCTTTCATCATGTGAGATTGGAGGTACACCTGATAGTTGTGAGGTGTATCAATGTACCCCATAAATATCCCCAAATCTGTTTTCGGCTCTAAATTTTTCCTTGAATCCTTGGAAACATGAGAGAAAATTGATGAACCAAAGATCCTGAAGTGTGACACATCTGGTTTCTTCCTTGGAAATTCTTCTTTTGGTGTACTCATCCCAAGAATCTGATGCGGACTCCTGTTGTGCACATATACCACTATGTTTCAATCTTCAACCCTTAAGTGCAACACTAGGCCCTGATCATGTAAAATCGCCCGTGCAACTCCCAAAATACTTATTTTCTTCCTCTCAACCACCCCATTCTATTGTGGGTTATGGGGTTCTGTAAACTCCCGTCGAATGCCTTTTTTTGCACAAAATTTCTTGAGCTCATTTGAAACATATTCTGCACCATTATCATTCCTGAGAGCCTTCACTTTCCTTCCAGTGTCTTTCTCAACAAGTGCTTTAATTTCAAAAATTAACAAAATGTATGGTATTTCTTCTGCATGAAGAAAAAATGCCGCACTTACGTGAGAAATCATCTACAAATATAACATAATACCTGTGCTTGGTTGTGGAGGTTGTCGATAAGGGTCCACACACATTCGATTTAACTCTTTCGAGGACTAATTGCACTCTATTGTCTTTATTCTTGCCCATTTGACCAGATTCTGCTCTGGATTGGGATTTATTCCATTTCCCTTTATTTTCTTTTCCAACCAAGGAACAATTCTCCTCATCCTTAACCTTGGATGAAGTTCCATATCTGTTGCTCCGCCTCATCTCTTCTTGCACATGATTAGACCATAGCCACTCCAAACCTAATATTTTTTCTCTACTATCCACATAATATTTGTAACTCTAACAACTCTTGGGAATAACCAAAAGATTTAAATCTACCAAATATTCTTTTGGAAGAGTAATACTGACCCCACCAAGTTCATCACGACACTATGTGAATTTTATAAGTATTGCGAAATTGAGTCAATATTTTTTCATTTTGATGCTTCAAATCTTGTCCTTCAGTGCCAACTTCTAATGGTCACTGTTGTTCAAAAAAAGTTTGTTAGTGTTTTCCACATTGTGAATGGATTTTATTTTTCTTGGATATTTGATACAATATGATCTTGAAATCCCTCCAATATGATCCTCCTCAGTTTAGCTACATCCTTCTTACACTGAGCGAGATCCTGGGCATCATTTGCTGGGGGTTTTGTTAAGATTCAACAAGATGATGAGCTTAGTGAAAAGAGTCACCTTCACTAAGTGGGCTCGCAGGATATTTTTGGCACAAGTCTATTTTTAGACTATGTCTATTTTTAGACATGTCGATCATATTTCAGAAGTTGCGGGATACTATTTGTGGATGGTTGATAAAGTTGGAAAAATAGATGAAATTCTATTTTTAGAATATTGGGCGAAGTCTATTTATAGATCGTTAATATAAAAATAGATGCATGTCAATTATTATTAGCTCTTAATAATAATCAGACTCTAAACAACAACTTATTCTCTTGGAGCACTTCAGTTCAGTGCACAGATGTGGCACAACAATTGACAGAAGGAATTACACTATTCCTGAGGGTTTACTGGATCTATTGCATGGAGGACTTAGTTAGAACTCAAGTGGCAGAGTTATGACACAATTGGAAGAAGTAGTTATAGAGTTGTGTTTAGTTTAACTCAGTTAGACTCAATTAAGCTAGTTGTATCTAGTCTAACTGATTGATACACTAGTGAGAGTGGAGTGAATTAATTAGTTAGTTAATTCATAAATAATAACTCATTAATCAACTGAAAAATACAGTAGTTAACTACAATGCATGGAAGTTTTAGTGGAGACCAGTGGAGAGATAGGTGAAAGGAAAAGATAGAATATCTGTTGTGACTATTAGTGATGCATTGATTGCATCAAAAAATCAGTGGAGATGCCAATGAGGATTTCGCAGTCAAGGATGGAGTAATTCAAATTCATTCAGAGCTATTCTTCATCAGATATTGCGCAGTGGAGGCAGGCTAGCAGGTGGCAAATATTGGTGCATGGATTTGCAAGATTGGGCCTAATTAGTGTATGATGATTATACTGTACTGAGAGCTTGTGATAAGCTTTGTATGTTTGTATGAGATTTCATATGATCTCCATGTTACATAATATATAGTTGGGGTTTTCAGATTTAGGCTTTCCCGGTTAAAAATTGTGTTATGTGCGATTGATAATTTTTGTTTATGCTTCACATGTGTGTGCAATTAATTTTTCCGCAAAAGATTAACAAGTGGAATAGATTCAATATCTTACATAAATTTAAATAGTGTGATATCAGGTGGATCTTGGACATATGAATTCTTAGTGCATATAATTTATACATGGTATCAGAGCATTTTTTATTGAAGATTGCAATTGTGAAGTGAGTTTGTGCTGGTGGATAATTCGAATTTGCTAAAGAAGATTCTTGGTGCAGAAATCGAGTATACATTGAAATGTCTTTCAATGGGTTGAGATTTGAGTATGCCCTTGATGGGAGCTCGAATTACATAGTCTGGAAGGACAGGATGGAGGCAGTGCTAGAGGATAATGGGCTGAAGGAGTTCATCAATAGCGATGTTCCTAAGCCGGGATCTAGCGATGCTGCATTACTTGATGCATGGAAAAATAAGACTGCAAAGATGAGGAGGATTCTATTGGAATGTGTGAAGGACCATATTATGTCCATCCTTCACGGGAAAGCCACTCCATTCTTAATGTGGAAGGCTTTGACAGATTTTTTTGAAAGCAGAAGTGACCAGAGGAAGTTGGTGCTTAAAGACAAGCTCATAAAAATAAAAATGGAGAAAGGCGACAGTATTCCAAAATATCTCACGAAGTTTGTACACTGCAAGGATGAGATGGGAAGTGTGGGGGTTACTGTTGATGAAGAATACTTGGTGAGCTTGGCTCTCCTTGGGCTTCTGAAGAGTTGGCATAGCTACGAAGACTCTGTCAATGGACGAGAGAAACTGCCAGGATGCGAGCGACTTTGGTCAGATCTTGTGTAGGAGGAGATAAGGTGGGGTACAAGGGATGAATCTTCATTGAAGAATGAAGATGAATAAAATTGTGCTTTGACTGCCAAAGAAAGGAAAGGGAAGGGGAAGAAATATTCTTCAAAATCTGGTGCTAAAGATAAGAAGCAGGACTTATCCAAAGTGAAGTGTTTTCACTGTCACGAGCATGGACATTTCACCACTAACTGTCCATAGAAGAAGAAGAATAAGTATGGTACCGGATCTGTAACTGGAGAAGCCTTAGCCTCACAATTTGAGCTAGATTTTTCTTTGATCGCATGCTTGGTTTCAAGCTGCATGGGATCGGTGTGGTATCTTGACAGTGGTGCGTCTTTCCATATGATGGGAGACAAAGAGTTGTTCAGTGACTTGGAGGAGAAGGACCTCCAGATGCATATAGAGATGGGTGATGATGGTGGGTACAGTGCGATTGGTATTGGGACCATTACCTTTGAGAGGGAGTCCGGTAATCCATTCTTGTTGAAGAATGTCATGCATGTTCCAGGTTTGAAGAAGAACTTGGTCTCAGTTGCAATTCTGGAAGACAAGGGTTATGATGTTGTTTTCAGTGAGGGAAAAGCTTTCCTTTGACATAAAACAATGGGTCAAAGCAAGAATATAGGGGTTAGAATTAAGAATCTCTACAAATAGAAGAAGTGGTGAGCCAGGATGAGGGCGAATTATGGCACAGGAGATTGGGCCATCTTCACCATGGCGCTTTGAAAATTTTGCAGAAAATTTCTACTGGACTTCCCAAGGGTACTCTTCCGTAGTCAGATCAGTGCAAAAGATGTACAATGGGTAAGTTTTTGAAGACCACCTTTCATGAGAAGGAGAACCGTGCTTTAGTGATCCTGGAGAGAATTCACACAGACGTGTGTGGACCATTCTCGGTTGCTTAAACTGTGAAACACAAGTATTATGTGATATTTGTTGATGAATTTTCTCGTAGATGCTGGATATTATTCATGCAGAAGAAGAGTGAAACGTTCTCAAAGTTCTATGACTTCAAGGCATTGGTGGAGAAGGAGTCGGGGAAGAAGGTGAAAGCTCTAAGGAGCGATAATGGTGGTGAATACATCTCTGGAAAATTCAAATACTTCTATATAAAAGAAGGAAATCGAAGAGAACTCATAGCGCCTCATAACCCACAGCAGAATGGGGTTTCGGAGAGAAAGAACATAACGATCGTGGGTGCTACACGAGCGATGCTACATGACCAGGGCCTATCGATGCACTTTTGGGTGGAAGCATGAAACACTACAGTTTATGTGCAAAACCGTTGTCCTCATAGAGTACTTGGCATGAGTACACCAGAGGAAGCTTTTACTGGTAAGAAGCCTGATATTTCTCATTTGAAGATTTTTGGCTCACCTGTTTACATTCATGTGACGAAGGATGCCAGGAAGAAGTTGGAGCCAACTGCAGAAGTTGGGATATTTGTGAGGTACAAAGAAACACCCCATAACTATCGTGTGTATTTTCCAAACAGTCGGATGACTGTTATGCAACGGGATATAAAATTCAATGAGGTGAAAGCCATGAGGTTGTCGCTCGAGAGGGAGCTACACTTGCATGCAGAGGAGGAACTTCTTGTTCCCAAAGATGAGCCTCTGGATGTGGATCAACCACAGGAGGAGATTCATGGAGCGGAGGATTCCACTCATGTAGAACCAAACATCAGACAAGGCAGGAAGCGTACCACAGAAGCTGAGAGACTGAAGGTAGATGCGGCACAGAATGTAGGAGTCCCTACATCACAGCGCAGACAGAGATAGTCACCTGACCAATATACTGGATACATGGCTCTTATGAGCAAGTGTACTGTGATAGAGCCATCTTCTTTTGAAGAAGCAGTGCAGGAGCCCACATGGGTAGATGCCATGGTGGAGGAGTATGACTACATTGTTAGAAACAATGCTTGGGAGATTGTTCCAAGGCCAGTGGGGAAATCAATTGTAGGATAAATATGGATATACAAGGTAAAGCAAGCTGTTGATGGGAGCATAGAGAAGTATAAGGCAATATTTGTTGCCCGGGGCTTCTCACAGATTGAGGGGATTGACTATGAAGAAACCTTTGCACCTGTCACACAGTATTCTTCTATACAGACCATCCTTGCTCTCTCAGTGCAGATGGGTTGGCACATTCATCAGATGGATGTGAAGACTGCGTTCCTTAATGGGATCATTGAGGAAGAGGTGTACATTGAGCAGCCCAAAGGATTTGAGATCTTCAACAACAAGTCGCATGTGTGCAGGCTCAAAAGAGTGCTGTATGGGCTGAAACAAGCACCCCGTGCTTGGTACACTCAGATCGACAACTATTTCACTGGACCTGTATCAGATTGTGGTTGAGGGTAAGATTTTGATCATTGTACTTTATGTTGATGATTTCATACTAACAGGTTATGAGCAGTTGATACACTCATGGAAGGCTGATCTTGCAAAGGAGTTTGAGATGAAGGATTTGGGCCTCCTTCATTATTTCCTTGGATTGGAAATATGGTAGTGGGAAGGTGAACTATTTGTGTCTCAAGGCAATTATTCCTGGGAGATACTGGAGAAGTTTCACATGTAAGGCTGCAAGCCTATCGACACTCCTCTTCTAGGAAATTGGAAGAAAGAGGATGCTACATCGACAGAGGTAGTGGATGCCACTATTTATTGACAATTGGTGGGTTTTCTCATGTATTTAGTCAATACAAGATCGGACATATGCTATGCGATGAACCAACTTTCACAAGCGATGGCTAAGCCTACCAAGTTCTTTTGGAAGGCAGGCAAGCATGTCCTGAGATATCTCAGGGGCACATCTGAGTATGGTTTATGGTACAGACAGACGGATGAGGTTAAGTTGCATGGCTTCATGGATGCAGATTGGGCAGGAAGCCCAACAGACAGAAAGAGCACATCAGGGGGTATTTTCAATATCGGATCTACGATAGTTTCTTGGTACAACAGGAAACAAATATTCATGGCACTCAGTTCAGCAGAAGAAGAATAAATGGCAGCAAGTTTAGCTGCATGTGAGGTTATCTGGATGAGGAAGATTCTGGTTGGTTTGTTCGGTTCACATTTAGATCCCACGGTGATTCATTGTGATAATCAGAGTTGCATTAAACTCTCAGTTAATCCTGTGTTTCATGATATATCTAAACATATTGATATCTGGTATCATCATATCAGATATTGTGTGCAGCAGAAGATCATGTTGCTTCAGTACATTCCCACAGAGGATTAGGATGCAGATATTCTGACGAAGGCACTCACCAGGAGAAAATTCGAATACCATAGAGGCAGGATCAGGGTGAAGGATAATCCCTATCTTGTTGAGAGGGAGTGTTGAGATTCAACAAGATGATGAGCTTAGTGAAAAGAGTCACCTTCACTAAGTGGGCCTACAGGATATTTTTGGCGCAAGTCTATTTTTAGACTATGTCTATTTTTAGACATGTCGATCATATTTCAGAAATTGCAGGATGTTATTTGTGGATGGTTGATCAAGTTGGAAAAATATATGAAATTCTATTTTTAGAATATTGGGAGAATTCTATTTATAGATCATCAATCTAAAAATAGATGCATGTCGATTATTATTAGCTCTTAATAATAATCAGACTCTAAGCAACAACTTATTCTCTTGGAGCACTTCAGTTCAGTGCACAGATGTGGCACAACAGCTAACAGAAGGAATTACGCTATTCCTGAGGGTTTACTGGAGCTATTGCATGGAGGACTCAATTAGAACTCAAGTGGCAGAGTATTGACACAGTTGGAAGAAGTAGTTATTGAGTTGTATTTAGTTTAACTTAGTTAGACTCAGTTGAGCTAGTTGTATCTAGTCTAACTGATTGATACACTAGTGAGAGTGGAGTGAATTAATTAGTTAATTAATTCATAAATAATAACTCATTAATCAACTAAAAAATACAACAGTTAACTACAGTGCATGGCAGTTTCAGTGGATACCAGTGGAGAGATAGGTGAAAGGGAAAGATAGACTATCTGTTGTGACTATTAGTGATGCATTGATTGCATCAAAAACTCAGTGGAGATGCCAATGAGGATTGTGTAGTCAAGGATGGAGTAATTTGAATTCATTCAGAGCTATTCTTCATCAGATATTGTGCAATGGAGGTAGGCTAGTAGGTGGCAAAGATCGGTGCATGGATTTGCAAGATTGGGCCTGATTAGTGTATGACTATTAAAATGTGTTGAGAGCTTGCGATAAGCTTTGTATGTTTGTATGAGATTGTCATATGATCTCCATGTTACATAATATATAGTTGGGGTTTTCAACTTTAGGCTTTCCCAGTTAAAAACTGTGTTATGTGTGATTGATAATTTTTGTTTATGCTTCACATGTGTGTGCAATTAATTTTTCCGCAAAAGATTAACAAGTGGAATAGATTTAGTATCTTAAATAAAGTTAAATAGTGTGAGATCAGGTGGATCTTGGACATATGAATGCTTAGTGCATATAATTTCTACAGGTTTTACCACATCTATCTTGATGTAATATAGTAGCACATTGTAATCTAATACTGCCTCCATATAGATACTCCATGCCACAAAATTTGTGGTTCCTTCTAGAGCATACTCGAGCCTGAGTCCAATGGAATTCATCTTCTCAGTCCTCGATCAAACCTGCAACACTGATATTAAAATTTGAACCTCTTTCAATAATTTCAAATTCTATTCTCTACTACGAATATAACTCCGATACCAAGTAGAAATTAGTTTTAGATTCAAGACTTCTCATGTAAATTTCTAAAACATAAGACCCAAATATAATCTACTCATCTGCATAAATAATTTCACGATTGAGAAGCAATATAAAAAACACGTGACATGAATAAATATACATACACGAGGATATATCTAGGGGAAAGAAACTTCTCAAAGCCTCTTCCTATTTGTATTGCATTAATCATAAAATAGAGAAGAAATACAATTATTTCTCAAGCATGATAAACCTTTGCAAAAGTATAATATATCTCATTGCCTCACAAGCTAATTCTTGCCAACACTTAGCCAATTCTGCTTCCTTCCAAGATCCTACTTCCTTACGTTGTCTATCAAGGAATTAGTCCCCTATTAATTAGGGAAATCCCCATATAGGATTGTGTAATCCCCATAGGTCCTTCTCTGACTGCATGCGCCACCTATACAAGTTGGATAATTATACAACTGATAGTACACTTCCCTTGAAATCCAATCTCAATTGGGTAACTCATATTTCATGCATGCATGAGTTAATTATGGCTGATATATCAGTTAAATCATTCAACACAGAAGAAAAACTTCACTGTTATACCTCCTACTAGTTCCTCCAACACTTGGAACTATTTTAAATAAATCTAACTCAATTTAACATAATCAAATTTTTACAAGTGAAATTAACTCAACCTCAGATCCTAAAATTTAGGAATCACTCTACATGACTCAAGTTAGGCCCTCATCTCAAATTAATTGAGCCAACTAAGTGAAACTAAATTACTAACATAGTTAACTCATTCAAGTTGTCATGTGATGTGGAATTACAATTTTATCCTAATTTAATTCAAGGGAATATTAAATCAAGATTTTCTTGTTGAATTTTAAACATAAATAATGTGTTAGAATAAATTATATTATAATTAATTAAGAAAATAAAATGAAACTAGATTAATTTAAAGAAAACAGTAATATTACCTCTATCAGTTGCTGGATCATCCTGTATGAAGAGGATGTTCGGACAATGTCGCCAATCCATCCCTGCATAAGGACACGACACCATGATGAACATGTGGTCAACCTCACTAGCTAGTAGCCCTATTTTGTTAGAAAAAATTCTAATTAGATACTCTTGATGGACACTGTTGGGTATCATATCACCCCACTATGCCTCCGTACCTGAGTGATTGAACTAGGAGGGCGACGATAAAAATTAAGCCTCGTCTCTGGAAACCTATCAAAAAATAAACAAAACAACTCTGAAGAAAAAGGGAATTTCAACCTCCCATGTATCATAGCATGAAAGATATCTAAAGATATATAAAATTACTAGGAAAAAATGGCATACCATCTGATACGTCATGTCCTCTCCACCAATTAATTAACATAAAAGAAAAGAGGGAAACTAATGTGCTTCCCATCACTGTTAAAGTGTGCAATGGTAGTCACTAATAGTGAGAGGAACCTAACCTCCTCTCCACCAAAAGAAGATATCCGTAGCTGTCCACTAGACACCTAAAAATACACTAGAGAAAATACGTGATCCCCAACGTATCTCTGAAAGTAGATACGCTGATTGTCTACTGAAACACCAAGGGTGACATCAAGGAACTTGAGAAAATCCTCCCCTTTCCTAGATAGGCTAGTGATAAAATATATTTCCTCCTTAGTGGGATGGTACCAGATATCAGGACCACGATGAAAATCCTCCTAGTGGACATCACACTGACGGATCAACTGCAGGAACAAACTAGAGTGCCTCTTCAAGGATATAGCCTCCTCGTAGTACTTAAGGAGGCCTACATTCCTCAAGAGTCCTTGGGTTGCTCCCATATTAGGGAGAGGGTAAAAATCTCTCTTCCTCTCTCGTGCCTTCCACTCTAGTACCACATTGTATTGGTCAACCCTTTGTTGCTACTGTTGTCTCTCCTATCTATGTTAATGTATCTAGATGATTGGCCTTTAAATACATTAGACTCATACATAAAACATAATTTTTTTTATTAAATGAAAAATGTGTTTATAAATAGGAAATATAACTTTCAATTAAAAAATAAATTCAACCTCAATGCGTAAAAAAAATAGGAATGCTCTAGACATGGTGCGATACATCAACTTGACGCACTGTTTTCAGTGCACATATATACATAAAATTAATTGTTTTTTATTTTTCAATAGTTGCATCAAAACAACATTACACACTGGTGCGTTAATTTTACATTGATGCACTGCAACAGAACGTTTAGGTTAATGAATGCATTGAGCTATAATTTTTTAATATTATGTGGAGCGTTTGATAAAAAAAAATTCATTGGGAAGTTAATTTTACCAGACGCACCATCAGATTTTTTTTTTTTTAATGGTGGTGTATCCTTGAATGTAACTTCCTAGTGTGTTGATCATACACACAGGTTAACAGTGTTTTCGATCTGCTACTTGACGCATCGCCTAAAAAAGTAAAATTTTTAAAGCAGTGCGTTGTGGAACTTCACAACACAATGCGTTTCCATTTACCAAACACACCACATAATATTAAAAAATTACAGTACATTAACGTTACGCACTGATTTTCAGTGCACCCTATAAATTTACAGGGTGCATCTTGAATGATGTGAGCCAAATCTCTCAAATGCACCGCGTAGAAAAAAAATAAATAAATTAAAAACACTAATTATTTTCACTTAATTTTCAATTCTACTCCGCTAGAAATTAATTTAGTGAGAAACATAGAAATTACCTTGACATTTGGTCATTGGGGAGGCATCGTTTCCACATAATTGAAAAAATAAAATTTGACCACTGTTTGAAAAAATTCGAAAGCCGCGCAGTGAGAAACGAATGAAAGGATGGAAAGACAGGGAAGCACCAATGGCAGGGTGCTTCACAGAGGAAAAAATAACATTAGTGATTGAGAGATATACAGCATTTCAAATGGTAAAAAATAATTTTATGTTCGATATATTTTTTATTCATTTATCTTTGTTCTAGTGCACTCGAGTAATTGACACATGAGTGAAAATTATGTACGAAGAGTGAAGAAGATTCCAATATCCATGGATTGGGCTTCAGTAAAAGTGAAGCAGATGCCAATCTCTACTACATTTTGGTAGATGGAAGTCTTCTCATCTCAGTCTTGTATGTAGATTATTTGATACTGATAGGAGATGAGAGGTTGATCCAATCTTGCAAGGAGAACCTTGCAAGAGAGTTCAAGATGAAGGATATGGGCTTGATGACTACTTCCTTGTTTTGGAGGTGTGGCAGGTAGATGTAGAGATATTTTTTTTAAAGGGGAATTACACCTCTGAAATCCTTCAAATATTCCATATGTAGGATTGCAAGCCCATGGACGCTCCTATAGCTACTAACTAGAGGAAAGAGGATGATTTTTATACAAGAGAGGCAATAGATGGAATTACATATATACAATTGGTGGGGTCCTTGATGTAATTTGTGAAAATAAGGCCCGATATTTGTTTTGCAATTAATCAATTTAGCTAGTTTATGGTGGAGCCTAACATGCTTCACTGGAAAGCAACAAAACATGTTCTTAGATACCTTAGAGGCATAATAGATTCTGGTTTATTGTATAGGAGGACTGATGGAGTGAAGCTCCAAGGATTCACAAATGCAGATTGGGAAAGGAGTCCATAAGTCATGAAGAGAACATCAGGAGCTATCTTTAGTGTTGGGTCAATTTTTGTTTTTTTGGTATAGCAGGAAACAAATATATTTAGTACTCATCTCAGTGGAGGCTTTGCATATGGCTGCTAGTCAAGAAAAATGCGAGGCTATTTGGATGAGGAAGATCTTGGTTGGTCTCTTTAGTCAAGGGATGTATCCTACATAGAATCACTATGATAATTAGACTTGTGTCAAAATTTCTATAAATTTAGTGTTTCATGATAGGTCCAAGCATATAAACATAAGGTAGCATCATATGAGAGATTGTGTGCATAGGAGGATCATCATGTTGCGATACATTCCCAAAGAGGAGTATAATGCAGATATTTTGATAAAGGATTTGTCAAGAGGCATGTTCCAGTTCCACATGAGCAGAATAGGGGTGGTTAAGAACCCTTTTCTTGCTAAGAGGGAGTGTTAAATTGTATCAAGAAAAGGCTTCATTTGACTTGTGCCTTAGTCAAATGGAGAAATTAGAATTTACACATCTTACTTGAGTTTTAGTTAGTAGTAGTGACATGGCCAAGTCACTTAGTTAAGTCAATCAATTCATGTTTATGGGAATGACGTAGAGTTGTGCATGAGTTAATTGCTAATATCTAGCAATATGGTGGATTTATAGTTAGTTAAACTAGTTATCTGAGCTCTAGTCATGAATAGAGCCACTAGGAGTTTAGTTGGGTAGTTGTAACTATTGTTAACTCACTGATCTCTTAGTTAAATAGTAAATTTACTAAAACTATCCCTAGTCATGCATGTAATTTGAATTTCTTATTTGAGTGGAGGAAAAAGTCATATTTGTAATCATTATTGTATGCTAGTGAGTGTACAGAGTTTGCATGTAGCAAGTGAGCTAATTTCCTCAAGAACTAGACAAGTTAATAGGAGGAAAATGGAGGCATATTTTGGCTAAGTGTTCGTGAGAGAAGGCATAGGAGGAGATCAGTATTGCAGTGTATATTGAGCTTCAATGGTTGAATAAGTCATTGTAATTGATTATTATCTCATATGATATAATACAAGCAAAGGGGGGGATTTTCCTAGTTGGGTTCCCTAGTAAAAATAACGTGTTCTTTGTGATTAAATGATTGCATATTTTCTCCCTTCTGAAGATTGAGTAGAAGAAGTTTGTGTCTATTTTTTTTAGTCTAAATTCATTAAAAATTGTAAATTTTGAGTTATTTCTACATGATATCAGAGTTATTGAAACTACATAGAAGCTAGGTTCCTGATCATCTCTCAAAGTAATTTTGAATAACATATGTGTGGTGCAGGAATTTTTTTCAGTGCAAGAACAATGTATTTCAATGGATTAAGTCTTGAGTATGTATTAGAGGGAACTTCAAATTTCATAGCTTGGAAAGAAAAAATGGAAATTGTGCTAGATGAAAATGAAGTATTGGAGTACACACAAACTGATATTCTAAAACTATCAGCATCAGATGCACAAATGTTGGATTATTGGAAAAACGATACGAAAAAAGGAAGGAGGATTATCCTGGAACGAGATAGAGACCAGGTGGTTTTGAGTTTGCATAGAAAACCCTCATAGAGTTATTCAAAAGTGGGAGTGATGCTAGAAAATTGACATTGAAAGACATGCTCAATAAAATTTGAATGAATAAAATGAAACCGTTGTTCAATACCTATCCAATTTCACTCAGGTCAGAGATGAACTTGGAGGAATAAGAGAGATTGTGCCACCATCTAAGCTTATGAGCTTAGCACTCCTTGGTATTTTGAAGTCTTGGCACAACTATAAAGATTTAGTTAATGGAAGAGACAAGCTCCCAAATTGGGAGAGACTTTGGTCTCATTTGGTGCAGGAGGATATTAGAATAAACACTAGAGATGGAATCTCATATAGATCTAATGAGGAAGAATATTTTTCTCTAGTTAGTGAAGGAAATAATTCCAAATACAAGAAGGCACAAGGCGAGGAAAAATCCAGCCAGAACCATGGTGAGAAGAAAGACCTTAATAAAATTAAAAATTTTCACGACCATGAGTATGGACACTATGCAACCAAGTGCCCAGATAATAATTCTAATAAGGATCCCGCAGCAGTAGGAGGAGGAGATGCTCTCACATCAAAATTTGAGTTGGATTTTACCCTCCTTTCTTGTATGGAAAGCACAATAGGAGGGAGTGATTGGTACCTCGACTCTAATGCTTCATTTCATATGGTAGGAAATAAGGAGTTATTAAACAAATTAAAGGAGAGTATGTGTATAATTAATTCAAATAATTATGTTCCAAGGAAGGTATTGGAAGGGATTTGACTGCACATCAAATCCACAACAAAATGGGATGGCATAGAGGAAAAATAGAAGCATTGTAGGGGTTGCAAGAGAAATTTTTCATGATTAGGGACTACCACCATACCTGTGGGTAGAAGCATGCAATACATATGTTTATTTAAAAAATAAGAGTCCTCACAAAATTAGTGGAATCTTCACACTCGAAGAGGATTTCTCTAGGAACCCCTAGGGGTGAGACTTGTTGGCCATTGAATGTATTTCTAAGTTTTTCATGTTGCTGTGCGTGTCACAAGTTCAAACCTTGACTTACCTATGCATTGTATTTGGGGTTGGTGCAGCTGCAATTAGAGGTTATAGTGGTAGCCATCGGGGATCAACCCCGTGTCACTCGAGTACGTGAGTCAACATGTTACCGATTTCGCTAGTAAAAAAAAAGAGTATTTCTCTAGGAGGAAGCCAAATTTCTCCCACTTTCACATTTTTGAATCCATGGTCTATTGCCATGCCTCCAAAGATAACAGGAAAAATTTGGAGCCTACCACAGAGATGGGGGTCTTTGTAGGATATGCATAGACACCTAATATTTACCACGTGTATATGCCTTCAATCAAGAAGGATATGTGATGAGGAGAGATGTTAGATTTTATGAGGAGAAGGCCATGATAAGATCTCTAGAGAGAGAGTTTGGAATTCTATCAGAGGAGGAGCTTCTGTCTCCAAAGGAGGAGGCCCAATTAGATCCAAAATATCTTTTGGAGCAGCCACATGTGGATGATCAGGGAGGAGGTAGAGTGAAATAACCCACTTGCGCAGAGCCTTACATAGAAGAGAGGAAGAGAACCATGGAGGAAGAAATATTGGTGCAAGATGCTCATGAGCATGTTGGAGCTCTTGTATCCTTGCGCAGATAGACCCAATCACTAGACATATATACCAGATATATGGAACTCATGAAATAACTAATTCCTTTTGAACCTTCTTCATTTGATGAGGTATTTTCCCAGAAGTTGTGGGAAGATTTCAAGGTGGAGGAGTATGAATCCATCATGAAGAATGATGCATGGGAGGTTGTACCTAAACCCGAGGGAAAATATTTTATTGGCTTCAATGGGCATGTAAGGTGAAACATGTAGCTTATAGAAGTTTTGAGAAGTACAAGTCCATATTTCTGGCTAAAGGCTTCTCACAGGTAAAGGGAGTTGATTACGAGGAGAAATTTTCCCTTGTGTAAAGATACTCTTATATCAGGACCATACTAGCATTGGCAGCACAGTTTGGGAGGAAGATCCACCAAATGAATGCTACGACTTCCTTCCTCAATGGGTTGGTTGAGGAAGAGATATACATAGATAAACCTGAGGTATTTGATACATTTGACAAGGAAACTGGTCTATATTTTTTGCATGAATGCAAAAGAATAAAGATATAGCCATAGATATAGATATGCAGTATAAATAATGCTTCATTTTATTAATAAAACAAATGACTGAAACATGCACATAGAAATAATGGAAATAAATGAGCTAGGGCACTGGTAGTGTATCCTTGAGAAGAGATGTGTTGGCTACGAGCCCCTGAACTATGTTACAATGAGAAATAATGTAAATGAGTGGGCGAGGGCACTGGTAGCATATCTCTGAGAAGAGATGTGATGGATACAGGCCCCTCCACTATGTTACAGAATTGAAATGATGGGAACAAGCAAGGTAGGGCACTGCTAGCGCTTATCTCTTAGAAGAGATGTGTCAGATACCAGCCCCTGAACTGTGTTACAATGAGGCTCGAAGGCCTATTTATTATTGAGAAACAATGTAAAATCTGAAACATCCAAAAACCTAACCCTAGGAGATGAAGTGGCAAAATTGTGGGTCTTGTTTGGGTAAATTGGCGTTTCAACTTCTCGGGGACGTAACTTTGGAATCCAACCTCCATTTGACATGCTCAATAGCTCGTTAGAAATATCTATTCGAGGAATACAACTTTTGAGTGAGAAACATTGGTACATGGACCCTTGTTGCTCCTGATTTTCCCAAAAAGCGACTTTTAGGGCCTCAAAATGTCTGCGGAAGTTTAGGACCCGAAAAACTGCTAAAATTAGTACGTTGTGCTGAAACTTGCAAACTGAAAGAACTGATGGTGGGGGTTCAAATGGAATCGATGGGTGGCCACCAATATCCACTTGGATCATTAATTCCCCAAACAGGCTCCTGGAGTGCAGGACCCGAAAACCTGCTAAAAATAGTAAGTTGTGCTGAAGCTGAAAAATTGAAATAATTGATGCTACGGGTCCAAATGGAATAGGTGGGTTGCCACCAATATCCACCTGGATCATTCCTCCCTCCTTAGGAAGCAATGGTCCCCATTGCGTTAAGTTCTTCCATGAGGGGAAAATTCTGCTGAAATTGGTATTGGATTTGTCCAGGCTGTCGCGGACCTATTGGCAGACATGATGGATGTAGATGTGTCGTAAGTGGGCAGTCGTTGAAGGATTTGGGAAAAGCTATCCATCATGGTGTTCCTCTGTTTCTTGAGGGCCTCCTCGAGCAAGATTTTGATAGGATCTCCCACTCCCTCGTATTTCTTTCCTTCCGCCATGGGGGGTCGTTGGGGTGTGCGAGGCTGACCTTGAAACGGCTAAAACAGATCAAGCTCTAACTCCCTATACCCTGATAGCGTTGGGGACATGCAAAGAAAGACAAAGCAAGAGTAGACTACTCTGATACCACTGATCATGATTTTTTGCAGGAACGCAACAGAATACACATATAGCCATAGATATAGAGATGTAGTGGAAATAATACTTCATTTTATTAATAAAAAAAATGACTGAAACATGCTTATAGAAATAATGGAAATAAATGAGCTAGGGAACTGGTAGCGTATCCCTAAGAAGATATGTGTCGTCTACCAACCCCTAAATTGTGTTACAATTAGACATAATGGAAATGAGCGGGTGAGGGCACTAGTAGCGTATCTCTAAGAAGAGATGTGACGGCTACAGGCCCCTCCACTGTGTTACAGAATTGAAATGATGGGAACAAGCGAGCTAGGGAACTGGTAGCACTTATCTTTGAGAAGATATGTGTCGGCTACTAGCGCTTGAAATATGTTATAATGAGGCTCGAAGGCCTATTTATTGTTGAGAAATAATGTAAAATCTGAAACGTCCAAAAACCTAACCCTAGGAGATGAAGCACCAAAAATGTGTCCCGTTTGGGTAAATTGGTGTTTCAACTTCCTAGGGACGTAACTTTGGAATCCAATATTTGTTTGACACACTCAATAGCTCATTAGAAATATCTATAGACCAACGTTTCTCCCGGTTTTCCCAAAAATTGTCGTTTAGGGCCTCAAAACGGCTCTGGAAGTTCAGGACCCAAAAAAATACTAAAAATACTAAGTTGTGCTGAAACTTAAAAAATAAAAGAACTGATGGTGGAGGTTCAAATGGAATCGGTGGGTGGCCACCAATATCCACCTGGATCATTAAGTCCCCAAAATGGCTCTGAGAGTGCATGACCAACCTGCTAAAAATAGTAAGCTATGCTGAAGCTGAAAAAATGAAAGAATTGATGTTGCAAGTCCAAATGGAATAGGTGGGTGGCCACCGATATCCACATGGATTAGAGACACATGTGTGTATACTCAAGAGATCCCTTCAGGAAGGAACCTTGTGCTTGGTACACTCGCATATATACCTATCTCAATGGATTGGGCTTCACTAGGAGTGAAGAAAATGCCAATACCTACTAATTTTTGGTAAATGGAAGTCTACTCATCTTAGTCTTGTATGTAGATGATTTGATACTGACAGGAGATGAGAGTTTGATCAATTCTTCCAAGGAGGACCTTGCGAGAGAGTTTGAAATGAAGGATATGGGCTTGATGCACTACTTCCTTGGTTTGGAGGTGTGACAAGGAGATCGAGAGCTATTTTTTGGTTAGGGGAAGTACACCTATGAAATTATTGAGAGATTCAATATGCAAGAATGTGAGCCCATAGACACTCTTCTAGATACTAATTGGAGGAAAGAGGATGCTTCTATAGGAGAGACAATATATGGCACTATTTCTAGAAGGTTGGTGGGGTCCTTGATGTACTTGGTGAAGAGAAGGCCCAATATTTTTTTTGCAGTTAATCAACTTAGTCAGTTTATGGTGGACCCTACCATGCTTCACTAGAAATCAGAAAAACATGTTCTTAAATACCTTAGAGGCACAACATATTTTTGTTTATAATACAAGAGGATTGATGGAGTGAAGTTCCTAGGTTTCACAACATGGAAAATTTTAGGGGCTAATATTCGCAGGTGGGCTAATTTTCCATGATTTTTCCAAAAACAATATTCACCAATTTCCCTTTTTTCTAAAAATTATTAACCCAAATTTTAAAATATAAAATTATTTTACCTTAAAAATCACCAACATTATATATATACTATATATAAAATCATTATAAATTTGAATAATTATATATATATATATATATATATATATATATATATCAATAAATATATTTGAATAATTATATATATATATATATATATATATATATATATATCAATAAATATTTTATAATTTCCATATTAGGGACTAGTGAGATTCGTCAGTATTTTAAACTTCAAAATAATTTTGAATCCTTAAAATTTTCCTTGTTTCACAGATGCAGATTGGGCAGAGAGTCCATTAGATAGGAACAACACATTTGGAGCTATCTTCAGCGTTGGGTCAGCAACAGTTTCTTGGGATAGCAGGAAAAAAATATCTGTAGCACCTAGCTCAACAAATGTCGAGTATATGGCTTCTATTCAAGCAACAAGGCTATTTGGATAAGGAAGATCCTAGTTAATCTCTTTAGTCAGAGGATGGATCCTACATTGATTCATTGTGATAATCAGAGATGTACAAAATCTCTAAAAATCTAGTGTTTCATGATAGATCCAAGCATATATAAATCGTGTACCATAACATGAGAGATTATGTATAAAGGATTATCATCATGTTGTAGTACATTCCCACAGAGGAGAAGAATGAAATTTTTTGACAAAGGCTTTCTCAAGAGGAAAGTTCAAGTTCCACAAGATCGGGATAGGGGTGGTTCAAAATCATTTTATTGCTAAGAGGGAGAGTTCAATTGTAGCAATAAAATGCTTCATTTGACTTGTGCCTTAGTCAAATGGAGAAATTCAAATTTATACATCAACACAATTACTTTAGTTGCAATTATCAGTGGTGACATGGCCAAGTCACTTAGTTAAGTCTGTCAATTCGAGTTTGTGGGAAACAAGTAGAGTTGTGCATGAGTTGATTGCTGATATCTAGAAATCTAGTGGATTTATAGTTAGAAAAACTTAGTAATCTGATCTCTAGTCATTAATAAAGTCAGTAGGAGTTTATTTGAGTAGTTGTAAATTTGGTTAACTCATCGTTCTCTAAGTTAACTAGTCAATTTACTAAAAATAGACCTAGTCGTGCACGCAATTCTAATTTCCTAGTTGAGTGGAGGAAAAAGCCACATTTGTAATCATTATTATATACTAGTGAGTGTACAAAGTTTGCATGTAGTAGGTGAGCTAAGTTCCTCAGTAATTGCACAAGGAAATAGGAGGAGGATGGAGGCCTATTTTGGCTAGAAGTGTTGGTCAGAGAAGGCAACAGAGGAGATTAATATTGCAGTACAGATTGAGCTTCAAGAATTGAAGCAATCATTGCAATTTATTATTGTCTCATCTTATATAATAAAAATAGAGGAGGGGTTTTTCCCAGTTGAGCTCTCGTGTAAACATTCTTTGTTCATTGTGATTGAATGATTGCATGTGTTTCTATTCTATGTTTCCCCTTCTGCAGATTGAGTAGAAGAAATTTGTGTCTATTATTTTCATTCTAAATTCATTAGTATCTACAAATTTTGAGTTATTTCTAAAATCCATCTATTGTTAATATTGTGATAAAGAAACCCCACACTCGTTCTTCTACAAGGGATACCCTTTCATCACTAGTCTTGATAAAAATAAGGGTTATAGTACTAGATGATAGTGATCTAAGAGTAGTAAGTCCCAAAAAAGATCTAGTAATAGAGGAAGGTGAACATAGGGAGAAAGCCCCTATCTTGTAGCAAAATATGATGAGCCTAATGCAACAAGCTGTTATTTAGTGTAACCATAGGATGTTGTCTATAACCCTTGATCTGAATTTGTAGAGTTTGATATACATGATGAATTGTTAAATAGGTAGTCCATCCAAGTCTTGTGTCCTCTACTATTTTATCAAAATTAAATAACAAGAATAGAACGATTAAGGGACTTAAGGAAACAACTAAAGAATACTAACTCTTGGATAGACATATGAAAAGTGAAAATAAAATGTTAAAGGAGAGAATCTCTTAGCTAATTGAGAGGAATGATTGTTTAATCTCTAAGTGTACAATTATGTTTAAAAAAGCTAAGAAGTTGTAAAGGAAATGGGAATATCTAGGGCGAAAAACATAGGGTTGATGGTCAAGATCATGCAACAACAACATATAATACAACAAGCTTATGCAACTTCTATTTCTATCATTGACATATTAATCCAAGCAACAAAGATTGCGTGATGGAGGGATGGGGACATAATTTTCTTAGATTTTTGAAGATGTGTTTTTTGGTAATAATTCATTGCACAAGGACATGGAAATGCTCAATCGTGGGGGAGATATTGTCACATTTTTTCATTGTTAGATACTTCTTTTTACCCTACCACCCCACTTATTGCCAACATTTTGTAACTCTCTCACTACAATATTTACTCCTTTTTAATGTGTATCCTTGAGAAATGATATCAGATAACCAATTGCAGATTTTAAGTTTCTTTCCCAATATTTTCATAAATATGTATATTTGAATTTTTTTCATCTTACAACCTGTGAATGGATAATATTTATGACATACAATTTCTATTAATATCTTTGTTCCTACAAGAAATCTAATTACTTCCAGAATTCCTGTAGCATTTAGTTTGTTAGAATTCTAGTAGTGCTTCTATGGTCAACATATCAACCCCCTTTCAAGATCAAATATAACACATGGATTTTGTTAGGGATAACCTCGATATGGTTCATTTTTGTGTAAATGGTATTAAAACTACTCATCAAGACTGCAATATTACATTCAAAGGCTTAGTAAAAAATTAACAACATACATAATTTTCAGCACAAGAAAGGATAATTCATGTAATATATTTATGGCAGAGTCCAAAAGTTGTTTATGTGATGAATCCTACTTGGGAAGATTAGATTATCCAACTCTTATTTTGGATAAAAGAATAGGTTGAGATCCATAAATATAAGATTGAGACATGTGGAATGTAGCTCTTAGTTGTATTGTATATTTTATAAAACAATGTTATGTTATGTATCAACAATGAGGAATAAATGAGAATAGAGGTGGAAGACTTTGATTTTATAACTTTGAACCTATTAACAACATGATATCTTGTTGATACTATGAGTGAATCCTAATTTTTTAATAATTTAATTATAACATTGTATTTCTTTGCAATGAAAGTCACTTGGAAGTGCCCCTAAACTTGGCCTCTGTTGTGTTGCAGTTAAATCTTGTAGATAGGATAGATAGGTCTATTTCGTTTCCTATTTTTCCACTCACTTATATCTCTAGTCTAGTTTTTCAACTAGCCTTTGTAGTTAGACTGAAACATGTCATCTTCTGCTGATAGTTTTTGTTGGTTAGTTGGTTCATGTCATATGCAATTTCAAGTAATTTCTAAAGTTTATTTTTTTTATTCATGTACTCTTACAATTGTAGTTATATCCAAACTATCCACATCCACTAAATTGAATAGACTATGAATACATGAATCTCCTCTGAAAAGTGAGAGATTGTAAAAATGGGACTATAATTATAGTAGGTGTTGATCCCATGTATATTCATTAGATATATGCCTTGATCCTGAAAATATAATTCTTTCATATCACAAGCTTACAAGCATCCATATTTATAATTTAATGTTCAACAATTTAAGTAAATAAATTTCCCATCACATAGGTAAGTGAAAACCTCCAACTAAAAACGACATGCCACTATGCTAAGTCATTTACAATGTAAGATGCATTAGAGGAATCTTCAACCTAAAATTCCCCATTAAATGTTCATGTAATTCTATGTCATAATATGTAAACCAATAAAAAACCCTTTAAATTTAATGTAAATATTTTGGAGGGAAAAGAAGAAAAACTAATTTTTTTAATTGTATTTTTGGCTTATCTCGTTATAGGTTTACTCAAATTTCAAGTGTAGACACTCGTTGGATGCAGAATTAAATTCCACATCCAACAAGTACACATTATGCATTCTTTTGAGAAGATACACATTGATAAAAATTAAAGATACATTAAAAATCACGTTGAACATTTTTTTTAATGTATCTTCAATTTTTATCAATGTGCATCTTCTAAAAAGTATGCATAATAGATACTCGTTGGATGTGTAATCATCCAATAGTACCCATTATGCATACTTTTGAGAAGATGCACATTGATTAAAACTGAAGTTACATTAAAAAAATGTGTTGAACACATTTTTTTAATGTATCTTCATTTTTTATCAATGTGGGTCTTCTAAAAAGTATGCATAATGGATACTCATTGTGTGTAATTTAATTTTGCATCCAACAGGTGTCTACACTTGAAATTTGAGTAAAACTATAAGGAGATAAGAAAAAAATACAATTTAAAAAGTAGTTTTCTTCTTTTCCCTCCAAAATTCATAACTCTTGTTTTATTATTTTAACCATTATTTTATTATTTTTCCTTAGGAGGCCACTTTTAGGCTGAAATTTCCTCTAATGCCTCATCATCATGACCGATAAAATAAGTGAAATAATTTTCCACATGGAATGAAATGAAATATAACACATTAACATGACATGTCATATTCCATGTCAACATAAACATAAATAAAACAGTTAAAACCTCTCAAAGGCTACCGAATTTCAATTAAAACCATGAAAGATTTGATAATATAACTTTGGATGTAGATATCTAGAAGCTAAGTATCCGGTGATTAAAAATATTAATCAAATAGACTTCATCACGATCCAAATAATTTAAGTCCACAGCTTGATTGAATATAAATTAACTAGACTGATTTCATCTGAATATGGATATAAGGATATTAGAGTCCGAGTATCTGTATACTTGGATTTTGTTGCTTCTCATTATTGATCTAGATCTAGATACCTATTTCTAGATACCCAAGATCTATAACTAATAATTAGAGGATAAAAAAATTTCAAACTCTTTGGACTAGAACTTAATACTAAGACTCTTTCTATGAGGGTTTAGTGTTTTGTGAAAGAATAAGAAATCGAATCATTTTAAATGATAGGAAAAAATATTTCTTTAAGGGAAATAATTAAAAAATAACTAACTAAAAATTCCAAAAAGGATTAAAAACAAATCAAACAGGATCAAGATGAAAAACAATGATAAAAGTGAATATACATATATAAGTAGTATAACCTAAAAATCAAATGATAATAGATTGATAATCAAGAAAAAAAGTAAAAATTTATAGGATTGCCATTATTTTATGAGGAAATTAGAATATAATGGTGATTTTTAATATAGGTCACCAATAGACACATATATTGGGAACACATCCATCCAACACACTTGTTGGGCACACTTTCGTACCTTTTATGCACTTGTTAGGTGCATTGAAATTTGGGAACAACACCACTATACATTGGATGATCAATGAACGAGTCATGAAGTTGACATACGCTCCATCACACATAGTTGAAGTTCGAAATGGGGGCCTCATATGACTTAGGGTTGAAGAGGCTTGCAAGTGAAATATAAGTTCTGTATAAAAAATGGATGCATTAAAGGTGCTAAGGCCTCAATATTTCATTGTTAATTCACCAAAAGTGTAAATGGGCTCTTTCATTTGTGCTAAGTTAAAGGTTAGCCTGATATGGTGACTTGCACTAGTTGAGAGAGAAGAAGAATAAAATAAAACATATAGGAGGCATGGGTGTGTTTCTTCATGGGTTGGATTATGAAAATATATTTGGCATTAGGTAGACTCAGGTAATATTTACTCTACTCATTATCCATGTATAATATAGTTGTAACTAGAAGGATATATATATACATGTCTGTTTTGGAATTTTTATGTGTTGGACGTTACTATTCCTTGCTTTGCTTTGTGTTTACTGTTGGCGAAGAAACAGGTCTCACAGGCAAGACCCAGGTTCAGGGGTTGGGGCCAACAAGGGAATCTGCTATAGTCTAGAACCGCGCCGGCATTGTCACCCTACTCCAGAGAGCAGAGGGTCTCACCCGAGGTGTGCCGCGACCACATGCAGAAGGGGAATCGATCGATAGCAGTGAAAGGATCCGCAACTCATGATTAACATAGAATTGATTGCATAAACATCATCATATACGCAAGAAAATTCAGAGAGAGTACAGGTATTAAGCAAATAAAATTTTAAGTCATCGCGACCATCATGCATGCATGTGACTCACACAATAAGACAGCAACCTGCAAGTATATTGATATCTTCAACCAAGCCCATAGTTACATTGCTTCCACAGGAAGAGCTTACATGTCTGTTATAGACGTCTCATAGAACAAAAAGGTAGGTAAGAGAAACCTAGGAACTACAGATAGATCATGCTCGGCCTGGGTTCCCTCTGCAACATCCGCTTGATCTCCTTTAGTCGCTCTGCATTCTTTTGCATTCCTTCAGCCGGGTGACAGCTATTCATTCACTCGCCATCGCAACTGTTAGTTCCTCTTGCATTCTTCTTCAGTTGCTTCCGGCTTCTCTCTTGTTGTCTGTGTGTTGTGCTCTCTGTCTTCTGCTGTATATTCTCTTCGTCTGTATTCATGCATCTGCTTTCTTCAGCTATCTACCTATTCCCTTGCAACTTCGGTAGCTCCGCTACTCACCGTAGTTGTGACTCAATTGCGGCTACCATGTGTCGTTCCGCAACCCTGAAAAGATGTTCTTTATTCAAAATTAAAAATATTCAAAACAAGGGCCCCAACAGGCCCCGACCACAGTTTCTTGACTCATCCTGAGTCAATCGCAAATCACTATCTCTATCTCCATCACCCCACTGGACCCCGTGGCCTGTTCTTGTTGTACTCCTTCCGTCTGCTATCCAAACAAGGGCCCCAACTCCGATACTTTGTTGAAAACTGTGGCTTTAAGCTCAGTGAAGGTCGTCACAGCTTGCTGCCATCCTTGCACCAAGGAATCTGTCTCTTCGGCAATCTTGGTGGCAGTTTCCTCCTCTATGTGCGCCGGTACAGTCCTGAACACCGTGCTAATCTGGGTTTCGGCCTTGGCGGCTAGCTGTTGCATTGTCCTGGAACTAAGTTGGAGAGGCGGGTGGAGCTCACGAATTACCTGTCTGGCCGTTGCTGAGCTGGCCTCTGTTTGCTGGATCTGCACTTCTAGAGCATCTGCATAGGCATATAACTGGTCCAACCATGCGGGGTCCGTGGCCTCTTGGATTTCCCTTGAAATTTTTTGTAGCTGCGCTGTAATTGGCTGTGTTTTGACGGTAAGGGCCATTGAGCACTCCTGAAGACCCTTCAGGAGGTCGTAAGCCTCGTACGCCGCAGAGTTGAGAGTTTCCTGCATTTGAGTGGCTTGGCCCTGCTTTTTTGCAACCTATGCTGAATAGACAACCTCTGGGTTGGGCAGCGCTGGTCGTGCGGCTAACGCTGCTTGAAGCTCCTTGTTTTCCCTGTGGAGGCCATTAAATGCGATCCGGAGGTGGAGTTCTTATGCTACGATACTCGTCTCTGGGAAATCGGCAGGTAGCTAGGTGTAATGAGCCCTGACAGTTGGCCACAGCTCTGAAAACACCTGGGTGGCGTCGTTTATCTAACCTTTCAGCTGCTCCTGTGCCGTTATGAGCTGGTCGTGTTGTTCAGTAAGCGTGGTTATCTGTTGTTGTTGTTTGGCGCACCTCTGCTGTAGTTCAGAATGGAGCCTTTCGGCCTGATGGGCCACCCTTTGAATGAAGAAGTATAGCTAAGTCGTACCGCATGTTTCTAGGTTGGCGACCCCCGAATTACTTTGGTCCGATTGCCTTTAATGCAAGGGTTGCCCACTGGCAACTGATCGATTAGAGTGCTCTGGAGGGGATGACGGCAGAGTCTGATGAGGTGCTGAGTCAGCCATATTCAAGTCCGGCTGTTCCTGCTGATCTGTCTGGGTAGTTTGTGGAGCTACAGTAGGCTCAAGCTGAGCCTCAGCTGAGTTGGCAACAATTTGTGCCATCTGGGTAAATATATCAGATAAAGAAACTTGGGGTTCCCTAGCAGGGTCGACCGATGGTACTACTACTGCAGTATTGGAGTCAACCTCGGCCCCGTGGTCCCTAGTAAGTAGTTCCTGGATGATTGGGTCTGACACTGTGGCGAATGAATTGGATGAGGTGGATGAAGTGGTAGGTGGAGGTGGAACGGTACGGGGTGGTGGAAGGCTAATGTTGATGAACTTGGAGGGGTCAATGAGTGGTTCCTCTTGTATCGGCACCCCTGTACTCGGTGGATGGGGTGGATCCTCTTCAGTGAGGTCCACCACCGGACTCGACTCTATGATTTGAGCCCGCTTGGCCTGAGGGGTTTCCAAGGAGTTAGTGGTCTTGTGCTTTTTCCCCACCGGGGTCATCGTCGGACTTGGAGAGGTGAATAAAATAGTGGGGATGGGGGAGGTAATGGAAGTTGTGTGGGGACACGATGTGGATTGAGAGGACTCGAACTCAAAGAAAAAAATAAAATGAGTAGCACTGCTTGAGATGACCTTGGTCGCTGCATTAAAACTGCATACCTGAGTCTCTAAGCGGCAGATGAGAGGGGCGAGCTGCCCGGTGGGATCCTATGGTGCCACCTCCGCATCTGTCTCGGCAGGGCATTATTGCAGTAGCATCTGATCAAAGCTGTAAATGGGTACCCCGTTGTGGATTTCCATCGCGACCCCCGGCCACGAACAAACTTCAGTGTGGAACACGGTATCTTCCAGCTGGAACTTCAGTGGCCGCATGTGAAATGTGTCCTTTGGCACACAAGTAGGTCGGATATAAGTATGCTTGTGACTGGCCCCGAACCATACCTGTTCACTGTACGCATCTAGTAGGTTCCTGGGCACCCTTTGCTGGCTGGTCACCATGTCTGTCATCAAGCCATACCAGGTCCGAAATGCCTCGGAATTAACTTCTTTGGAGCTGGGGTCAACCGATACCTTCCACGGAACGAACTTCATCACTAGAGGCTGGCCCTCTGGAATCTCCACTGGAAACCTGTCTAGTGGAGTGTGCCACTTCCACATGGCCAACGCAACTATCAGATATTTATAGATGAAGCTTGTAGCCCGCTTGTAGTTTTCTTCGCACGCATCAAGCAGCTCCTTCAACAGGAAGGAGCACCAGTTCAGCTTGGCGCCCTGAACGCAGTGCTCTACAATGGAGATAGTGTCTAGAGTGCATTCGCCCTTTATGTAGTGCTTAATTGTCTTGCTGGCAATGAAGTAGCATGCAAATTTTATCTCGGGCTTATTGATAAGCTCTATCTTGGCTCCCTTCCCTCCTCTTCGTGTGCCATATTTGACATAATAGTTGGCATCTCCCGACTTCCTCGCTCACTTGGAAGTAGTCTGACATGCAGTCGAGACATCCGTGCCATTCTGCGAAAGCCCTGTAAGCCTGTGCATATCCTCGGCATGAATGGGAATTTCCTTATTCAACCACAAGGACCCATTCTGGATGCGGCTGAGTAAGAACCTGATGCACTGCATAGCCAGTCCTGTGGTCCCGAAGACCAGAAGATCTCTTAAATTTAGAAGAGAAGATTACTGTAAGCCTCGGAACTCTGGTAGAATTCTGTTCGCTGAATGCCCGACTGCTGTGAAGTAATGTTCCATATACGCATTCCATTTGAGTGCCGGGAACTCGACAGAGTCCAAGAGATTGGCATCTACGAGGGCCACATTGTCGTATTTCCCGACGAGGGACTCTATTTTTTGAATTCTGCTATCGAGATATGGTTCCACGACTACTGGGTGGGCCTTTGGAATCTTTGCTCGACGTTGATACACCTGCAGAATTGGTCTCGGTGTCGTCTCTTGGCGTTGTGCTTCTGCACACTTCTGTTGCGCTGGTTTCACTTCAATTGATAATTCTAACTGTTCCGACATTCTTGTGCTTTTTTCCATGCAAGTTATGTAATTACCTGGCACGAGTGAGGTTGAAGAGAACCCATGACGAGTTAATTCCTGCTGGCATTATTCTCGGCGATAATTGTGTGATCAATCACTAGCTGAGGTGTAATTTGACAGTTGCTAACGGTGGCATGGGGAAATGGGCAGACGCGACGGTGGAGGTTACTTCGAATTATGGCAAAATGAATGTTGCGGGGTTACTTCTAATTATGGTAATTTATGCTGGAAATCTAGGCGATCTTACGGACTGACACAAGTACTGACTGACATGATATGGACTGACACTGACACGTTGGCTAGTCCTACAGGGATGACACGTTGGACACGCCCCTCCCCGACCACAATCAGTTGAGGTTCGGTCCCCGCAACAGAGCAGTTATTGACGACTCACGCATGAACAAAAAATACTACCTATGCTCATCCCGGTTGTGGGAGAGTTTATTAAGCTATGCTACTCTACGGCTTCTCTCAGTTGCGAGAGTTATTAATAAGAAAATGAAAGTACTTACTCATGGTAAGGTTTCAGGTGTGCACCATTCACCCACCCATGTAAAACCAAACTGTCTAGCTGAGCCAACCAAACGGCGTCAGAATCTCTAATCTCGACGACGAAGTAAGGTCCCAACCAGTGCATCTGCAGCTTTCTTGGAAAATTTTGAAACTTTCTGTAATATAAGAGGACCTTTTCGCCGACCTGGAACATTTTTTTCTTGATGTGGTAGTCGTGCCATGCCTTTTGCCTATCCTTCTGAACCTTCTGGTGAAACTCGGCCAGGAACCGGGCTTCGTCTAGTTCTTGTAATTCATGTAGGAGCTCCTAGAGCGATGCTTCTTCCGAGAACTTGAGGGAGGTGGCAATTAAAAGACTTGGTACAATGAACTCGGCAGGAATCACAACTTCCCGGCCATACACCAACTAGAACGGTGTCTGATTGGTTAAGCGCTTCACCGTAGTCCGGTAGGCCCATAGTGCAGCTGGTAGCCGCTCATCCCAGTCATCCCGCTAGGCGTTGCAGATCTTTGTCAGCCCCTTTTCAAGGATTTTGTTGAACGCTTCAACAGTACCTTTGGCCTGCGGGTGGTACGGGTTGCTTTTGTGATGTTGGATCATGAATGTGTCCAGCAGCGATTTGACTGTGTCATTAATGAAATGCGTACCCTGATCGCTGGTTAAACTTCACGGACAGCCAAACCGGCTAATGATGTGTTCAAAGATGACCCATGCTGCAGTATTCGCCGTACAGTCGCGTACCGCCACTGCCACAGCCCACTGGGTGAGGTAGTCGGTCACGGTAACGATGTAGCGGGCCTTGGAGTGCCTGGCGACCGGGGCTATGGGGCCTACGAAGTCGACAACCCACTTCTTGAATGACCGCAACACATGTACTGGGTGTAGCGGAAGCTTGTCCCTGTGACAGGGCCTCCCCGTTCGCTAACAGACATCGCATCTCTTAACAAATGTCTTACAATTGGCATGGACCATCGGTTACCATAGTCCAGCTTGGAGCACCTTCCTCGCGGTGGGTTTCGCCCCCACATGCCCCCCCGCAACTCCGCTGTGGCATTCCCACATCACAACTTCACGTTCGTGGTCTAGGACACATCTGCGTAGAACCTCATTGAGGCCCAGTTTGTATATCTGGCCTGCAATCAGTTGGTATTCGGCGGCGTGGACGACCAAGTACTGTTTTTGGAGTGGGGTGTAGTGCTGAGGGCACTGCCCCATGGTTAGATAGGTGGCAATGTCAGCCAAGTAATCCGGTACAACTTCGACTCAGAAGAGGTCAGCATCCGGCAGCTGATCGTCGAGAGAGCCGTCGTTCTCCCCCGTTTCAAACTTGGATAAATGATCGGTCCCAACGTTTAACCTCCCGGGCTTGACAATCACCTCAAACGTGAATTCTTGGAAGAGTAGAAGCCAACGACAGATCCGTCCTTTCCAAATAGGCTTATTGACCAGGTACTTGAATGCAGAGTGATTCGTAAAAAACTTAAACTTGCCTCCTAGAATATAGTGGCGGAACTTCTGGAGCGAGTACACCATTTCCAGGGCCTCCCTCTCGGTAGTGGTGTAATTTCACTCCACATTAGACAGTTTGCGGCTAGCGAAGTAAACGGGGTGGTCAACTGTCGTCTCCCCTGGTTGTGCCAATACAGCCCCAAGTGCAATACTGGAAGCATCGATGTGCACGTGGAACTGCTTATCCCAATATGGGTGAACAAGAATAGGCGCCGTCGCCAGTTTTTCCTTCAGGGTGTCAAGGGCCATTCGACACTCCTTTGTCCACTGGAATATTTTTGACTTCTGCAACAGTTTTTCTAAAGGAGTAGTGATCTTCGCGTAATTGCGGATAAACCGCCTGTAATACCCGGTGTGCCCTAGCAATTCCCGCAACTGCTTAACTCTTTCAGGAGCTTCCATGTGGACGATCACGGCCACCTTGGCGGGGTCGACGTAGACCCCTTGCTTGCACACCACGTGTCCTAACAACGTGCCGAAAGGAACTGCAAAAATGCATTTCTTCAAGTTCAAGGAAATCCACAACTGCCGACACCAATCGAACATGATACGCAACAGGGTGGTGTGGTTCTTCAACAAAATAAAGATAGTCCAGTCATCCATGTAGACTTCTAGGAACTTGTGGATGTACTCCCAGAAAGCAGCGATGACGATCCAGGAAAACACGGTCGGGGCGTTCTTCAACCCGAACAACATCATGTGGTATGCGAATGATCCCCACTCGGTGGTGAACATCATCTTCGTTTTATCTTCTGCTACAATACGCACTTGAAGGTAGCCCGAAAAGCCATCCGTGAAGGAGTAAGCTTCATTCCCCGCAACATGATCCAATACTTCGTCGCTGAATGGAGTGGGAAACGGATCATGGATGTATGCATTGTTCAGAATCCGGTAGTCAACACAGATGCGTATCTCTAACTTTTCCTTCTTATTCTGAATGATTATAGGGCTCACCCACTCGGATTCTTCCACCGGAAAGATGAGACCTACGGCCAACATCTTTCCAATCTCCATCTTGACCTTTTCTTTGATCAGTGGGTTCAGCCAATAGGGTCAATGCTTCACGGGCCTGGCATTTGGTTTTAGCACAATACGCATTTCTCCGAGGTCACCTTTGATACCCTTCAAATTGGCAACCGATGAAGGGAATAAGTCTTCGTATTCTTGGAGGAGGATGAAAATTTCCCTTGTCGTCTCCTCATCCCAGTAATCCCCAACCATAGCCAGTTTGGGTTTTTCCACCATACCGATGTTCAGCTTCTTCGTCTTCAACGAGAGCAAATGGATGCCTTCAGTAGTCGGTTCTTCATTGAGGTTTCGCTCACCTTCCTTCTCTTCGAAATATAGGTGCTTGAGGTCCTCCAGACTGTCATCATCTGGACCATCGTCGATCCGTTGGCAAGCGAACTCACGCCTGGCCTCAGGATGTGATGCAAAGGTGCTCTTGTCGGTCTCTGGGTCACAGAGAAACAGTACCCCCTTAATAGCTTGTAATTCCCGGGACACCAGCTCTGTGTCTCCTTCGAAGGAAAAGCACCGAACAAATTTGTCCGTGACTTCTTGACAGGAGCTGGTTCCTCTTTTCTGCTCTTCCTCTAAGTACCAAGCCTGGGGGATGGTATCTAAGGAGTGGATGAACCGATGTACCCACAGCTCTTGCGGGTATCCTAGACTTTGCCACTACTCCTCACAGGTCCTAAGGTGGTCCCGCGGATCGGAAGTCCCTTGGTTCCTGTGCCTGCTTTGCGAGCCTTCGTCTTGTTTGAACCACTCCCTTAAAGCCTCCGCCACACAAATCCACCGCGACAGGGTGTTGCGGTGATTTTTCCACCACCTGGCTAATGCGGACTGTAGTGCGACATCCAAAAGTGGTATCCTGCTCCCTTCTGGCACCATGTCCTCGATCTTTGTAATAAAGGTATTGACAGCTTGCATGTTCGACAGGGTGGGGTATTCTCTGAACTCAGCACCAATCCAACGGACTCAGGAAATGGCAGCACATCTTTGCGTGCTGGTCTCGTACCCCCCCTGCTGCCAGTCTTCCCAGGCTAGTTCTGATCCCAACTCCGAGCTCTGGACACTGCGCCAGCTGATGGAGCCAGTTGCGGTTTGGTTAATGTAGTCCTTCCTCTTCCCGGTAGTCATCTGATAAAGGTGGTCCATCATCTGACCATCCTCCCGGTTGTCCAAAGTTTATGTATATCGCGGGCCTTGATACGGGTCGAGAGGTTGAGTGACCCGAACCTCTCCATCTTCGAAGATCATCAAATCCTTTTTGAGGTCGATGATGGCATGATTCTCAAAAGCCCAATCGATGCCTAGCAGGGCGGGGTAAGGATCCTTGTCTCCGATAATATCAATAACCTCAAAATCCGTGTAAGTCCTCACCCCCACAATGTCGACCTCGACGCCTTGGAGTCGGCTGATCGGCACAATGCAGCACTGGTTCGCCATTATGAGTTGGATTGGCGAGTAGGTTAGCCGTGGTTGTCCAAGAGCCTCCCACGTCTTTCGCGGCAGGATGTTGACGTCAGACCCTAAATCAAGCATGGTATCACTGATTTGGAATCCCGCAACCTGTGTGTTAAGCCGAAACTCTTTTCCCGTTCGTCGCTTGTTCCGCTTGACCCACTGCACATACTGGGGTGCTGTGTCCACAGGTTCCCTCGACCCTTTATTCCCATGCAGTGCGTCCTCTAGGGTACGCTTGATATGGTCCCGCATGGAAACGTTATCAACAATCTTGAGGAACAGCTGAAGCCATTCCGCAATCAAGGTCCCCGTGGCGCTCAGTTCTCTAGAGCCAATCGTCGAGGGTACCTCAAGACCTCTGGCTCCCTCCAGCTGAGAAAAAGCCTCCACCGCCTCCTGGAAGTACCTCTTCTGCGCGCCCGGCTGGATCAGTGGTTTCGGGGAGGCGGGCCGGATAGCCCGAACCGACTCCTTTCCATGAGCGTCCTCTCCCATCTTCTTTCTGCCACGCGTCATGATAGCTATATTCTGCATGGTCGGGGTCACGGTTCCTCGAGGTTCGAAGTTTACCAAATTCGTGCCCCTCTGCTGTGCCTGTTGTTCCCACCTCTTGATGAGTTCAGGACAGTCCTCGGTTGCATGGGCGTTTACGCGGCACTGGGAACACCAAGGAAGTCGAGGAAGGGGACATTCCCAAGCCACGTGATCCTCCTAGTCACAGTTGTAGCATTTTACCGGACCTCATCCCCCTGTGCGGTCTCCGCGTATACCGCCTCCTCTTCCCCTGGAAGCCTCGTTCACCCTATAGGAGGGTTGGTCCAACCGGTCCGTGAGTGTGTTGAGAGCCCTGCACTGCTTAGTGTTGTGAGTCGTGGAAGCAAAAAACTCATAGTATACATTTTTTGGGACATTGGAGTACTTTTTTTAGTATTGGGCACATCCGAGGTTGATGCCCCATCATCCGAAAAATCTCGCAATATTCCGTGGTAGTGGGGTTTGGTTAAGATGGGAACCCCGCATAAGGCTGTTGCGGCTGGTATACCCCTTGCGGATTCATCGCTGTGCCACCCCCCGTGGGTGGACCCCCCTGGATTGCCCCGACAGAGGGTCCCACACCCATGCCACGTAGTCGAGGACACTCAGTTGCGACATGGCCTTCGACCAGGCAGTGAGTGCACCAAACGTTCGGCCTGGCTGGTCTCATAGGTTGCATCTCCTTGAGCTTTTCAGTTAGATTAGCGATCTGATGCTGCAATCCCACCAAGGAGAGATCCTGTGGGGCCGAACCTCCCCGATATTCCTAAGGATAGCCCGCCATGGCCTCTATCTTCATGGCCTGTTCCAAAGCATCCTGCAAGTTGTTAATCTTCTGTTGGGTGAGGGGGGTTCGCGTCAAGGGAAGCAGAGCCTTGATGAACCAGTCCCTCTGATGGTTTGGGTCAATTGGGTAGCTGAGTTTCCCGATCGCGTCCTTGAATCGATGCATCAGTTCCCATGCAGTCTCGCCTTATTTCTGCTTAATCTCCCAGAGTTCGGACAGGCCCTGCTGGTCCGTCTGGGGAAGTTTAAATTCCCGGACAAAGTCCCACTTAACGTCCATGATTACTGGATTAGGATGGGCCTCGGACCACTTGATAAACCATCGTAGAGCCCTTTCTCTAAGCATGGTTTGGAGCTCTATTAGCTTCCCTGCGTCTGGCGTCTGCCGAGCCCTCCATATGTCTTCGCAAAGATACCAGTGTTGCTCTACATCATCGTTGCCTCGGCCAGAGAATTCTAAATACCGGGTGAATGACCTCGCCATAGTTACTTGCGAAGGGTTGACCAAGGTAAATCCTCCAGGTCCTGGTTGCGTGACTGTTCCGCTAGGGAATGCAATACTGCTAGTGAAGCTACTATTAACGTGTGTCACTGTCGACAATGAACTGCTGTGCGATTGACTCAATGGTTGTAACTTAACGAAAATATTGCTGAAAGGTTGATAGAGTACCGGGGGAAGGTAGGGATCCTTGCCGTGCAAATTCTTGGAAGTAGGGCTGCCTGGAGAGATGAATGTCGTCCGCTCTTGAAACAACCGCTGCATCATGACGTACCATTCACCATCAGAACTTTATTCGGGTTGCACACCTGCATCGTCTTTGTCAGTTTTCGTCTCGCTTTCTCTCTTAGCTGGGCTCCCATGCACCCACCGCACTCCCACAGCGGTCCATTCCTTTTCCAGGGTATCCACATGAGTGTCCATAATTCCTATCCTCTTAGGCACCTCCTCCTGATTCTTCCTATCGTCTTCCCATAATCTTAACTCCCGCATCACCCTTTCTTGCCACCTGTCAGCGAGTTGCGCCCGGCGATGTGCATGTCGCTCCCTCAATATTCTTGCGGCCTCAGCATCCATCCCCCACTTCCCCGCTTCACACTTCATGTAGCATCTGTCCCTTCAGCCCTTCCCCCAGCACTGGAGGATTACGCTGCCATGCTCGACTTTTGGAATTACATCAGCCCTTCATCCACCATCAGGGCCTTAATCCATAGCGGAATATCCTTAAGCAACTACCCTCTTAGCCTGGAATGGAAGATAGCTTCAACCTTCCAGAAGGATTGGTAGCACTCTGTAGCAAACTCTACAATATATCCGTCCAAAGTGGTCTCTACCCAAAAATCCACCGCCCGGGTCAACTCAGTATCTAACCGATGCAGAGCCACCAGATCCTTGTGCCCCCACTAGTGGTTTATCTTCCGCGAGCTATCCCTAGGCACCTTCGTCTATAACCTCTGCAACCAATTGTAAGGTCGCTAGGGAATTTTCCCCAGAGGATCTCGTAAGTATTGCTGGCAGAATCCAAGAAAAGGAAAAGATCCTTGAGCACCCTTTCCTTTTTCTTCGTCAACTCCACTTTTTGAGAAAAACACTAGTCCAAATCGTTATCCCACCATGTCCGTATTTATCCTTCGAAGACCCTTGATACCATGATCTAATTCCCCTCATAACATGCAGGTCCCGGTAACGGAACCATTTGTTGGCGAAGAAACAGGTCTCATAGGCAAGACCCAGGTTCAGGGGTTGGGGCCAATAAGGGAATTTGCTGTAGTCTAGAACCACGACAGCATTGTCACCTACTCCGGAGAGCAGAGGGTCTCACCCGAGGCGTCCCGCGACCACATGCAGAAGGGGAATCGATCGATAGCAGTGAAAGGATCCACAACTCGTGATTAACATAGAATTGATTGCATAAACATCATCATATATGCAATAACATTCAGAGAGGGTACATGTATTAAGAAAATAAAATTTTAAGTCATCGTGACCATCATGCATGCATGTGACTCACACAATAAGACAACAACCTGCAAGTATATTGATATCTTCAACCAAGCCCACAGTTACATTGCTTCCATAGGAAGAGCTTACAAGCTTGTTACAGACATCTCATAGAACAAAAAGGTAGGTAAGAGAAACCTAGGAACTACAGAGAGATCATGCTCGGCCTGGGTTCCCTCTGCAGCATCCGCTTGATCTTCTTTAGTCGCTCTGTATTCTTCTGCATTCCTTCAGCTGGGTGACAACTATTTATTCACCCGCCATTGCAACTGTTAGTTCCTCTTGCTTTCTTCTTCAGCTGCTTCCGGCTTCTCTCTTGTTGTTTGTGTGTTCTGCTCTTTGTCTTCTACTGTATATTCTCTTCGTCTGTACTCATGCATCTGCTTTCTTCAGCTATCTACCTGTTCCCTCGCAACTTCGGTAGCTCTTCTACTCACTGTAGTTGTGACTCAATTGCGACTGCCATGTGTTGTTCCGCAACCCCGAAAAGTTGTTCTTTATTCAAAATTCAAAATATTCAAAACAAGGGCCCCAACATTGACTAAGTTTAAAATATTTGATATGTGTTAAAGTATTGTTGGGATGCTTTAAATTTATGGTTGTCATTGTTGAATGAAAATAGCTTAGTATAAATTAGTTGATTTTGATAGATTGTAGTTTAAGGTGAAATAATGCAAAGATCTTAAGTGAAGATGCATGCTCTAGTTGTATTAGGAATAATATGGCCAAGCCCTTGCAACTGAGGCAAGGTAGTTACATATGGCCTTAGGTCTCGAAACACATTTGGGAGATATCAGAGTTCACAAATAAAAAATAAGAAATCGATAGATCCATGACACAAGATATCTAATACAATGATAATAAGAGTTGTGATAAGTAATACAAGTTTGAGAACATCCAAAAACTTGCATTTAAACCCAATGGTGAGTCTAAAAAATAATAGAATTATTATTAGAATTCAAATGTTTTGGAAAACTATAAAGGAATATGTACAACATCATTTTTTTTACTTATGAGGCCATTTTGTCAGTAAACAAGATTAATGATGAAGAATATAATATTTCTAAAATATGCACCCGATTTTGAGACATCTCTTTAGTGGTGCATGAAATACAAAGGAAGCATACTAGTGGGACATACTAGGACTTTGGATGAGATAAACATTGATTTAATTAAAGAATTCAAAGATCCTTATTCTAAGAAGCAAAATATTGAAAATTTGAAAGAAATCAAATTAAGAGGAGGAAAATCTATATGGGACTATGATCACACGGTTAGAGACTTGTTGGGACTATTGAACTTCCATATTGAATAATTTTAGTGTAGGAAGTGGTTCATTGCAAGACTAATATCCCATATGAATGTTAGTCTCACTCAATAGATGATATATTTAGAAGGAGAGCATGAAAAACACAATGTGCTTAGAAGCAACAGAGGTTTCGCAAAACCATATTCAATGTTAGCATAAGTTCACAATCAATTGGCCATCATGTCCAATTGATTACAAGAAATATCCAAATGAAAGGCCATTGAAAAAAATATGGTATACTCTTTATAATGGATGGTCACTATAGAAGAGAATCTTTATTTTGAAGAACTATGTTACAAATTGTACAATGAACAAGTTCTTGGAAGTCTCAAAATATTAATGTTATGAAATATACAAGAAACATAGATAGGAGCCTACTTCATTACCCGTGCTACATAAATACTAAACATCCACCAATATACCTCTCTGTAAAATTTGGAAGTCAATGGAACATGATGTGAATAATTACAGAGAATTACAATTAACAAATGAATAAATGACATATGCTACGTTGTAAAAAAATAAGAATAATGTGGTGAGTGCAAGATGTAGATATAAATACCCAGGAGGCTATGATGGTGTTATAGCCTGCACAATAACCCATCCATTATGATATGCATTCTTCATAAAATAATGGGGACCCTTCTAAATTTTGTTTATATTGTGATTTTTAATGATTTTCAATTATTTACCTTAGATTCTAACACAATTGTACATATTTTTATTTTATTTGTTTTATAATTATCAAGCATTTTTTTTCTTGTTTCACTTATTTTTATTTAAGAAAAATTTACCTTTTTGGTTAATTTTCATCTTTGTTTTATTTTTTCAAAATGTAAAAGCTTTGAAAGGAAAAACTATATTTAATACAAATTTGGAATTAATTCATGATTTTTGAGTTGAATGATACGAGTTGCTAGATACCAAATAAGGGTAATCCATATCTAGATTAGGAAAAAAGTACACTGCTTTAGGTTTAACTAGATACCAAATGTGATGCTAGCATTTGGATCTAAATGCATTGCCTAACCACCCCTTTAGAAAGTGGTGGATGTTATATTTAATATATTTGGTTCAAGTGTCTCTTTTTATTTCCTTCATATGTTGATATTGATTTTCTCCTTTGTTTTCTTTTATTCTTTATTTTTAATTTTTTGTTTATATATATATATATATATATATATATATATATTTATATATTTGTCATTTTATCATTTATTGATAATGTAGCAAGCTAAAAATTGGGTTGCTAACATGTCCTTTATGATGTGTCATTCCACTTGGCATTAACTATGGAGCCATGTGAATGTGGCTCATGGAAATTATGGGCATTAAACATTGTTTACACTATTTTAAACACTTAAGATGCTTGGATATTAGATCTGATCAATAATGAATGATCACATCTATATTTGGAACTTGACATGAAGTCACTTGTTGGTGTATATCTGTGCGCCTAGATGCTGAATCACTTTAGTTCTCAAGTGCATCTGAATATGTTAAATAACATTATGGCACAATATTTTGGTGTTTGGAACTTGAAATGAAGTCACTCAGTGGTGTGTATATAGACACATATATGTTGAATCACTTTAGTTCTCTAGTGTACCTGACTATGTTGATAACTATTATGGCACAATATTGTGGTGTTTTGAATGTGTGGATGCTAGATCACTTTAGTTCACAAATACATTTGGATCTAGTAAGAACTATTATAGCACAACACTTTGGTGTTATGGATGTCTAGATCCCAAATGAGTTGCAACATTTTGGTGTTATGGATGGTCAGATTTCCGAATATGTTAATAACTATTATGGCACAATATTGTGGTGTTTGGAACTTGACATCAAAACACTCGTTGGTGTATATATGGACACCTAGATGCTAAATCACTTTAGTTCTCAAGAGCATATGAATATGTTAATAACTATTATGGCACAATATTTTGGTGTTTTGAATGCCTCGATACTAGATCACTTTAGTTCTCAAATGAATTGGATCTAGTAAGAACAATTATAGCACAACACTTTTTTGAATGCCTTGATACTAGATCACTTTAGTTTTCAAATGCATTTGGATCTAGTAATAACTATTATAGCTCAACACTTTGGTGTTATGGATGTATCTATCCCAAATGAGATGGAACATTTTGGTGTTATGGATGCTCGGATATCAAATGAGCTTTCACTTCTACTTGCATCTAGATTTGATATCAATTTATTTGAAGTAATCTAGATACTCAAATGTCTATATATCCAGATAATTATAATATATAATAAGCTTTCACTTGTACTTGCATCTAGATTTGATATCAATTTATTTGAAGTAATCTAGATACTCAAATGTCCATATATCCAAGTAATTGTAATATATCCATACCCTTTCAGTAGACTATCAATTTTTTCTTGTATATTGAGGTAATAATGTTAGTTGGAGTTATTAAAAAAATTGACCAAAATGTCTCATTTCCACAACGTACACTATAAGAAACAATAAGAATTTCTTTGGTAAAATATCATAAACCAAGTGTTTTATTTTAGCCTAAATAATGTGGTTTAAATTTTAACAACTATAGATGTCCAAAATAGCCAGCCACCTATTGATGTGTTCATTAATTTCCTATACAATTTGTCAAACTCAAAATTGTCTTCAACAAGATTGAATCAAATTTAATTTTAAATGGTAAAATAATAAATAATAAGAATAATTTGATTGTTATTTCTTTTATTTCTAATTTTCTATAATTAACATTTTTTTTAAATTTAAAATTTTGAATAAATTTCTAAATACTAACTTCATGCATTTCATTTTTTTTGCTGATTGAAGGAAACAATCCTAAAGACTAAGAGTATAAGGAGAGAAAGAAACTAAAGGAATATCTGGAAAAATGAAGAAGGTGGTGCCTACCCATGAACAAATGAAAATTGTACAAATCTTGGAAAAAAATCAAATGTAGTAATGCGTTTAACAAATTCCATTTTGTTATGAAACCATAATTCTCAAATTGGAAAATAGAGAACATGTTCTAATGTAATTGCTCATGAGGAATTATTTTGTAAAATTTCCAATGACTTTATGAGTTTTAAAATTGAGACTTTTGTAATAGAAATTTTGAGGAATCAGAATGTAGTTTAAATAACAACTCTTATGATAAGTTAGACGATGAAAAAATTTCTATTACATTTATATATCTTATGATTAGTGAGATTATAAACTTTGAAGTCCAATACTTTGGTTGGAATTTGATTCTGTGAACCCAAGGTTTTGCACGATGTATTTTTGTAAGAGTGTGATTTAGATTTTATATTATAAATTTTTGAAGTTTTTTTTTAACAATTTTTCGATAAAAGGTAATTAAATATATAATAAATACTTTATCATTTCAAATAACTATTTAAATTAAATATATGATAAATTCTTTATTATTTCAAATAAATATTTAATTGGAATATTTACAATATTCTATTTAAGTTTTTTCATATTTAATTTGGTGGGTTATTTTGAGTCCTATAGTTGTGAAATATTTATAACTAGCTCATAGTTATATAGGGATACATAATACTATATATTAGCTAGAATATCTAGATATATATTTAATATAATTAGTGTACATTAGCATTAAATATTGTATTTTTCTTTTTTATTGACATTTTGTCATATCCAATATTTTTGTGGAGGTAATTAGTCTTACATGCTAGTGAATATCTCCACAACAAACAAGTATATGTCTAATTGGGACCTTGATTAGGCGATTTCCTTGTTGTTGGTAAAGTTAGTTCCAATCATTAGCAATACTTGTGCTAGAATGAGGACCATGTTTTGAATGGTAGAAAGGGCATCATTTAGAAGGAAAAAGTCATAAGACCGTCTAAGGAAATTTCACAACCTTGTAAAATTTTTTAATAAGTAATATTAGTTCATTTACCTCAATCATAAGAATTTTAATTACATAACATACCTATCATAACATCTCAATATGAATATATTAATATAAGAACAACATTATAAAACTAGTTGTTCAATCTTACACTTCCTAAGGCACAACAACTGGCATGAATTCATATAAGAGCTCAAAGTAAGGACCTTGGAATATATATTATTGACTTCACCATTCCACAAAATGTAAACACAGGAGAAAATAATATCCATGTAAGTCTAAAGAAATTTTAGAAGAGGAATTAGATTCATGTTTATCTCAAGTTGCACAAGGTAGAGTTGATATGTGTGAAGTAACTTTTATATTTTTTGGTAGTGCAGGAAAACCATCATCTCCATCTGAGAGTCCTATAGATTTTCAATAAGGGTCTCCTCAGTAGTCATCTAAATGTAGTCCACAACACATTCCTAGAGCTTCATGACCACTTATCTCTACAAGATCTACATCACAACCTAGAAAAATCATTGGTCAACAATAAAGATGATCTTGGTTAGCACCATGGCCAATGGATATACTAGGAAAACATCATGACTTACCCAAACATCTAGAGAATGTTTTGCTAAAATTCAATCTATAAAACAAAGAATCAACATAAGACCATGTAAGTAAATTTATGCTAGTAATTAAATTGATGAATATTGAACTTGAAGAAGAAGTATATTGTAGATTATTTGTTTTTATATGTTTGAAGGTAAAGAATCAACATTGTACTTTTCTCTTCCTCAAGGTATACTTTTAAATTGGAATGGTTTTGAAACTTATTTTATTTACCATTTTGGTAAAGACATGAAACCTACCTCTTTATTTTTAAATATTTTAATTAATTATTTTTAACATTAATGAATAAAATCGCTAAAAATTCAAGGCATACAATAAAATCCTTATAAAGTTTTACTTTTAAGTCAACATTAACAATTGAAACTCTTTCTTCACCCATTTTTATTTTTATGAAAAGTAGTGGTAAAAATACCTTAGCTGAAACGTTTTAGGAAACATTTACAGTTAAAACTCAAATGCTTAACATTTTAAGTAAATTTTCAACAAAAAAAAAATAATTCACTAATGTTAAAAACTCCACATTTGCTAAAACTATTGATAATAAATTTTTTTTTTAAACAAAAAAAATTTACAAAAAATAATTAAAAAAAATTTTCAAATCACATAAAATTACAAAAAAAAAAAAAAAAAAAAAAAAACAAAACAAACTCAGGAGAAGGCCCATCTTATAGGAGATCATAAAGACCTTTTATTGGGAAAAAAAAAATCGTCCTCCTACAAATCAAAATCCTTTGAAATTAATCTTTAGGACTTTGCTTAGGATAATTTCTACAAAGCACATAAATTGTTCATTTGAAAAATAATTATCAAGCTTTGTAAACACGTGCAAATTATTGATGAAGGAAGAAGTAGAAAATTAGTTAGTTAGCTAGAGGAAGAGATTCATGAACCATCAATCAAAATTATTTGGAGCATTTTTAAAGTGATTGATGAAGGAAAGGATGAGCCGAAAGAATATTTTGCTATGCAAACAAGAAGCAAAGACCCTCTCTCATATATTTAAAGATCTCCTTGTACTTATTATCATGTGCTTAAAACCTCTTTTAGTAACAAAATAGATTCCAATAGAGGTAAATCCACTACAACCAGATATAATTTAGATAATAAGTTAATGATAGAGGATTTATAGAAAATTAGAGAAAATATTTCACTTTTGGAATTATCTAAATTGATACAACAAAACAATAAATTGTTTCATGTACTTTTTTTTCAAATAAAATAAACCTTAACTTTTATTAATATAAATAAAAATTACATTTTGTAGATACACATAATGTGTATGCATTTAGAGCCAAACATTAACAAGATGATACAAATAAGAAAAGGTCCATAAAATACTTTAAAAAAAAATTGGTTAAAGGGAAAATGAAAAATTATCATTAACTAAGTGCAAGTATTTTAGCTTTTAATTTTTCACCTTTGCACTTTTTTCCATTCATCGGCATTTGGTTCAAGTAGAACCAACGCCAATTCTTGTCCCACATGAGGGATTTTCTTTCAAAGAATAGAAGGCTTAGGAGACTTGAGCTCTTTTTGAGCCCTCGATTTTCTTCCTGATATGTGTTCCTGATTATTTATGTATTTCATTTCTTCCTGATCAAAATGGATTTATTTTTTGTCCTCTCCTTCATCCTCATAAGGATATTGTTGTTAGAACTTCCATATTTTTGGTCTTCTAGATTGCTTCTTTTTCTTCTTTGTATTTTTCCTTATTATAAATGTCCTATTTGAAAGCATATGCAACATCTAAATGCTGTGTTCTCATAGTCTATAATTTGTGACCAGAGAAAGTTTAGAAGTTTCAGATTTATATGAACTAGAAGTCTATTTTTCAGATTTATATGAACCAGAAGTCTTTTACTGAGATCAATCTCCACACATATTGTAGCAAATGCGAAAATACCATTCTATGTGCTTTTTAGATTCAATTTTTAAAATAATCCCAAAGTCTTGACTATATTTTCAAAAAATTTGTGATACCAAAATGGAAAGAGAAATTTGTAACCTAACTCAAACTGACATTATATAGACTACCATAAAATAAAATTGGCATCAAACTCAAAGAAAAGGCATTATGAATAGCCTCAATCTACTCAAAACAAGGGCCCTACAAGCACATTCATAATCCTTTCGTGTTTCAAATTGTACTATGAAAAAAACTTTTGAGCATAGAAAAATTTAGGGAGTCCATGTGGCTGCTTTTTAATTGTAAAGCAAAAAATAGAGAATTAACTTCAGGAAGATTTATTTCCATAAATGGAGCTTTCTCCATTTGTTCAACAATATGAGGACCAAGTAAATTTCGGATATGTTCTACAGAAACTAGAATCTTCCTGTCGGCAACATCCTTGAATGAAACAGGAAGCCCATTAACTGATTTTGTAGGAAAGGCACCCAGTGTTCAGAATAATGGATGAGTTGTTGGCAATATTATAGTCTTGGAGTTGTGAGGAGTCTGATAAAGCCTTCTCTGCATATTGTAGGCTTTGGAAACCAAAGAAAATACCTGACATACTTTCAATGGCTTGCTTTAAACAGGATACAGAGGTAGAGCTTTTAACTGAGATAAGTTTTGTTTTCCTACTAATATCCCTAATAAAGATTTGAAATCTCAGTCTTTGATCCTTCGCAAGACGAAGGACACCTCCAACGACCACTGGACCCGTTGTGGACCCAAATGCACTGGAGGCATGGGGACAAAGTGCAATCCATATAAAATTAGAATCTGGTAACGAGAAAACAATATATGGAAAGGGAGGTGCGAAATACCAAAAGAATGATATGACCACCGTGTAAAGCATTTGCGTTCACGACCAGATTTGGGGCAAGTTTGATCTACAGGGACATCGTTCGCTGAGAAGAAAATTTCACATCCACCGAATCTCTTGAGAAATATGTGGTGAACTGAGCCATCTGACTCCCCATTACTCAAACCACTGGGTTGAGTTATTATCATTTAAATACAAGTCCAATGTGTCAGTGATCTCAAAACTTATACTACTTTAAAAAAATAAATCATTTTACTAATTTTTTTGGTTCAGATTCAAACTCACTCAATTGAAATGGTTGTACTGATTCTTCAAACACACTAAGTACTTAGACTCACTTATATTTCTCTTTATTCCTAAGCTTGAATCTATATTAATGACCTCAAAACTCACATTACCTTAAAAAAATTCACTCTACTACTATTCATTAGATTCAAATTCAAACTCACGCAATTGAGATTGTCGTACACACTCCGCAAAATCACTGAGTGTTCAGATTCACTTGTACTTCACGCTGATAAAATGTTCATGGGCTTGAATCTAGGCGCTCGAGCTCTGATACCACAATAGTGAAAGCAGGGGTCTGAAAGCCAAAATGTTATTCGTTGTGCTCTTTTTTTTCCCCTCCGGTGAAAACCATATAAAACTCGCTGGAAAATATATAGTTACTAGGTCAAGAAATATTATTTTAATCATGAATTTAGGTTTCTACAAACTTAAGCTTCCAGCTTGAATCACTTTTTACAGAAAGCAATTGGCCTTTAAATTTTAAACGTTAAAGGGTTCGCCACCGTTAGTGCAGTGTGACTGGCCACCTTTCAGTAGTGTCGTTCACTTTCATTATTATGTATGTGGAATAAGATTTAATAAATAAAAAGCTGCAACTTTTGAGTTATGATTATACCCCAAAGAATATATTCAAAACGCCATGATCTATGTGCAGCTACAATCATCAGCACAAACAACTTTAATAAACTAAAGTTGTTTATTAAAAATTGAAACTGCATAGCTCTGCCACCCATATGAATGTGAAACGTAGGGCAATGAGAAGTGGCTAAAGAGAAACCTTAATTTGATGCAGTAATTAGGCCGACAGGCTTTCTCTTTTGAATTAATATACTTGTTTTTTCGTCAACCAATTCATTTTGATAATGACACATGTCACTAGTAAAACATGTGCAAAAAAGTAGCAAGTTCACATATTTCTCTAAATTTTTAGGAATTTTCCCTCATATGTATAATAATTATATATTATTAAATTAATAAAATTAAATAAATTAAACTATATGCTTTTAATAATTAGGTCGATAGGTTTTTTTTGAATCAATACACTTGCTGTTTCGTTTATTTTTCTTCTCTCCAAATGACACATGACACATGTACACACATTTTTAGGCAACTGTTATTTTATAATAAGTTGTTATTTCTCCAGCGAAATTTCCTGTGACAGTTTCCTACACTAAAATTGGAAAAACTAGCTCTTACCTAAATGGGGGCGAACTCAAATTGGCAATAAAAAGATCAGGAGAGTATATTCCCTTTTCTTTCCTTTTTGTTTTGACAATGGATAAGTTGTTATGCAGGCAGCTTCTGCCTTTTATAAGGATGACAAAAGCTACGAAGAAACCATCGTTAGATTGGGCATGGGCTTACCCAGAGTCAAGGGATTCAGTCCCCCGGAGCGCTGGGGTCACTCTTCCTGCCATTACCATGGCTCCCTCTACGTCTTTGGCGTATGTAATATTCCTGGTTCTTGTTTATTTAATATTTTTTAATCTTGTTTTATTCTCAAGGGATTTTGTTCAATCCAGAGTTGTCGTCATCACGAATTACCCATTCACCCGCTTCTGTCATCAGCCAAGCCTGGTTAATATATTGTTAACTAAAGTTGCCACTGCACGACTGAAATGGGCCCTGTAGTAATTACATAGAAGACTTTGTTAGTGAATTCTCTGAATGCAGTATCGTTGACTTGACAGAACTTGCTCTCCCATCCAGTAGGCTCGATCGCCTCATTACCCAGACCCGGAGCCCTATTCGATTCTTCGATTCTCTCCAGTCCGCCACATAAGCCAAGACTCTTCTCGTGAATTTAGCCTTAAATTCACTCCATGCCTGATATTTATAATGATTTATCACGACCTCTATGGATAATAGGCGAATAGTCTCCTAACCAGGCTTCAACTCAAAGTGATGTATTACATTCAGTAATGGAGGAGAGAGCACGTCAAGGAGGACTATGGACTTGTGAAGCTGCTCAAATTTTTCCCTGCACGTATATCCTTGAGTCACCCCTTGGGGAGGATGGCTTTTCAGATAGAAAGGGCTAAAGTTCCTGCAATTTATAGACACTTGCCCTATTATTGGACCACCAGATGCTGAAGAGTTGGAACTGATCATTTGGGTTGTTTTATTCATAAGAAAGAGTCCAAGAGCATTAGAAGTAGAATTGGGCCATTGTTTTAACCATCGAGGAGAGAAAAAAAATTCATCAATGTCTGTGAGCATAACCCAATTGCAGCTATCTATGGCCTACAAAGAACAGTGTGCAAATCTGGCTTCCTGTGTCTTATTCGAAGGCCATGGATGGCGCCAGCCGTTATAGCCGCTGGCTGCCATAGATTCTACTATTTCCTCCAAATTGTCGCCGTTGTTGTTGTCGTAGATGATGAATTTTTCCACTCCTAAGTGTGAGTGATAAACAATCCATTCCTTGAGAAATTTCGCTCCATTGAATACCATGGTGCAGACGCATAGCTGCAGCTTTCTCGAATCTTTTTGTAATATGGGAAATATATCATCAAGATATTCATAGGCTATTAAAGGAAGTTGGAAACGCTTGCTCTTACGAATTGTTGTGAGAGTGACTTTGGCACCAACAAGCGCAGGACGGAGGCGTTTCTCCGGTTGCTTGCATCTGAAAATTTCCTGAGCAGACAACGTCGCGGCAGTCTCCACCATATTGTTGAACACGCATCGAATATTTCGGGGCTTAGCGTTGTTGTGCGGCCTTTTATTGATTCCCTTGGCAAATAAAATCAATTCATCACTCTGAACAATGCTCTCATAAACCAGAACAATGGTTTTTGTTTATTTAATGTTTTTATTCTTGCTCAGCTGTGTGTAATATCTATGCTCAAATTTTCCCCATTTTAGGTCTCTGATCTGGTTCAGTCTTCCATATAAATTTGTTTTTCTGGTAAAGAAATTAAACACAGGAGCGAGTTCAAATCATGCACTGTTAAATAGTATTCTGCATTGATGATATAATGGCGCTATCAGATTTTCTTGCAAGCATTGTCAGATTTTTATTTTTTAGGAGCTGCTTTACATTTGAGCTATTTTTCTTTTTCTGTACATTGCATTGCAGTGGAATAAAGAAAAACTGAAATAACACACATAAGTTACATTTAATGTTGGTGGTATAAAGAAAAACTGAAATACGCCACTCATCATTTCCACACACTCATCATTTCCAGTTAATGATAAATCAAAAGGTAAATTGTAAAGAGAGCACCACATATACAACATCACTATCCCCACAATAAATTAAAACTGAAATAACACACTTACCATACATTTATTAGATATTTATGAGAAATTTTGTATTATTCAATCATACTTTCTATATGAAAAGTATATAGGTTTTGTTTAAAGAGTATATAATAATTCAAAAAATTCTTAAAAGATTATATTAAAAATTTCTATTATTCAATAATACTTTGTATATGAAAATGTATAGAGGTTTTGTTTAAAGAGGATATAATCATTCAAAAAATTCTAATTATTTTTAAGAATGTTAAAAAAAAAATCTTTTTAATTAAAATTTTCATTTAAAATATGTAAAAATATCTAAATTTTTAATTAATTTTTTCATTTAAAAAATGTAAAAATATCTAAATTTTTATTACATATATATGAGAAATTTTATATTATTCAAAAATACTTTGTATATGAAAGGTTTATAGAAGTTTTGTTTAAAGAGGATATAAGAAGAGATGTTTTCTTATTATTTTATGTAAATATTTTACTTTGTCAAATAAAAATAAAAATAAAAAATTTAATACAATTAATAATTATATTTATCATTGAAAGTAAAAATAGCTCTTTCTTAAACATTTTTATTTGGTAAAAAATAGAGTTAAGAAAATTAAAAATAACTCGACGTTAAAACAGAAATAAATTTAAACTAAAATAAACTTTACTTGATCAAGTTAGTCATGTTTTTAACTCAAGGTTGATGAGAGCTCATGGTATTCAGGTGGAATATAGCTTATTTAAGGGAGGAAATTAAACACCATAACTGAAGGGAATCTTGTTCATGAGATTTCCTTGTATTGAAAGGTTCCTTCATTTTTGAAATAATCTTCAATAGATCATTGCATACATTAAGGAAATATTACTTTGACAATAATAATTAATTCTTCCTAAAAAAAATTTACTAAAAGATCATCACATACATACATCACACTCCAAAATCCAAAGAAAATGAAGGAAACAATTACTCAATTTAGTGAATTGGAAACCATCATAATTTCATTATGTGGATTTACTTATAGAAGTACCCCACAAAACACATCTCACTCAATATCTAGAGAAAATGAATAAAAACATTCAAATCCACTCTAATAAATTTCATGTATTTTTCACAAGATCAAAGGCCACATTAAACCCACTTTTGTAGCTTTGAGTGTCATTATATTGGCTCAATTGAAACCAAGGCTCCTTCTATGTTCTTTCTATAGGTAATCTTGACCTAGATTTCCACTCCATTGCACTAATTCTTGATTCTTAAGTGCCCTACACTTTGGGATGGATAACATTAACATTGGTCCATTAGTAGTTGGATAAAGATGTTTTACTCTTCAATCAATTTGTGTAGTCCATTATTAAGAAAATTAACTCATTCAAACTCATTAACAACAAGTCAAAACATAAGTTACTATATAATAGATTTAACTCTAGACCTCTTGGCATTAGATATAAATTCCAAAATAAGAAATTTTAAACTTATAATTTAAAAAAAATTAAAAAATTACACTACAAAATAGCTTATAAGATTGATTATGGAAACTAAAGTATAACTTCTTCAATTTAAAAATCCTATAGGCATCTCTTTGCACCTTTATTATTTCAAATCAAACTACAATTACTTCAAGTTAATACTTCAAGATAACACTCCTATCAGCCTCTCTTTGCACCTTCTGGGGCAACTGCTAGTTATAGTGCTTCTTTATCTTTTTAATTTCCAATTGAGTGCATAGTGGAGGCCACCTCTACCATAGGAAATAGGAAAGCTAACCAGCCGGGCTGGTTAGAGAATTCAGTTTAACTTTTATTAATTATGATTGTTGTAATGATTTATTAATCACAAAATTATTTGATGGTTAAATCTAACTATTTCATGTTTATTATCTCTTTGAGTGAAATGGTTTTCTTCTTTTTATTTTTATTATTATAAAATTATAAATTTTTGGTATATAGATTGTAAATTTAAATATATAATTATAAATTTTTGGTATATATATATAGAAATCTAATATAAATTTTAGAGAGACAAAATAATTTAAATTTATTTTTTTAGTATAAGAAATAGTTAATTTTTTCATTATTTAATATAGAGTTAACAAATAATATAACAAATAATATGTAAACATAATATTATTGATATTATATAAAGTGGAATTTGTTTCTTTATTACTTCGTATAGAGTTAAGAGATGACATGTAAAATAATATTATTGATATTATGTGATGTGTAATTTATTTTATGGTGAATACAAATAAATACATACATATAACAACAAATTAATATCATTCATAAATAAAATATTTCAATGTTCATATTAAATGACATTATTTCATATCAACTTTTATATAGAGAAAAATAAAATAATTTAAATTATAATTATTTATATTTTCTTAAATGTTGATATATAATATTAGAAGAATATTAATACCAAAAAAATTAATGTGTGTCATAAATTAAATATTTCAAATGTTGAGTAATCTATATATGAGCATGATCTACATGGAGAGAACTAAGTTTTTCACACACACACACACACACATATTGAAGTTGGAGGATTAACATTTCAATTGCATTTTGCAGACACATGTTTTCACATAAGGTTTTTTTCAACAAATAATTAGTTGACATGTAATATATATATATATATATATATATAAATTTAATTTTAATACATAGTCGATTTGTAACATTTTAAAAAATATTAGTAACAAAAATAATTACAATTATGTGTGTGTGTGTGGTATTTATTTATTTATAGAGATATTGAATTGGAAAGGATGGAGACTACGAGCTATGATAGGGTTTTTGGTTTATTCTTGGGCTTCGACACAAATCAAAGGGCTGCAAAATGTTTCATGGGACTGCAAAGGAGTAATAACATTGTCCCTTGTAAATATGAGGACATCGATCACTCTGATGGTGCAATTTTATATATCAAATGGGAAGTCGAGAGAAGGGTGTTTATGATTTGTGCCTATGGTTGTTCGCAAGAGTTTCTTGTGGACGTGTGGCTAGTTTTTATTATAGATTGTATCCAAGATCAACTTCCCATCAATCAAGAAGGAAAGGATCAATGTTTTAAAATAGAATCAATAAATCATGGTGGCATTTTTTCTCTGGGATGGTGCAGACGACTTTCAAACAATTTCACATTTTTGTTAGATCACAACTCTCATGCCTGTGCAAGAGCTAGGGTTTTGATTCTTGTGAGGGTCTTTCCATGCATTTCCAAAGATTTGGATCACAAGCCTTACAAAACATGTTGGGCCTGGATCAAAGGTTTGGAGCTCATATTTTCTCGAGGTTGCAAACCAAAGTTGACTGAGATGTGGATGGATGTGGAGGGATGGTGGAAACAACATAATTTGAACATGAATCTTCCAATTGTAAGGCATATAATGGATATGGACCTAATGTTCCTAAGTTGGACTTGTTCGGAATAATGTACAAGGGAATCCATTATTGTTTATGGATCTCCTCTCTTGCATTTACATCCATATCTAGACAATAGCCAAAAAGAAAGAGAAAAATACTAGATCTTTGTGAAGAATTTAAATGGGAAGACCATAATCCGTTGAATCTAGGGCACATATCTAGTGGAACAACTAAAGCAAAGCATGAAAAATGACTGGGGATTACCAGTAACACATCAAGTTTTGATGTACAAAGAAAAAGTGCTTCTGGACTCTCTCGAGCTAAAATATTATGGTGCGGGAAAAAATATACCATAATTTTAAATTCGAGGATGTGGGTGGGTTCTACATCTTTCAAAAATCCTAATACAATTCATAGAAAAATTAATGGATCTATTTCATTCAAGGATCAACTGAAATGGAAGATTTTCGTTCCAACTGAATAGATACAAAAACTTCCAGGACCTTACATTATCGAGAAAATTAACATGGTACCAACTATAGACGTAAAAACCCTCGAGGAAAAATCACATTTTTCAAATCTGCAATCTAAGGCTCTAATATGTCAATTTAATGGTTCTTGGCTGAGACCTATTCCACTAGGCATAATCGGTAACTTCGTAGAAACAACTCACACTATTCCACCATTTGTAGAACTATTTCATAAATTCCACACATGCCAACATGTCTCCAGAGACTTGAACTCACCCCACTTGGAACAAAAATCATGTACTGTACCACTTGAGCTAAGTTCCTTTTACCTTCATAATACAATTTGATAGACAAGATGATATGGAAAATTTTCTAAACATAGGACCATGAATTTGGGGTAGAGATAGTATTTTGTTACCCCATGGTTCCTAGAATTTGATGTAACAAGCATGGTGGTAACAATGATTTCGGTTTGGTCAAGGTCGCCAAATATACCTCCTCCTTTCTGGCACCATAAAGTGTTGGAGGATATAAAAAATACTTTGGAAAATTTCAAGAAAATGGATCTCGACATAACAACAAAAGGAATCTTCACATTTTCTAGGACATGTGTAAAGATCAACCTTAACCAAGGTATTCCCAATCTTCTTATTTTAAAACATGAAAACTTTCATTGGATACGGGTGTTATATTATGAGAACACTACATTCATTATTCAAACTTGTTTTCAAATAGGTCGCTTACATACACCTTCCCACAATCCAAAAAGGCCCCAAAACAGAAAAAGAGTAGACCCCTAAGCTAAGGGAATGGAAATTTCCTCACATTTTAGAAAACAAAAAATAAAAACTTGAGGAAAACATTCTAAATATAGAGCCACAGACACAACCTGGAAGCCAATCAAATGGCGGAGTGGAGGATCAATCAGGAATAATGACTCTTATCCAAAATGGAACCAAATCAACATATATGATAGTATCAGAGCAACAAAACGCGTAAACACCCACTAAAAAGGAAGCGAGGGGCATAAAGAGAACCTATATATTTGAGAGCTAGGAATTATAAAAATAAGTCCCCTTGAAGGTTGATGACAATCAACTGGAAATATTAACAACCACTCCCAATGAAGGAGTGTGGCGAAAGGTGGAGAAAAAAATGGAAAAAAAGGGAAGCTAAGTGATTTTTATTACACTTAGCCCCAACAAATTTATGTAATATTTTTATATAGTTTTTTTTGTGTGCATTAGCCAAAATGATAACATGATCAAATGATTTCAGACATATATAAAATGTAATTTTGTTCATTGTTTTTTCGGTTGAATAAAATTACGATTTTTCTTCATATATATAAATATATATATATATATATATATATATATATATATATATATATATATATATATATATATATATATATATATATATATATATATATATATATATATATTCTCTACCTGATCCTATCATGCTAATTTTGATTACTGCTTGATTAGCCTGGAAATATTGACCTATAATTATTAAGTAATATTGGTATATATCGACACTTGTGAATGTGTAATTTTATTTTACGGATATGAATTTTTATTGTTTGTTATTATTTAATTATTAATTAGTTACCAAGGTGTCTTTTTAAATATTTTGGATAAGATATGGTCTTCTCCATTTTATTTCTAAATTAAATATCCATATTTCAATTCCGAATGTGTCTTCTCAAATTTACTTTTGGAAGTGTGGGAGGTATTCATGGAATTAATGGTAGGTGGTTAAGGTGGATGAGAGGAAGAGACATAAAGGGAAGAGGATGAGATGAGAAGGGGGGGTCCTTGGTCATTGTTTTGGCATTGGATGCTTTTATTTTGGGGGAGGAATGTGGAGAAGGATAAGGGAGAGAATGGAGAGAAAATTGAAAGAAATAAAACATGGCTCCATTGGAGAGTGTTGATTTTAACTTGGACACACTATAGCTAGTTGGATTTGGGCTCGGAGGGTTAGGGAACTTATGGAGGTCCCTTGGGCTAGGAACAATTCCTAGTTGGATGGGAGGTAAATTCAGACGGGTAGCTAGGAGGAGCATCCCAACATAGTCAAAAACATCTCAACCAAGCTACTGAAACAAATTTCCTTCCATTTGTTGCTTTATTTATGTAAATTGTTGTAAATGAATTTTATTACATGTTTAATATGTTTTCGATCAAATTTTACTTGTATGTTTTTATCAAGTAAATGTAGAGTTATAAGAATGTTATTTTTTGCTTATTGTAATTCAATTAAATGATAAATTTGGTTTAGTTAGAAGACCTAGGTTAGGTATTCACATATGGTATTAGGCTCGGTTCAAAATTTGAGGCCTAAATCCACCAACCCTTTAGAGCCTAGATTCAAAATCTAGCCCTAAGACCCACTTGCACACCCAACATAAAATTCCCATTCATGAGGAAACATTGAATTCCAACCGATTTAAACCCATACACTTGAAAAATTATTTGTTCCACAACTAAACCCATTTTATAAATACACATCTACCAAAATTATTGTTAGTGAAAAAATCCCCATTAAAGAAGCTCGGGGAAATGTCCTATCTATTAAAATAAAATAAGATAAAATAAAAACTCAAGAGAACAATGCTGATAATAGTAATACATCTTCATAGGTTTTTCCTCGTTGACATCGTAGACGAAAGGATGAAACGAAAGAGATGGATAAGGAGATAAACATAATGATTGGAGGTTAATGATATTTTTTTTAACTATCAAGAATGAACCATGTATTCTCATTTTCATGAAATACTCAAATATACATTATTACTTGGAATATATCCAAATCGTTTGAGGCCCAAAAAAAAATACAATATAACTAAGGATTAATACATCTCCTCATTATGTTATTGTAGATTTCACTTCTCATTACATTACTATATATTTTAGAGAATAGTAACCATAAAATGAATGAATCGACCCTCTTCTAAAATTTTGACCCGTTGGAGTTAGTATTTCACAGCAGGATATCTTTCGATTCATTGACTTTGGAGGTGAGGTAATAACGTCCACCTGCATATGGATGGTTGGATACCATCACCTTTCTATGATACTCCTTTATCTTATCAGCTGATGCGCCTTCCCTGATTCCAAGAATGAGTGCAGGGTTGAAACTCAAAGGTGGGTTACACTTTCGTGAGAAATGCACCCATAAATTTCTCTCTGACCAAAAGTTTAGACGAACTTTTGAAATTAATTTAGCTTTTTTTTTTTCGTCATTTTTCGTACTTATTCCTCCATTTACATTAATGGAGTCGGTAAACAGATTTTTGACCAGAGGTAGAAAAGTCAGTGTTAAAAGTTTGAAATAACTTGTTCTTATAAATATAGCAGCCCTCACATCACGAAATGATTTTCTACAATTTCAGTTTGGCATTGCGTGACTATTGTTTGGCGTTGTGTCATTGGCATGTGCTTCCTCGTCTCAGTTCCAGGTAAGTTTGAAGTGCCCGAATGTTATTATTTTTACACAGTTTCAAATCTTATCATATTTTGGTTAATTTTGTTATGTTTTTGTAGGATTTGTGGGTGTCCTCAGAGTGCTCTTCCTTGTCTTCTCATCTACTCTGCGGCCTTGGCATGCTCCTCATCTACTGTGAATTCTATGTCCTCAACGTGCTCTTCCTCGTCTGCTATGCATTCTACGTCCTCAATGTGCTCGTCCTCGTCTCGATTCTAGGTAAGTCTATCAAGGAGCCCAGAATATTTGTCAATGGGAGGTGTAACTGGTACTATATAATATTAATTCTATTATGATACTATATAGTTATCATAATAAACCTGTGTTGATTGTGCTCTATATTTTTTTAATTAACATATACATATAAAAATATTTACCTAAAGATAAACACATTTCCTACTTATAATTATGATAATATCTCTCTTCATACGAACTTCTCACTAAAGGATTTCTATTGATTGTGTTGAGCCATTCAGGGAGAGAAATCTTGGAAGAAATTTTGCGATGAAATTTCTGAAATTAAATTTGACAATGTAAATACTCTTATGATTTTGGGTGCGAATTTTAGAGATAGTGTTTGCAGTTGTAGCTCTAACTCTAAGTCTAAATAAATGATCCGTATTTATGCAGGAACACAATAAAATTCAGAAATACACATAAACGCAGAGATACAAAAAAAATAAGACTTCATTTCATTAATATCACATAACTGAAATATGCTTATAGACAGAATGGAAATAAACTATCTAAGGCACTGGTAGCTTATCTCTAAGAAGAGATGTGGTGTCTATAGGCCTCTGAACTATGTTACAATGAGGCTCAAAGGCCTATTGATTATTTAGAAATAATGGAAAACCCTAAACATCCAAAAATCTAAGCCTAGGAGATGAAACACCAAACTATGGGCCCTGTTGGGGTAAATTGGTACATCAATTTCCTACGGTTGTAACTTTGGCATACGATCTCCGTTTGATGCACATGATACCTCATTAGAAAGATATATCTGAAGACTACAATTGTTTCCTAGAACAATATTTCCCAAAAAATGTCGTTTAGAGCCTCAAAATGGCTTCGGAAGTTAGGACCTGAATAACTGCTAAAAATAGTAAATTGTGCTACAATTAAGGAAACTGAAGAACTGAAAGAAACAATGGTGGGACTCTAAGTGGAATATGTAGGTGGCCACCAATATACACCTAGATCAATAAGGGTATTAGGAGGAGGGTATATGGTGCTCTACAAAGCCTGGTTTGGCTGAAGTGGGGATTTGGCTATTTTATTCTCTGTGTATTCCCCTGAATATGTTCCCACACCTAAAAAATGCGAAGAAGACAAAGATGGCTGTGCATTTCTCGAATACTCTTTTGTCGAGTGGGTTGACTAGGGAAGTTTGGTTTACTCTTCTTCATTCTTTATTAATGTTTTTATGGTTGGAGTTATGGATGATTGGGCTGGAATTTGGAGCACTTGGAAATAGCCTGTATGCAATTTTCTTTCCCCAAAACAAGAGACTTGGCTGGTATGAGTATATGCGTGTAATTATCCAACTGTGTGGCACCAGGCATAGTATGTTTATGGATAAGACACATTTCATGTTTTCTATTATCTATAATTCATGAATACTGTTGTGTTTACCGCATCAAATCTATCAGTGTTATGCATAACACAATAAATATTTTAATGTCAGTTATTTATATTTCTCTTATGGTTTCGATTTTCATCTTCAATATTTGTGGACAAAATATTTTATTATTATCCTGCAGCAGACAGAGATATGGAAATTGATATCTGGTTGAATTTAAATTAGTTGTAGGTTTCACTTAAAATTAAACCACTATTTGTATAGTCTACCTTACAAACCAAAAATTATATATATTTTAAAATATTTGAATTCATTTTTTTTTTAACTTTGATTGGTTCTGATATCCATGTTTCTTTTCCAATCCACATATTATTCATTGGGATAGAAATTGTAGCCTATGGAAGCATAACAACTCCCATTACCTTTTACTTCTGCCCACATTAGAGAATCTATCCTAAAAATTATCATTAATTTAAAATGTAACATTATTGCTCAATTTCAGTTCTTTTGTGGTTTAGTCCTAACAGAGTTAGTATTTCCATGGAACAATGAATTTTCTAGTTTTACATTATAATACTATATACCATATCATATGTGCATTCATTCTATTTATACATTATTTACTCTACTTTCAGTTATAATGACAGTAATTTCAATAAAGAAAGAAAGAATGTTTCATATGACAATTTCATTTAGCTTGTAAATCAATATATATATATATATATATATATATATATATATATATATATATATATATATATATATATATATATATATATATATTACCATGTTGTTTCCTGAATAATATCATTAACTCGAAATGTAACATTACTACTCAATTGAGTAGAAAAATACACCTTCCATAAAAAATCAATTTTCTTTGTTACACTCTGGAGCAACAAATGCAAGTTCTGCAATTCTCGGCACTTTGTGCTTCAAAGTTGAAATGGTGAGGCAAATAAATAAATAAGTTTAACGATATAAATAAATTTAATAGGATCTTAATTGTTATTGAAGTAGGGATAAATTTAAGGATTTGATTTTTTTTCAAAGAAAGTGCTATGAGATTATACATTTCAACAGAGATTTAAACCCATCACGACTATAAACACAATATGTTGAATTTTTATTGAAGTAAAAATGGGATTTAAATTTAAGGATTTGATGTTTTTTTTTCAAATAAAGTGTTATGATATTATACATTTTAGAAGAGAGATTAAACCCATCATGACTAGAAACACAATATGTTGATTGAACAAAAATGATCTTTTATGTACACATAGAAAATTCGCTGCAATATTTTTTTTTGTACAAATATATAATTGATTATAGTACTGTCTATTAAATTTTATAATAGATGTTTCTCTACAATTTGTCTTTCTGTATTACAATATTGTATTTTTTTTATAAATAATTCACTACCATATGATACATATATACTTCACTACGCTATTTAGGAAAAGAAAGCACACATATATACTTAGATTTGAATTGGTCCTTTCCTGCATAAAAAATATATTGTGTAGGGAGGATACAATGTAAATACTAGCTCTTATTAGCACAATATGTACTTTCCATAAAAAATATAACATAAATTTGAACTTCAATGGAAAAAAAATGTGCCTAATTTCCTATGATAGTAAATTTCATCGTGTTGTTATGACTCCATATCTTACCACCTGTGTATGACTTGCAACAATATTAATTTTACAATCTCAAAGTCCATGCAATCATTAGGAATGTATGATTATCACTGTTCAATAAACATTTTGGTGCCTATCACAATGGCGGGTAACATATGACTCTTTCTTGGGGACAAGTTCTCCCTATGGGATTGCTTGATAATATTAGAATATCATCATGAAATGAGGTGATTCCAATTTAAGTTCATAGTCCAATGTAACCACCTCAAAATTGTATCTAAATGATGGCCCTTTCCCTTATTCTTCATCATCATGGAGAAAAATAAAGCATCAAATATTGGATACATATAGGTTGTGTCCTCTTCAATGCTAGACCACAAGCCAATTCGAGAACCTTCTAGTAAACAAAATGTTGTACCTCAAAACTCAATATGGTCTAAAAAAAGATGGGTTTACCACACAAGAACTAATTCAAAATATGTTTTAAAAATCTTCAATAATCGAATCCAAAAATTTTCAATTAGCTTCCTCGACATTGCAACCACAATATTCAAAATATTATGGGGTTGCACTTATTGAAAATCTGTGACAATTCTTTACTTCAAGATATCCCTCATCTTTTTGGTTTTCATGTCACCGATATGAAAACATTATATCCTAAATTTAATACAATGAACCTCAAAAATAATATACCACCAATCTCATAAACATGAGTTCGATTACAAAATATTTCAAATTTTAGAATTTCATAATAGTTTGATTGAAAATAATGTTGTAAAATATTTCAAAAATATCCACAGGAATATTAATAGAGTGAAGCTAGGAATATTAATATCATGAGTAGCCTTCTATCCACAGAGAAGCTAACGAGAAATATTCTGCTAATAGTGTACGTTGCCTTTGTGTTGAAATTAATAAGAAGGAATTTCCCCATACTTTTAACAATAAAATTACAGAAAAAAATAATACCCCTTCACAAATTTTTCTCTGAGATGATGGCTTGATCTTTGGAAAAAATATCTCCATATTCATCAAATGTATTTGTTAAATTCAAAATTAAATACATTTATGTGGAAGAAAAAAATAGGATGAGAGGTTAATATATGTGTTTCTATAGGAAGGAGGCTCACTCTTTGAGTATAAAATGTCATTTAATGTTGTTTGATAATATGCCCCATTATGGGGTATTGATTTCCTCGTAATTTTGGTAATAATAAAATATAGGAAAAATGCATTTCAACCAAATTCTATAGTCTATAGTTGTCATTGAGGAATTGATTAAAATCCGTCAACATAGTTTCATTTCCATGTTGATCATAACTATCAAATAAGGGATAATCCTTAGAATAAACCACCTATGATTTGGGATGACTACATGTCAGCTACTATTCAACAAATTCAACATTTTTTCTATCTTTACCTAAAGATATCCCTAATATTCTTGGTTTTCATGTCACTATTTTGTTTGGATATAAAGCATGAGAATATGGTCTAAAACAAATATGAGTTTAAAACAAACAAGAACTCTACATACGAAGATGGGTTTACCACATAAGGCCTCTACATATTCATTTGAAATATGTTTAAATCCTCAATAATCTAATCCAAAAAATTTCGGTTAGTTTCCTTGCCATTGCAACCACAACATTCAAAAATATAGTGGGGTTGCACTTGTTGTAGATATGTGGCAATTATTTACTTCAAGATATCCCTCATATTCTTGGTTTTTTGGTCACTAATTTGTTTGGATAGAAAGCATGAGAACATGATAATGGGTTTACCCACAAGAACTCTACATATTCATTTGAAATCTATGCTTATCTTCAATAATCTAATCCAAAATTCCAAAATTACTTTTCGATTACACACCATAAACCTTCAAATTTACTTTTCGATTACACACCATACACCTCATAGTGGTCCACTCATTTTCATTGGCGGTAAACTATTATAAAACTTTTAGCTAAATTCAGGGATGTTCCTAGTGTTTTTGGAAACCATGTATGTCATTCCTGCCATAAACTAAGGCATTTTCAATAAATGAATTTAATAATTTATTGAATTTTTTTTTTTTTAGGGATAAAAAAATCCCACTAAACATGGTTGAAAAATGGACATTATGCATAGATGTTTCTTGGTATCCCAATCCAGGGCAAGCAATGATTATATATGTGCTATGCAATATTGCGACGAACAAAGTCCTCCAAATGAAAACAAATATACCTAGAAGAACACAAAACAATGAAACATATTATATTGCATTGATAGAAGACTTGGGGACAACTAGGGAGTATGGATGCAATGGAATTATAATTTTCACCAATTATGAACTTGTGTGCAAATAGATGAAATGCATGTATCAAGTTAAGAAGGAGAGGCTAAAAGAACTGCATGGAAATGCAAACAATATTGTTAGACAATTTCAATCATTTAGTATAAGACATTGTGAAAATGTTAATAGGATGTATAGTGATCTATTGTATCATGGGGTAATGCCAGTTTGAGATTCTCGTGTCAAAGATGAATTAGTGTTAAGAAGCTACTCTCCATCAAAATTTATTGATGGACATTGTAAGATATCTTTGATATGTCTGTGTTTTTTAGTTATAAATGTGTCGTTTTAATGACCATGTGTTTTTTCAATTATATTCCAAGTGTTCCCCGACTATGTAAGAACAACTTGGTGAACTTCATGTTTTATAAATTTTTGTATTCAATTTTCAAAATGTGCACTACTTCAACAAATTTGTGTTTAAATAGTCAAGTGAGTTTTACACATCAATTTGTGCTTCAAGTTTTTTGTTTTAAGTTTGTGTTCAAGTTGTGCTCCAACATTTGTGTAAATTACATCAATTTTTTAAATTCTTTTGAAATGTGTTTTACGTTTGTGTTCAACTTGTGCTGCAACATTTGTGTAAATTGCATCAAATTTTTGAATTCTTTTGAAATATTTTGAAATAGTAATTATAAAAATAATTTTAAATGAATGAGGTAAATTTTTAAACATCGTCTATCTATATATCTGTAAATATCCATATATATCATGGATGACCATTTTCCAGGTGATTCTTTGAGGTGAACATCAATAGAGTCTCATGCATCTATGAGAGAGGGGGATCATGGATCGGGGGATGGTATTTATATTAAATGTGCAAGTTTTTAAATGATATTTGAATATAATCTTATGCACATGTGCATGTGTATCCATATGGAATTGATTTTTTTGTCAATTTAGTGAGTTAAGTAATTTTTTAATAAATTTCATTTTTTTAAGAGTTCGGAGGAAAAGAGCATCTACTCGATCAATGGAGGGCTATGGCTCATGCAATCGTGATATATATACATATATATATATTATTTTCTTTTAAATGATAAATATGTAGAATCATATGTATGTATGTATGTATGTGTATATATATTTGAATTGAATAGAAATTCTAATTTTTTTTATGAAGCTCCACTCTCATTGCGTGAGGGTGGTGGCAGTGGTACACATTCCCCCGGTGGCCAATAAATGGGTGGTCATGCTGGTTCTCAACCATCTCCAGGTGGGCATGATGATGCTCAGCCGTCTTGAGGTGGTCCTCAATCTCAATCTTATTATCATGATATATATATATATATATATATATATATATATATATATATATATATATATATATATATATATATATATATATATATATATATATATTTTATGTTAAAAAATAAATTTGTACATTTTTTAACATGTTTTTTTATTTATACATAATTTTATATATTGATGCAGAGGGTGAAAATGTTGCTCGAAAAAGATGTAGGCCAAGTCGCGTAATTAAGGAAGAACATTGTATACCAACCACAACTTATCCATATGAAATTCCCAATTATATTCCTTGGGAAAAAAACATCCAACAATTCACATTAGAAAAGTGCAAAAGTATTTATTCAAATTTTAGGAAAGATATTGGGAGTTTGAAGCTCCTTGTAGAGAGTTGTGAAAGCATAGAAGTCGTTACTCACTCTCTAAGAACACTTGTAGATGTTTAAAAAAACCTTGGGCTAACCACCGATACCTTTGTAGAAATTATGAGGCAAAGAAAGGAAGTAGTAATGGGTTAAAAACAAGGTTACAAAACAAATGGAAGCATCTATGTTTAGTTTCAAAGAAGGGCCGAAAAGAAAGATGTTGAAGGTGCAATATTTCAGGCACCCTAATATAGCCAGCCATTTATATGATAAAAGCCTTGCAGCCTATGGAAAAATACCACAGAATGACGATGATCCTTTTTATTTTGAAAAAATATTTTATGAAAAAATATTTTTGAGAATGAAACCCAATTATAATGACCTTCCTTATGAATTTTTTGGTCCTAGGAAAGGTCGATTGTGTGACCGTAAGGACGTTAAGTGTGATACTAAGTTGTCTTGTCCTGAGCCACCTTTGGTAAGCCAACCTCCTTGTGTGGAAACTTGGTGGCTAGAGATGAATTCCACTTCTCAAACTAGTCAAGAAGCAACGGATGCCATCATAAACAACGTTCAGACTGGACTTGGTGGAATTGATATTGGTATGAATCGTCAGAGAGCATAGGATAATGCACATGCTAATTTTTTATATAATAAATATGAGGAGATAGACAACATGAATATTGAAGAGCTTATAACATATGAAAACCATTATCACAATGGTTGGCAGGACTTAATTCTTCATGAGGAAGGTGTGGGATCGATATGTGTTAATGGTTAGGGTGGATATTTAAATACAATTTGTAATATATATATATATATATATATATATATATATATATATATGTTTGTATGCGTGTGTTATTCTAACATAAATGTATCATATGCTCACCATTTGCAGTTTACACACACGTTGAATGAAATTTTTGATAATGTCACAGTCCAAGGTTCTAGTTCTGGCAATCGAGAGGATATTTTGGGAAATGTTAGTGTTTTTTTAAGATTTCATGTTGTTGATATACAATTATTATTCTAATATTATATCTACCTATCATGAGGTGTATATTTTTAAAATATATAATAATGTGTACACGCATATATAATAAATGTTAAGAGATTCCTCTTCTGTTTAATGTTTTTGAAATGGAGCCACCATCTTATTCCCTGTTAGGAGATGTGGAAAATAATCCACTGTCACAAGTATTAAAATTTTCACTTATGTTTCAAGTTATAAATTGAAGTGCAAGTTTCATTAAAAAGTGAGATAGATCTTGAGTTATTTTACAGTTTTAAATTTTTTTAATTTTAGGTTTGTGGAGATGATTTCTATTCTCCAAGGAATTTAGCATCGATGATAGGGATAGGAATATCCAAACAATTTGAATAAGTTGTATAACATTTTTTTAATAAATTGCATTATTTTAAGAATTTTCATTTGCATATATATATATATATATATATATATATTACAGTTTATCCAGGAGGATGCATCGATGCAGGGCCAACACGGACAATGGAGGGGAACTACATGAGGTATTGCATGATTTATTTTATTTTATTTTTCAATTTTTTATTTTTTTTATTTTTTTATGAAGTTCTACATTCTCATTCAATTTTAAGAGATTAAATTTTAATTTTAATACATACATAAATTTCTTATACATGTATATAGATGCAATTACACAGCTTGTGTTGGTTCCCCATTATTCGGATTAGAGCACAAGGAAGTTGCTGGAAAATACATTTCAGCCAAATTCTCTAAATTGATGCATAACATTTTATTTAATCTAGTATTTTTATAGTACTTCTTATATTTACTTTCGGATGAGAGCACAAGGAGGTTGCTGGAAAATACATTTCAGCCAAATTCTCTAAATTGATACACAACATTTTATTTAATCTAGTCTTTTTATAGTACTTATTATATTTAGTTTTCTATAACTTGATGCATGTGTAACATTTTACTTGACGGTGTTTTTATATCTAGTACATCTGAACTATATTTAATTTTATTAAATGATATAAATTTTGGACATATTTTACATTTTGGATAGTTGTTACATTTACTTTTATTGAATGATTTTAAATTTTGGATAGTTGTTACATTTTGCATGTCATCACATGTTGTTATAATGTTAGTATATGATAAGAAATAATGTTTTGTTTAACTTGTTCACATGTTGTTATAATGTTAGTATATGATAACAAATTATGTTTTATTTGACTTTTTCACATGTTGTTATAATGTTAGTATATGATAAGAAATTATGTTTTGTTTAACTTGTCGATTTGTCACTTGTTATTTAAAATGAATCTAGATTGAAATTGCAAATTACAAAACACATGTGGTAAATTATGCATTTGAAAATGTGAATGTTATAATTAGGTGTATATGTCTATTAAAGGTGATATTTAGGTACATTTTTCATGATCATGTGTCATTTAAAACAATCATAGATGGTTTTACATATTTAAGTTCATGAATATGTAGCAATGACTGAAGTACATTTGCATTTACTTCTTACATTTTGCATGTGATCGCATGTTCTTATAATATTAACTTAGATAATAAGATTATGTTCGGTTTAACTTGTTGTTTTGTCAAGTTTGTTATTAAAATTAATCTAGATTGAAATTGAAAATTACAAAACACATGTGGTACATTATGCATTTGAAAATGTGAATGTTGCAATTAGGTGTCGATGTATATTAAAGGTGGTATTTAGGTATATTTTGCATGATCATGTGCCATTTAAAACTATAATAGATGGTTTTAAATATTTAAGTTCATGAATATGTAACAATGATTGAAGTACATTTGCATTTATTTGTTACATTTTGCATGTGATCACATGTTGTTATAATGTTAACTTAGATGATAAGATTATGTTTTGTTTAACTTGTTGTTTTGTCAAGTTTGTTATTTAAAATGAATCTAGATTGAAATTACAAATTACAAAACACATGTGGTACATTATGCATTTGAACATGTGAATGTATAATTAGGTGCATATAAAACATTATGCATGTGAATGTTATAATTGGATTTCTATTAAAGGTGATAGCTAACTTTTAATATAAAGTTGTAAAAGAACATGCATAAACATAAGTTATAAAATTGCATTATAAAACATGACCATGAAAAATTTCCATGATGTGAATGTGGTTTGATGATTTTCAAGGTTAAATACATATCTAAGTTCATGAATATGTAGCAATGAAAGTAAATTTGCATTTAATTCCTACATTTTGCATTTGAAACCATTCTTATAATGTTAATATACAATACATAGATGTCTAAAAAAAATCATAAAATTTTAAAAGTGCATTAAAAAATATGGTATACAACATTTTTCATTAATGTACATAGAAAGGCTACTATAGATGTTCGTTGATAGTTAAATTTTAATATAGTAAAACTAGAAATTACAAAGCATGGTGTACAGATTTTGCATTTGAATGAATCTTATAATTTGTTTTAGATGTCTAAAACAATCATAACTTAAAATTGCATCATCAAATATGCTAGATACATACATTTTGCAATAATGGCATAAACTTAACTAACATGTGCACATTAAAAATTGCATTCATGTATGCATTCATGTATGATATTTATTTATTTATAGAGATCTTGGATTGGAAAATATAGAGATGAGTTGTGGTATTTATTTATTTATTGAGATCTTGAATTGGAAAATATGGAGATGAGTTGTGATAGGGTTTTTGGTTTATTCTTTGGCTTCAAGGAAAATAAAAGTGTTTCAAAATGTTTCATATGACTATGAAGGAGTGATAAACTCCTTTGTAAACATGAGGACATATTGTTCGATGGTGCAGTTCACTACATCAATTGGGAAGTTGAGCGAAGGGTTTTTATGAGTTGTTCCTGTGGATGTTCACAAGAGTTTATTGTGGACATTTGGTTATTTTTTCCTATATATCCCATCTAAGATCGACTTCACATCAACCTAGAAGGAAATGATCAATCTTTGAAAATATAATTAATAACTCATGGAAGTGTTTTTTCTCTGGGACGATGTAGACGGTTGTCAAACAATTTCACATTTCTGTTAGATCAGACCTCTCCTTCCTGTGCAAGAGATAGGGTTTTTATTATTGCGAGGGTCTTTACATGCATCACTAAAGATCTAGATCACATGCTTTAGAAAACATGTTGGGTATGGATCAAAGGTTTGTAGTTGTGCTCTCTTGAGGAAGCATATGAAAGTTGATTAAGATGTGGTTGGATGTGGAGGGATGGTGGAAAACATAGAATTTGAACACGAATATTCCAACTATAAGGCGCATAATGGATATGGACCCAAGGTTCCTAAGTTGGACCCATTCATAATTAATATTTAATTGGCAAAGGGAATCCAAAGTTGTTTATGAATCTCCTATTTGACATTAAGAAAAAGACAAATACCAAATCTTTGTCAAAATTAAAATGGGAAGGCCACAATCTGTTGTCTTTGGGGCATAGATCTAGTGGAAAAACTAAAGAAAAACATCCAAAGCGACTGTGGATTACTATTAACACAGTAAGTTTTCATATATATGAAGGAAAAGTGCTTTGGGACTCTCTCCAGCTAAACTATTATGGTGTGGAAAAGTATTCTACCATACTTTTAAATCTCACGATGAGGGATCCACAACTTTTAGAAACCTTAATACAACTCCTAGAAACCCTAATGGATATATATGGTTCAATCTAGTTCAAGGATGCACTAAAAGAGAAGCCTCTCGCTCCATGTGATTAGATCTAAAATGTTCCAGGACCTTAAATTATCGAGCAAACGGACAAGGTACACACTATGGACATAAAAAACTCTAGAGGTAAAATATTATTTTTTTTATCTACAATATAAGGCTCTAATATGCCAATTTAATGGTTCCTATCTCTGAATATTTCTGTCTATGGGTGTACTCTTATTGGGCAACAAATTGTGATCTCTAATTGTTCTTTAAATGATTCTTCATAATAAAGTTTGATAAACAACATGATATGAAAAAAATTTTAAATAAAGGGCCATGGTTTTGGGGTAGAGTTTATCTTTTTGTTACCCCATGGTTCCCATTGTTTGATGCAACAAGCAAGGTGGTAACAACAATGTGGTTTGGGTGAGTTTGCCAAATCTCCCTCTTACTTTTTGGCACCATAAATTCTTGGAGGGTATCATAAATACTTTGGAAAAATTCAAAATAATGGATCTGAACAGAACAACAAAATGAATCTTTACATTTTCTAGGATATGTTTAAATATTGGTCTTCACAAAGGTCTTCCCGATCGTCTTATTTTAAAACATGAAAACTTGCATTGGACATAGGTGTTAGATTATAAGAAGAAAACATTAATATGATGATCCAAGTAGATATTGGTGGCGACCCTCCTATTAAACATGGACCCCCACCATTGTTTCTTTCATTTTTTTCATATTCCTTTATTGTAGCACAATTTACTATTTTTGGTAGTTTTTCGTGTTCTAAACTTCCGGAGCCTTTTTGAGGCCCTAAATGACGTTTTTTTGGGGAAACCACATTCAAATAATATGAGTCCAAGACTTGATATTTGTTGTCACCAGTTGTAGTCCTCTTGTAGATATTTCTAATGATGTATCATGTTCTTCAAGCGAAGATAATATGCCAAAGTTATTGTCCCGGGAAATTGATGTACCAATTTACCTCGACGGGGCCCATTGTCTAGCGTTTCATCTCCTAGGGTTAGGTTTTTGGATGTTTATGGTTTTCCATTGTTTCTCAATAATAAATAGGACTTTGAGCCTCATTGTAACATAGTTCAGAGGCATGTAGCCACTACATCTCTTCTCAGAGATAAGCTACTAGCGCCCTAGCTAGTTTATTTCCATTATGTCTGTAAGCATATTTAAGTTATTGGATATTAATGAAATGAAGTCTTATTTCTACTGCATCTCTGAATTTATGTATATTTATGAATTTTATTACGTTCCTGCATAAGTATGAATTAGTGGTATCAGAGTGGGATGCTCTTTCTCGATCCTTCTTTGCATGTCCCCAACTAGATCAGGGTATACGTAGTTAGGGTTTGATCTAGTTGAACCTTTACAAGATCAGCCTCGCAAACCCCAATGACTGCTCATGGGGGACGGAAAAAAAGACGAGGGAGCAGGAGATCCTATCAAAATATTGCTCGAAGAGGCCCTTGAGAAACAAAGGAATGCAATGATAGATAAATTTGACCAGATTCTTCAATGACCACCCACCGACGACGCATCTGCATCCAGAAACCACTCTGGAGGCGCAAATCATTTTAAGGTACAAGTAAAATTTGACATTCCCATATTTGAGGGCCAAATAGATGCATACATCGTAGATAAGTGATTGAATCTATTAGAAGGGTATTTCTTGATTCATGACTTTTCCAACCGAGAAAAGATTACTTTTTCACTCCTCAAAGCCACCCCAAACTAGTTGGGATCAATAAGAAAGGTCCTATGGAACAATTAAAAATCACCACATGTAGTGCATCCTCTTCGATCGCCCCCCATGTCAAGGGTTGGTGGGAAACCTACTGTGAGAAAAAGGAAGAGAGGGAACCCTCTCTATTTTTGGTCACACCTACTTGGAATTATTTACAAGATGCCATGAAGGAAAAATAACATCTCGTGGGGAGATATGAGGAAAAGTACATACAATGGACTACGATGTGGCAGTAAAGGGATCAAGATGTGCATGAGGGGATGAATCTGTTTCATACCCTACGCACAAATTTGGGTCTCAAATATTTGGAGAAATATTTTGTGTTGAAGTACCAAAAATGTCTACACATATATGTTTAGTAGGAAATGGATTTCCTCGACATCTCCTTGCTTGGTGCAACATACCGATGCTACCAATATTGAGAAGAATTTCAAACAGAATAAATGAGACTTTGGATCTGTGAATTAGAAGCAAGGGAAAGGTGACCCCAAACCATAGAACAAAGGACAAATCCAAGGCAGGGTGACACATGATAACCCGCCAAAGTGACAAGAAAAGAACAACACCATGAATCCAAAGAAGGACATGGGAAATTAGTGTAAATTCCATAAGAGCTCCACTCACAACACAAGTGAGTGTCGGGCCAAGTAGTCATTGGTGGCCGAATTGAAGTATTTTGAATCGGATTCATGCTCCTACTCTGAATCAGAACCCAACAATGGAAGTGACAAAGGGAATAAAATTATAGATGTGTAGCCCAATGCCACCATTGCCACCACGAAGATCTAGAGGAGGAGGAGTGTGTATTCAATTCCCAGATGTGGGTAAATGGTTCCTTGATTCAGTTCATTGTCGACAGCGGGAGCCAAAAGAACCTTATTTTAGCCGAGGTCATGAAGCGGTTGGGCTTGCCAACAATAGCACACCCAAAACTGTACAACATCGGGTGGCTTCACCAAGGATGTGATCTCTGTGTCACCCAGCAATGTTGTCTCCGCGTCACCCAACAATGTTGCCTTCCCTACAACACCAAGCCCTTCATGGATGAGGTATTATGTGACATTTAACCTCTTGATGTTTTTGATGTATTATTAGGCCAACCATACTTGTGTAAGCGACATGTTGTATATGGGTCCTGGCCTTGCGTTGTTATTGTTATTTTTGGAAATAAGTTGTACAAGATACCAGAGGTAGCACCGCCTGCCACCATCGCTTTGGTTATTGTAAAACAATGCAGTAAGATCATTTCCAAAACTGGGAAATTTGTTTTCTTGATGATTTTCCCTCAAGGCAAGAAGAATATTGGGGCCACGACCTCTAGACAAGGCTCCTCCACATCATACAAAAAAATGAACAAGGTTTTGGAGGAGTATGGGGACATCTTCACCTCGCTTGCAGGGGGGCCTCTATACTGTCAGGTCAAGCACCCCATATATATGACCCTAGGTGTGTTGCTACCCAATGGACCAATCTATCGATGCTCTGTTCTAGAGAACGATGGAATTGAGAAATAGATTCAAGAGTTGTTGCAGAAAGGTCACATCCGGCCAAGTTCATCACCCTATGGGAGCCCGATCATGTTGGTGCAGAAGAAGGATGGGACTTGAAGACTATGTATTGACTATCGGGCTCTGAAAAGATCACTATTTGTACTAGGTACTCGATCCCACTGATTGATGACCTTCTAGACACACTCAAGGGGAAAAATATTTCAGCAAGATAAGATTGAAGTCTGGGTATCACCAGGTACCAATCAAACCCGCTGACGTGTGGAATACTGTTTTAAAGCTAAGGAGGGCCTGTTCGAATGGCTGGTCATGCATTTTGGGTTGATGAATGCTCCTGCAACCTTCATGAGGCTGATGGATGGCATCTTGCACCCATTCACCAACTCATTTTTAATTGTATACTTGGATGACATCTTGATCTTCAGCCAGACTTGGGAAGAGAACCTCCACCACATCCTACAATTCCTCCAAACACTACGGCAACACAGATTGTGTGCAAATTTGGAGAAGTGAACTTTTGGCATGACCCAGTTTCAGTATTTGGGATACATTATTGATGAGCGAGGGGTGCATGTGGATCCAGCCAAGATCCAAGTCATTCGGGATTAGCCAGCCCCAACCACTCTAATAGAGCTCCACATCTTTCTGGGTCTTGCTAATTTCTACCGCGCGTTCGTGTTTGGATTCTCTCATATTGCTTGTCCCTTGAGTCAAGTCACCAAGGGAGGAGAAAAATCAAAAGTCATTTGGTCGGAATCTCAATAGAAGGCATTCTTAGAGTTGAAACATTGCCTCTGCTCTACCCCAATGCTCATATTACCAGACTTGCAACAACCATTTGAGATCGAGACATATGCCTATGACTATGTTATTGGGAAAGTTCTTAATCAATAGGTGCATCTAGTGGCATATCACAGTGAGAAATTGTATGACACAGTCCGGAAGTATCCCACTTATGACTAAGAGATGTATTCCATTTTGCAGGCTTGTCAACAATGGAAGCATTACATTTTGGGGAAGGAATCGGTCATCCACACAGACCACCAACCCCTGTAGTTCATATAGACACAAGGGAAGTTGCAGAAAGATCACCATTAGAAGTGGTCCACATATCTTCAACAGTTTCATTTAAACATCAAGTACAAGATGGGCGGCACCAATAATTTTTCAGACTGCCTCAGCCGACCAATGATCGTGGCGCTAACCGCCGTGCTCAACTCTTGTGGGCACAAGAATTTTGATTGGTCGCTTCTCTAGAAGAGCGATCCAGAATTCAGCCACACACAGAAGACGCTCTTCGAGTGTAATTTAGTTCTAAATTTTCACCTCCAAGATGCACTACTATGTCACATGGGATACATTTGTGTTCCTTCAAGCGAGAATGCCAAGATGATTTGGGAAGCGCACTATAGTCGGGTCGCTGGGCATTTCAGGGTTGAGAAAATAGTGGCAGTACTACATAAGTATTTCTATTGGCCAAACCTTCGATAGGATGGTGAGAAGTACATAAGATCTTGCACTGCCTTCATCATTTCCAAACCGACCATCAAGAAGCAAGGCCTATATACTCCACTTCCTACCCCTATTCAACCATGGGAATCCATCTCCATGGATTACATGTCGGTCCTTCCTTCTCCAAAGCATGGTAACGAATTTGTTTTCGTGGTCATTGACATGTTCTTGAAGATAGCTATTATGGCGGCCTGCAAGAAGAATATCACAGCAGAAGCCACTACTAATCTCTTCTTTGAACGAGTGTGGATACACCTTTGGATCCCATAGTATATCATCTCAGATCGGGACAACAAGTTCCTCAGTACATTTTGGTCCAACCTCTAGTCAATGCTGGAAACCAAGCTCACGACTGTCAAACAATTTTACGCTTATGTTAGATTAGAGCTCTCCTTCCTGCGCAAGAGCTAGGGTTTTCATTCTCGCTAGGGTCTTTCCATTTGTCACCAAAGATATATATCACATACTTTATAAAACATGTTGGGTCTGGATCGAAGGTTTGTATTTGTGCTCTCTTGAGGAAGAATATGAAAGTTGATTGAGATGTGGCTGGATTTGGAGGGATGGTGGAAACAATAGAACTTGAACACGGATCTTCCAACTATAAGGCACATAATGGATATAGACCCAAGGTTCCTACATTGGACCCATTTATATTAATCTTTAATTGGAAAAGGGAATCCAAAGTTATTTATGAATCTCCTCTTTGACATTAAGAAAAAATAAAAATACCAAATATTTGTCAAATTAAAATGGGAAGGCCACAATATGTTGTATTTTGGGGAAACATATAGTGGAACAAAAAAATAAAAACATCCAAAATGATTGTGGATTACTAGTAACACATTAAGTTTTTATATATGAAGGAAATGTTCTTTCGGACTCTCTCTAGCTAGAATATTATGGTGTGGAAAATTATTCTACCATAATTTTAAATCTCATGATGATGGATCCACAACTTTCAGAAACCTTAATACAAATCCTAGAAATCCTAATGGATATATCTAGTTCAATTTGGTTCAAGGATGCATTGAAAGAGAAGACTCTCGTTCAATGTGATTAGATCTAAAATCTAGTCAGATCTAAAATTTTCCATGACCTTACATTATCGAGAAAATGGACAAGGTACCAAGTATGGATGTAAAAGACTCTAGATGTAAAAACATATTTTTTTGATCTACAATCTAAGGCTCTAATATGTCAGTTTAATGGTTCCTAGCTCTGAAAATTTCTATTTATGGGTGTACTCTTATTGGCTAATGAATTGTGATCTGTACTTTTGCTTTAAATGATTCTTCATAATAAAATTTGATAAACAATATGATGTGGAAAAAGTCTTAAATAAAGGGCCATTGTTTTGGAGTAGAGTTGAGTTTTTTGTTACCCCATGGTTCCCAGAGTTTGATGCAACAAGCATGGTGGTATCAACGATGTGGTTTGGGTGATTTTGCAAAATATCCCTCTTACTTTTTGGCACCATAAATTCTTGGAGGATATCATAAATACTTTGGAAAAAATCAAAATAATGGATCTAGACATAACAACAAAATGAATCTTTACATTTTCTAGGATATGTGTAAAGACCAACCTTCAGAAAGGTCTTCCCGATTGTCTTATTTTAAAACATGAAAAATTTCATTGGACATAGGTGTTAGATTATAAGAAAAAACCATTCATATGATGATCCACATGGAAATTGGTGGCAACCTACCTATTCCACTTGGATCCCCACCATTGTTTCTTTCAATTTTTTCAGTTTCCTTAGTTGTAGCACAATTTATTATTTTTGGTAGTTTTTCACGTCCTGAACTTCTGGAGCCGATTTGAGGCCCTAAACGTTGTATTTTTTGGAAACCACATTCGGAAAATATGAGTGAAATAATCGATATTATCTGTCTGTAGTTGTTGTCCTCAGATATATATTTCTAATGATGTATCATGTGCGTCAAATGGAGATAGTATGCCAAAGTTAGGACCCCAGGAAGTTGATGTACCAATTTACCCCGATGGTGCCCAATGTCTGGTGTTTCATCTCCTAAGGTTAGGTTTTTGGATGTTTAGGGTTTTCCATTGTTTCTAAATAATAAATAGGCCTTTGATCCTCATTTTAACATAGTTCAGAGGTATGTGTTACCACATATCTTCTTAGAGATAAGCTACCACTGCCCTATCTAGTTTATTTTCATCCTGTCTGTAAGCATATTTCAGTTATGATATATTAATCAAATAAAGTCTTATTTCTGTTGTATCTCTGCGTTTATGTGTATTTTTGTATTTTATTACATTTATTTCATATGATAAACTTGTTTTCAAATAGGTCAGTTGCAGAATACCATCCCACAATCCAAAAAGGCCCAAATAGGAAAAATAAGTAGGCCCCTAAGTTAAGGGGATGACAATTTCCTGACATTTTAGAAGAAGAAAAAAAAGATTGAGGAAAATATTCCAAACACAAAACCACAAACACAACCTCATAGCCAATCAAATGGAGGAGTGGAGGATTAGTCAGGAACAACGTCTCTTAGCCAAAAGGGCACTCAATCAACATAGATCATAGTATTAGAGCATTAGAACGTGAAGAAACCCACTGAAAAGGAAGCGAGGGGCATAAAGAGAACCCATATATCTGAATTCTTAGACTCAGAAAAAGAAGTCCCCCGAAGGCTGATGGCATGGAAATAGTAACAACTTCTCCCAATCAAGGAATGTGACAAAAGGTGGAGAAAAAGAAATGAATATAGGGAACACTAAGTGACTTTTATCACACTTAGCGTGGAAAATTTTATGTAATTTTTTATATAGTTTCTTCTTTTTTTGTGCATTACCCAAAAGACTAACATCATCAAATGCTTTCTAGCATCTGCAGAATGTAATTTTGTTCCTTGTTTTTAGTTTGAATATAATTATGATTTTCTTCAGGAAAAAAATAAAAATAAACAATATATATATCTATAATATAGAGAGACATCTTATTTATATAATTGATATGTAATATTGAAAAAATATTAATAACAAAAATTATTAATGTGCCTCATAAATAAAAATTTTCAATATGCATGTTGAGTAAAATATTATATTATAGAGAAAAAATGTCAGAAATTTTTTATTCCAATAACAAGTTCTCTCTAATTAAATGTAGGAGTGAAAATTGTAATACAAAATTGACTTGTAATAATTTAAAAAAAATATTAATAAAAAAATAATTCAATGTGCCCTTTTTTCTCTCTAGAGATAATATCCTATGTATATGTGTTTTATTTGAATGTGAATTATGCATATTATATAATACTAGTGAAAGTATAAAATTTCCTATAGTTAAAACATTTTATTAGTGTTTTTCTCAAAGCAACCATGGATTTTTTTTAACACCAAATCTACCAAGACTTAAGAAATTTACATTTTGAAATGTTTTCATTTTGAGAGATTTGATCATTTTAGAGCTTGATAAAATAGATACACACTCACATAAAATATATAATATAAATTAATAATTATAACAAATGGTATAAAGATATATTTATAAAAAATAAAAAGAATAATTAAATTATATTTTAAATATTTTATTTTGAAATGTTTTTTTTTTCTGAATAGGTCTACTTCTATATTGATACAAAATAAAATTACAAAGAGGCAGAGGCCTCAGGAGTTCTAGCCCAATTCTGCGGCATTCTCACATTACAATGCTGGTCATTGACAGACAAAACATGCTGGAAGCTGACCAAGAAAGCTATAAAAACTGTAACCTTAGCTGACTCAAAGAGATAATTGAATTCTATGACTGGATTGTGAACAGACCTTGACAGAGTGACATCATCAGAAATAACCAGAGTGCCTGGAATCTTACAGTTCCTACCCATTCCAGAACCCAAAACTGACATTTCAAAATTCTGAGTCAGCGCCAAAAATTGAAATCATAAACCGAATTATGCCGCCCACGCAGGGGAAACCGGAAGTTTAACAAAAGAGTGAACATGAGAGCTGGAGAACAGTAAAGCAGGAGCACCCAACTAGAATTGAACACCTCCATGCCAACAGAAACCAAAAATCCAGGAATGCAAACCTGATTAGACTTCATGAGATGAGAGAGGCTCTTCCTCAACGATAAGGCAATCAAATTTTTATGGATCGTCTTCATCAGGTGGAGGGCAATCCTTGCTTGCGGAGCCGCCGTCATTTGGAGCGCTGGGACCTACTTGCAGACCCACATCAACATTAACACCAGGATCAACATTAACACCAAGATCATCACTCTGCCGGATATCCTTCTAAGATATGTTGTGCTCGGCTTCCTCTTTAGTCTCCATTGGCTCGGCTTCCTCTTTAGTTGCCATAGCCGCTACAGGAGTAGCCATGACTTGTCCCGAGGAAGCTTCCCGGAGTTTGATGGTGACAGCGGCTAAGAGGGAGATATTGCTGAATGTGCAGGGGAATTGAAGACGAGCGTGGTGAGAGTGCGCCTTGGAGGAAAGACGAAAGTGCCTAGCTGGATTGGACTGATCTCGACCCCTTCCATGACCCCATCTGGAGGCAGGAAAGCGAACAGGGCCAAATTCTGAAGAGTAGGACGAAGAATTTGAGGTGGAGGGGGAGGACCTGCGGTTCACTTGCCCACAGGAGCTGCCTCTCCTGCAGTGCATTCTCGGGCGTAGTCGAGGCATGATATGAAGAGCAGAGGGAGAAAAAATGTTAGCTGAATTGTGGGAGCAGGGGAGAGCCGAAAGGATACTTGCTTGAGCCTGCAAAGGATAACTGGTTGAAGAGGAGGACAGGCAAAGGTGATTGCAGAAAGAGCTGTTGGTAAAATGGAAACCCGGCATTAAGTTTACACAGCCACCCAAAGCACATCAAATCCCTGTGCTGGTGCATGAGCAATGCTCAGCGGCAGCAAGGGAGCAACAGGTGCGAAGGGGAGGAGCACAAATGAGATCATCGTAGGGCGCCATGACTGAAGAAGGAGCAGGCAATCGTCGGGGGATGGGCTTCATTAACTCTGCATTGAAGACCTGAGTGGAAAAATTTAAGACCGACAACATGCGAGGTTGGATGGCGGTGGTAATAGGCCACGTCCCATCCCGCCAGTTCACCTGCGTACCACATACCCCGTTACCCACCCGCATCCGGGATTTTATTTTGAAATGTTATTTTAAAATTTATATTTTATTTTTATATTACAAAAATATATATGTCAATATATATATAAAAAGAGATGATCAATTATAAGTTTTGGAACACCTAATCCTACATGAGTAGGTGTGGAATGCGAAAAGTCACAATGGAGTCCAAGTGACCTTGGAATATGAAACCAAGAGTCACACCATTGTACTATAAATGTACATCATGTATAATGGAAAAATAAGAAAGCCTCACGCTTATCTTTCATTGTGTGTTGATTCTCTTGTGTGTGTGTGTTTATCTTTCTCATACACCATGTGTGTGTTAACATGGTGTTTAACAATAAGTATTTAAAAATTATTTTATAATACATATAATTCTTCATCATTTATATATATATATATATATATATATATATATAATTAACTTATGCAAATATTTAAAGGACTTATCATCTTACACTCTATTTTTAATAAAGGAAGTCTATAAAGAGTTGAAGGGAGGGTGTCAAATTTTAGGATTTTTTTATTATATAATAAATTTAAGGTTGGCTGAAATAAATTATTTTCAATAATTTAATATTAAATTTATTGACATCTGTAATAGTATGATTATGAAGATTTTGAGATGCAACATTCGGAATATCCAGTGTTAATTAAAAATGAAGACTGAATATTCAGAGTATGCCATCTCAAAATATACGGCACAGAAATGGAAAGAACCAAACTGCTTGATCCATCTGGGAAAATTGAAACGATGATTAGTTTTCAAAACTCCTTATTTCATTCCTACACGTCTCATTTAATTTCCCTTATTTCTATTCCATCGCTTCCTGATATTCATAGTGGAAATTCGTAGCAGATACTGTTTGAGGTACAGGCTGGTGCACGATTCCACATCGAGTCGAACAGAAAACATCAATGGCTTGGAACCTTTATTACTGTTCAAGAGATTCAGCTTGAGGCTGCAACGCTTTAAGACTTGTTCCAACGACATTTTATTTTAATCGGTTCTGCATTGCAGGTGACTAGTTTTGATAGCATCTAGTGAATCAACTCAACCCAACTCGTGAAGAGAAAGGGAAATAGAACACGGAGAGCTGCGATAGAGTTAATAGTCGTTATGCGGCCTAGACTCAGTTATGGGAATAATCAAATTTTCAGTAACCGCTGGAGCTGTTGGTTTTTTTAGCATATTTGATTTTGTATGAGGTTTTGCATATTTTGGTTTTTTCGCATATTTTATTTTGTATGAGGTTTCACATATTTTAATTTCACATATTCGAAGGCTTGTCATTTTTTTATATTCAGGTTTGTAAGGTTTGAGTGGTGACTCGATCTAATAGCAACATGTTTATATGGTTTGGTTGGAACAGATCAAACATGTTGTGGGGCATGCTTCACTAACAAGTTTGTAGGTCTATGGTGGTAGAAATTAACGAAGGAGACAAACTTTGGTGGAATCGGTGGTTCACTCTACCATTTGAGAGGAAAATTGTCCACGTATCTTGGTGGGCCAATTTTGAAGCTATATATATTTTTTTAAATCTCAAAATAGAAAACAAATTAATAGTAAATGTTAAAATGGCAAGGAAATATTACATTTTATGGAGAAAAAAACATTTGGGCCAAGTCAAAATTGTTTTAGCTCACAAAATAGGAAATTAGATTCGGGTAAATGCAAAACAATATCATGGTATTTTAAAGCGCACACTTGCCCGCTTTAAATGAAACAAATAAGAAATTTCCCAGAGAAAAAAAACAAAGAAGAGCAAAAAAAATAAAGAAGAGTCAATCATTTACACTCCCACAACTACACTTCTTACTTGATCATCATATCTCTATGTCCAAGAATTGATGAAGGCCAGGGCAAGGATGGAAATGTTGGAAGCCAAAGAACATGAAAGGGACCGAAAACTTTCAGAGATTACACTTGCAAATCAATGTTTAATGGAAGGTAATAGAATTTTAAAAGAACATGTAACAATGTTACAAGATTCTTTAGATGCAGGAAAAAGAAAATGGGAAAACATGAAGGCAACATGGAAAACCACGAATGAAGCAATGGCAACAAACAAAGATGTGATAATCTCTAAAACAACTAAGTTAGATACACAAATAGTTTAGCGATCAGTCCTGTTTGAAAATAAGGAAAAATAGAACAAGAGAACATACATTCCAAAAAAATTAAAAAATAGGGTTAACGACACTAATGGTTAGAGAATAGAGGAAAAATAGGATGTTAGTTCTCGTAGAGCACATGAAATAGAACATAAAGAAATAAAATAGAGGGAAAAAAACTTTATTATCAGGGGAATAAGAGAATGTGGAAATAATGAAATCACTTTCAATTTGACAAGGGGATTTTTCAAAGAGAAATTACAGTGGAGAGGGAAAATTTTCCAAGCAAGGAGGGTGGGAAATATATGTGAGGAGTGGCATCAAACCATCAAAGTAATCATGGAAAGTGTGCAAGAAAAAAACCATCTCTTAAGAAAAAAGAAACTCTTGAAAGGATCACACATCTTCCTAGATGAAGATTTAACTAGCAAGCAACAAGAAGGGAGAAGAGAAGAAGTGGAGAAATTTAGAGAAGCAAGAAACGAAGGGAAAAGAGCATGGTTTTATAATGGTAAAGCTTATAGATTTGAGGCTTCTGTGATGTATTTTGTTTGTAGAATCATATTCCGGATCCACCCCATATAAATAAACCATTAGACAATATTGTTATATAGTCCTCAAAAAAGATAAACCCCCCAAAAGCAATATATCCCAACAGGAATTTCATGCTGCGAGAGCCTTAAACCAAAACCATAATATTCTTGTCCTGAAATCTGATAAAGGAGGAGAAACTGTCATCATGAACCATAATGATTATAATGATAAGATGATTTATCACCTTAAAAACTCGGGTTGTTACGTAAAACTGAATAAGAAGCCCATAAAAAGGATCTCCAAAAATGTTCAACACTTGATAAAATTAAGGCACATAATATCAAAAATATAATTGAAAGAAATCCCCACACCCCTCATATCTATGGAGCCCCTAAAATTCATAAAGATGGAATCCCCATAATACCCATTGTTAACACCATCGGAGGTCTCACTTACCATCTGGCTAAACATCTTGCGAAGAAGCTTAAACCTATGGTTGGAAACACTAGTTCCTTTGTCAAAGATTCCACTCACTTCATTAATGAGATCAAACAATCAAAAATTGATGAAAATGACATCTTAGTAAATTTCGATGTGAAATCTATTTATACCAACATTCCCATTGATGAAGCCATGAAAGTGGTTCGGAACATCATAGATCTAGACTCGGCCAAATTAATAGAAATTTGTCTGAAACATCCCTTTTTCATTTTTAAAGGAGAAATCTATGAACAAACTTGTGGGGTTTCTATGGGATCTCCTCTATCTCCGATCATTTCCAATCTCTTCATGGAGGAATTTGAAGCCAAAGCCATTGAATCTTCCCCTCTTTAACCCAAACTTTGGAAAATATTCGTGGACGACACGTTTATTATTTAGCCACGTGAAAAAGAAAAACTGGATATTTTCTTACAACACCTAAATGCTCAATCTGATTCTATCTAGTTTACCATGGAGATAGAGGAAGATAGAAAACTTCCCTTTCTTGACATCCTAATCATTAGAAATAAATATGGTTCCATATCACACTGAGTCTATCGTAAGAAAATTCACACAGTTCAATACCTTCATGCTAGTTCTCACCATCATATGACTCAGAAACTTGGAGTTCTCAACACTCTAACAACTAGAGTTATGTGAATTTTTACCACGATCATTTTGAGCATGAGAAAAACCATCTTATGAATATTTTTGAAAAGAATGGTTTTAAGAGACAAGAAGGAACAAGAGCATTCAAGAATGCAGAAAAATATCCTAATAATAAAAATAAACAAACATTGAATGATAATATTGGAGAGGTTCACCTTCCCTACATAACACACACCACTCACAAAATTTCTCACATTTTAAAAAACAACAATATTAAAACCACTTTTAAACCTATGAACACCATTAGCAGTTGCCTAAAATCTATCAAGGCTCCCATTGACCCTAAGTGTCACAAAGGGGTTTTTTTAATTCCTTATTCATGTGTTAAACCCTACATTGGGGAAATTGGAAGATCCATCTGGCTAGGATTCAAGAACATGCGGCTGACTTAAGACATAACCGTTCTAAAACATCAGCTTTGGTCGAGCACTCTAATAAAACCAATCATCATATTTGTATTGAAAATTCTTATGTTGTGGCCAAAATTGATCATTATCACCATAGGAAATTCAGGGAAGCTATATAAATAGGTAAGCATCCTAAAAACCTCAATCATTATGATGGATGGAAAATAAGTGATAATTGGATTCCAATTTTAACCTCTAAATCTACCCACCCCTAACATCTACCTTCTTCTATTTCATCTATTCTTTCATTGATTAGCTGTTCCTTTTCCTCTTCCTCTTCTCCATTCACATCTACCTGCATTTCTTGATCTTCCACATATATCTTCTTCCCTTGAATCATCCTCATTTCTCCTATTCCTCTCTCTCATTCTATTAAATTTGGTTTATATTTTTAACCTTCATTTTTAAATATTAAAAAACTAATAATTAATCATTTTTAAATCTAAAAATCATTAAGAATTATTAAATTTCTCAACAATTATTGATAATTATTAAAAAAATTAATTATCAATATTATTTTAACTTAAATTCATTACATTTTATTTTATTCTTTTTAAAATATGTATTAAAAACATGTCTTCCTTAAATTCTAACTATTATTATTAAACTAGGATTAATAATTAATAATTAAATTCTTAATAATTAATAATAATTACTATTAATTATTGATATTATATAAAAAAAATTAATTATTTATTATTAATCTTTTTATCATAAATAGTCATTAATTAAGGTAATTTTTTTATAATAAATTATGAAAAAAGAATATTAATAATACTTAAACATAACTCAATTTTTTATAATAACTCTTTAATAAATAATAATCATTAATTATTAATATTTAATATTAATAAAATTAAGTTAATAAATTATAATAAAATGAAAAAAATAAAAATTATAATCTAACTAACCATATTAAAATTTAACCTATTTCCCTTTCGACGTCTACCTTTCATTTCTCATCCATTCACATTCAGATACCCTTACTTCTACCTTGTATCGAGATCTGACTTACATACACTAATCTCTCTTGATGATGAACCACAAAGGTTGGTTCGAAACGTCGATATAAACAATATTATATGCAATGGTAAAGATGCTATTGTAGTGTTTGGGCCTCATGGAAAAACAGGGCATCAAGTTTGCAGTAAAGAAAAAACAAGCAATTCTATAATAGGGAGGAAAACAACAGGAATGGATGAAAAGGGGTGAAGACTCAAATTTGAGTCTTTTGTGCCAAACCGCGTAGCAATAAAATCCTACCCATGTCTACCTAAGTCTATTTTGTTGTAACTGTAGTGGTTACCCTTGGAGGAGGGGACCTGGGATAGGGCCTATTGCAGAAGGTAGAGACATAATTTGTCTCATAGAAGCTCATGAACATGATGGTTGAAAAAATCCTATGTTTTACTATTATTTGAAGTTAGAAGTTTGGAATGAGGTAGCATAAACTGACAAAGGGTGCGGAGGAATAATAGTTCTAGTGAAAGAAAAATAAGGGCGTCATGTTTAGTTAGTGAAAGAGGATACAAATAAATAATATTTATGGTTCAAAATAAGAGAGAATGGGAACTACATAAGAATTGCAACATTTTATTTTGCACCTCAATTATCAAAAACTTACAAAAATAAGGGATTGGATAAAAAAGATCCATATGACACTTTAAAGAAAGATATTTCCTTATATTCTCAACATCGAGAAGTTATTTTAGTGGGAGATTTCAATGCTAGAACAAGAAATGAACAAGCTAGTATTCTTTGTTGCAAAGAGGATCACAATCCTGTCTGTCTCATTGAAGAGGAGAATTATCGATGGCTGAGATGTTCAAAAGACGAAAAAGTTGTTAATCATTTTGGAGAGGAGATGCTTATGTTGTGTGGCAATTTCAACTTAATTGTTTGTAATGGTGTGGACAGATGGAAAAAGTCTGGAAACTTCACTTGCAACACATACAATGGGGCAAGTGTCATTGACTATCTTATTTGTTCACAAAGCTTAATCAAAAGGATAGATGAAGTTAAGATTGGAGAGCATATTTTGGACTTAAAATTAGATCATAACCCAGTTTATATAAAGTTATCTTTGTGAAAATTTCAATCCAGAAAATATTTCTGTAGTGATAGATTTATTTCTCCTACTTATTATTTCCAATAAGTTATTTAAAAAATTAGACTAGTAAATTTCGAAATAAATAATACTGCAACATTCACTCAATTATATGCAGAGAAAGGAACAGTAAGAAATAAAAGCATAAGAATCAATCAAATATACGCACTTATTTTTGGATAATTGTCCCCAGAAAAACTCAATGTGAGAAAACCGGTGCAGTAAATGAGGTTTTATATATTATTCTTCAGCAATGAAATTATTTACAGGGAAAAGACTGGTAGAATTCTTTAGAAAACACCTGAGATAAATTCTCCCAAGCCCTCTAGAGAATTTATGACACTTAGAAGACCCATAGCTTCCCTCTGCGTCCCTCTGCGTGTCTCTCTACACAGTGCTTGCGTCACTTTGGGTGGGCTTACTGCGGTGCTGCTCTGTGCTGGCTTCTCTAGCCTTTTGCATCCTTCTCTCCCCTTCCTTTGTCACTGCTGACTCCCTCTACTTGCTCTGCCCTGCAACTCTCCCTCTGAAATTGAATTCTATTCCTTGAGAATCGACTTCCTTTGAGTGTATGCCCGACTTGCTTTCCAAATGACCCGCAAGCCTTCTTTTATAATCTTCTCATTGATGAATCAACAACCCAAATTAGAAGTCTAATCAATGGCTAAGATTAAAACTTGACTTGATCTTCATTCTCTATAATATTCACACTCTGTTTTATTAATACCCGTTAATTATTTAATTTCCCTAAGTTTATACTTAGGGTCTCCATTAAAATAAACAATTATTTTAATAAAACATAAATAGAGTAGAATTTCTACAAATGTTTTCTGGGTTCTTTGGAATACTGATGTCAAAGCCTCCTTAAAATTTTTGAGACTTGGAACACTTTCAGATGCTATAAAAACAAATGCTTCCTATTAGCAAGGAAAGTGTTCTAGAAAAATGCTTGCTGCATGCTGCTTTCTCATGAAGCATCTTTTGCGCGGTTGATGCCTTGATGTTGCCCCTCATCTGCTATGCTAACACCTTCTATACTGCTTCCCATGACACTGTTACTGTCACTGCCTCATATGTACTGAATCTCCCTCTGAATCCTGAGCTTATCCATTCCTGCTATTGAAATGGATTCTTGATCATCCACATATTTTCTCTGAAGTATACAAACTAAGTCTTCCCCAGAGCTTTCATGAGTATATCTGTAACTTGTTCTCCTATAGGAGTGTACTCCAATTGTACAACTCCCCGTTGGACCCAGTCTCTGATGAAGTGACACCTGATGTCAATGTGGTTTGACTGATCATGAAACAAATTATTTCGCTTGATGCAACTCTGATTATTACATAAAATGTTGGTCACCTCCATCTTCTCCTTGTGTAATTTCACAAGAAATTTCTGAAGCCATATGGCCTCACACAAAGGCATGCTTGTTGCCATATATTTGGCCTCTATATAGCTCAGAGCCACGAATTTATGTTTTCTGCTGCACCAGGAGGTCATTCGTGATTCAACACTAAAACAATACCCACTAGTAATTTTCCGATCTACTGGGCTCCCAGCCCCGTCTGCGTCATTGAACCCACTCAACCTGATGAAATTGCCTCAGGTGTATTTTAGTTCGAGATCAATTGTTCCTTGTAGATATTTAAGAATATGTTTGGTTGCTTCATAATGATCCCTCCCCGGTTTCACCATGAACTGATTGAGGATATTGATATCATAAAAGATGTCTAGTCTCATGTTTACCAGATACATTAGAGAACCTATGAGCTACCGATACAAAGTAGGATCAACCTCATCATATTTGGACGTGTCAATTTTCTTATAGTTGGTGATCATTGGAGTAGTCATGGGTCTACAGTCCTTCATCTAAAACATCTTCAAAACTTCTATAGTATATCTTCTTTGAGCAAGGAAGACCTCATGCTTCTGCTGCGAAATTTCCAACCCCAGAAAGTAATGCATCAACCCTAGATCCTTCATGTCAAATTCTACAGCTAAATTATCCTTAAAATCCTTGATGAGCCTGGATGATCCTATCAGAAATAGATCATATACATACAAAACTAGTATCAGACGCTCATCCCCTACTCTCATATAGTAGAGATTGGGATCTGCATCACTGTTGAAAATTCCCATTTTCTGCAAGTAGCTCTCAATTCGACCATACAAAGATCTAGGGGCTTACTTCAGCCCATACAAGGCCCTCTTGAGCCTACACACATGATTTTTCTACTCATGCATCTCAAAGCCATCTAGTTGTTCAATAAATACTTCTTCTTCTATCACTCCATTTAGGAACGCAGTATTGATGTCCATCTGGTGAATCTTCCATCCCATCTGCGTAGCAAGGGATATCATGGATCTAATAGAAGTATATCAGGCTACTGGGGCAAAGGTCTCTTAATAATCTATCCCTTCCTTCTGAGTGTAACCCTTAGCCACAAACCCGACTTTAAATTTATCGATGCTGCTATTTGAAGAATATTTGATCTTGTAGATCCATCTCGAACCTACAACTGATCAGTCCTGAGGTATCTTAACCACTTCCCAAACAGCATTTGCTATGATGGAGTTGTATTCCTCCACCATCGCATCGACCCATACCTCATGCTGAACTGCCTCCCGAAAAATAGAGGGTTCCCCAACCTGTTCTACCAAGGCTTGGTACCTTTTAGGTTTCCTGTTCTGCCTCTTCTCATTTCTGGGGGCTTCAAAGAATTCTTTTGTGTCCCTCAAAATTTTTCATAATTACCTACTCGTCCTACCACTGGTAGTGGGTGGATCCATTTTCTCTCCTTCCTGCAAGTCCTCAGGAGATGTCTCAGTTGGATCCCCATGCCTTGACAAGGCACTCATATTACCCTCCACAGGTCTTTGTGGTTGGACTAGCGGATCCTCCTCAGACTGCATAGTAGAAGGAATCTCCTAGGATTTCTTGAAGGCCCTTTCCTCCATGAACTTCACATCTCATCGTACCAAAATCTTCCTGCTCTCGGGAATGTAAATATTTGGTACCAAAAAGAGCTCTAGTGGAAATTGGTCCACATATGTCCGAGTGTATTAAGCCAAATACACTCTTAGCCCTATTGTTGCTTTTATGATACGCTGCCTTGGCCTACTTTCCCAATACGTACCCTCTACAGAGATCGTCTCACTTGGTGCTCAATTCTAGAACTCCCGTGACAGTCTTCTTGAGAATCCTTAATGTCCCATGATGCAAATTCCCGATTCTCCTACGCCATAACTCATTCAAATCCTTCTCATCGGTGTTTCCAATCAGTGCCATTGGGGATTCGAGTTGTAACTTGTAGAGTTTATTGCTCCCGACTCTGATTTGTGCCTTATTCTTACAACTCGGGTGTTTGACATATACTCTATTGCCAATGAAGTAAATGTCATAGCCTTTGTTTTGAAGTTGTGACACACAGAGTAAGTTCGTCCCCAAACTAGGCACATGCAACACATTTGTGGCCCGAAGCTTGTTACCAACTTCTGTTTGAAATACTACGGTACCTCTTCCAATAGGTGTACATTTCGAATTATCATTCATGGTGTTTTTAAAGTTCATCTCCTCTTCTTGGTAGCTTGAGAAAAATTCTCTCACTCTTGTCATGTGTGTAGAAGCCCCATTGTCAATATACCAGATCTCAAGAGAAGTAGAGCTTGACACATAAGAAAATTATTCTTCCAATCTGGATGCGAGAACAGAAATGTCATGATCCATCTGTTCTTTCTTGCTTTACTTTTTCTCTAGAGAACTACGTGAACCCTTCCAAGTTGATGCTGCAACGACATCTAATTTACATTCTACCATCGGTTCTCTACTTTTATTACTAATCTTTGCTCTCTTACCATGTGAAAATTTCAATCCAAAAAATATTTCTGCAGTGATAGATTTATTTCTCCTACTTATTATTTCCAATAAGTTATTTACAAAATTATTCACGTAAATTTTGAAATAAATACTACTGTAGCATTCACTCAAGTATATGCAGAGAAAGGAAAAGTAATAAATACAAGCATAAGAATAAATCACGTATACACCCTTATTATTGGACAATTGTTGCTGGAAAAACCCAATGCGGGAAAAACGGTGTAATAGATGATGGTTTTTATATTACTCTTCAGCAATGAAATTCCTTACAAGGAAAAAACTGAAAAAAAAAATCTTTATAAAACTCCTAAGAGAGTTTCTCTCGAACCCTCCGGAGAATTTCTCACACTTGGAAGACCCACAACTTCCCTCTGCATCCCTTTGCATGTCTCTCTGCATAGTTCCCGTGTCAGACTGCGTCACTATGTGTGGGCTTTCTGCATTGTTTCTTTGTCCTTCTACATCCTTTTCTCCTCGAAATTTTTCATTGCTTACTCATTGCTTACTCGCTCTACTTCGTCTGCCCTACAAATATCCCTCTTAAATCAAATTATATTCCTTCATAATTGAATCCTTTGAGTGTATGCCCAGATTGATTTCCAATTGACCCTCAATCCTTCTTTTATAATCTTCTCATTGATGAATCAACAACCCATATTAGAGGTCTAATCAATGGCTAAGATTAAAACTTGATGTGATATTCGTTCTTTAGAAGATCCACACTCTGTCTTATTGATACCCATTAATTATTTAATTTCCTTAAGTTTAGACTTAGGGTCTATTATCGTTCTGTAATTTATGATATTTTAAGAGTAAACATAGAGGACAACATCAAAACTACTTTGGATGTTGGGATCTAGCCCTACTAGCTTCAGAGAGGAATCTCTCTGTAGATTTTAGCTTTGGTTATATCAGTTTTTAGGCTAATTATTATTGTGAAAATTGTTTGTTTGTTTGTGATTTGATTGGATTGTTTGATTGATTGAAATCTTATAATTCCATCGGGCTATGGAGTCTAAAAATTAATTGGATCTGCATCAAACTTTGAAGGAGTTTCACAGGGCAAGTGAGGTAGAAGTAGTTGAATATTTCAGAATTTTAAATGAATATGAAATAGAATAAATGAAGAATTCCTTAATTTGACTTCACCAGAAAAAATAAAAAAAAATAAAAATAAAAAAATAAAAAAAATAAAAAAAAGTCTACAACCAGAATAGGATGCATATTCCAACAAATCCTATTCGTCATCGTTTCTGTAATGTAATTTATCTTTTTAAGAAAGGAAAATGAAAGAAAACAATGAATAAACACATGAACAGAAGAAAAACATCACCAATTCGTACACGACATAAATCCTGTGAAAAATGTCCTTGTATTATTGATGCGTCCAACAATCAGAAAATTACAATAAATTAGAGAAAATTATATTCAACAATCAACCTTGAATACTTAAAAATGTGAAGTATTTATACAATAAGTTACAAAATCATTACAAAATCACTGTCTCAAAAGACAGTGTATAATTATCACTATTCTAAACAATATAATCAATCTCTGCAGAGTAATAGGAAAGGTGGACAACTGCTTGGAGAGGTGGCTCTGCTTTAGAGGAGTCAGTTGCTGAATTTGCCTTTTTCTGTACTGCGCTGGCTGATGTGCTGTCTAATGTCCTAGCATATATTCTTACTGCATCTGAATTACTCACCAGTCTAGTAATTCACAGTGTTTGTCCCATCCGTGTTCATCTGGAATAGTTAACTTAGTTACCTTCCGATAAATTTCATCAACCTCAGTATACTTTTCAAATTTTGGCCTAACCAAAAAATTATGATTTCCTTCATGTTGGATAAAGAAATCACTCCCCATGACTTCTAGGAAATCTTTTCCTGTCATGTTGCCTTTGATATTTCCAAAATTTGAACTGTCTCTAGCTACCTCTTTCAGTTTTCTAATATAATCTTCATGAGTAATCAATTTGTAATTAATTACAAATAAGTTGGGTAGAAATTTCTGATTTAGAGCTTCCATATTGGTGAAAAATCTATTTATTGCTATCTCCAAACTCTGACATTTCTCCTCCAACTGAGCAACAAGATTATTTTTGGTCATAATCTTATTTACCTCAAAAATTGTTTATGTTCTATCATCGATTCTTAAATAATCCAATTCATAACTATTCTTAGAGTTTAGGAACTTAAAGATGTTTGTAGTCGTGGCACACATATCTCCCAAATATTCTTTAATCTCTGTAATTGCCTCTGTTGCTTTCTTTATTAAATATTTCTGCTAAAAAATAATCTGAATACATGGCCAAATTTCAGCCATAGAATTCATAATATTAGTCGAAATAATTTCCTTGGCTTGGGCCAAGGTCTGTCGAATAGGTGATTCATTTTTGTATTTCTGTAGCCTCTCAATCAACTTCTGAGCTCTCTGAGCTTCAGAAAAGTGTGAAGCTTCATTCCTGGTCTTCTGGTCCTATAGTGCCTTGAGTTTATCCTGAAATTTTTTAATTTCTTTTGTTTGAATTGACAAATTCTCCAAAAATTTTGTCAATTGGTCAGAACCCTCAGTAGACTGTGTAGTAGGTCCAATGGAGGTTGCAACTGTCGTGGTGGATATTGTTGTAAGACGTACAACATCTATAGGAACCATGGATAGTTTTTCACTCTTCTCCTTTTTCTTGATCATTTTCTCTAGCTCAGTTTCCATTTGTCTTATCTGAGTGTTCTGTTCCATGACTAGCTTCATCATATCACTTTTTCGAGTCTCTTTTTCTTCAATATCCTTTGTGAGAGGATTCAGGGGATGGTAACTTCAATTGCTTCCTTAATGCTGAAATGTCAAAATTTTTTTTTCTTGATCAATTCCTCTGCAACTTTTATGTTTGCAGGATCATAACCCATATTCACTACTAAATCCTCTAAGGATTTAATCTTGGTGTCCTTTGAAAGAGAAGAAATCTTCTCAATCTTCAACTATGACTGAGTATTAGAAAGTGAAACCTGCAATTTGGAAACAGTTAGAGTTGTGTCGGTTAGAGTGGAGTAAATCATTTCACCTGTTTTTTTATATCAATGACTTTTGTGTCAAACTCAAAAGTTTTCTTCTTGTAATCTGAAGTTGATTTACGCTATGGAATTTGGGCCTCAAGGAAGGCCATCTACATCTTCCCCTTCTCTGAATAAAAAACTAACAGTAGCCTACTTTGGGAGATGGAAGTCTGCTTCCAAAACTGAGCATATGTACTATTCTTAAGAATATCATTCTTAAGTTTTATTTCTCTAAATCTATCAAAAACAATCTTCTCTTTCTCTCCTTGAAATTTTTTTGTAGTCTAGACAATATAATACTGCTGCTGGGATACTGGAGATACTGTGGGAGATGCAGAAAACTTGCCATCTCCCTGAGAGGAAGATGGTGTTTCCATTATTACCATGGCCACTTATTGTTCTGAATTATTCTTTGTATCTACTTTTGGATTCAACTTTGTCCTCTTCCTATACATAATTTTAAATTCCTTCCCTGGACTGTCTGTCATTGAAGGTGACTCTTCTTCCCTTTGTCCTTTGGTTGCTTCTTCCTGTGGAACAAAATTATATGATGTGGATGTAGAAACAAGATGCTCCTCAGCGTCCTATAAGGTATTCTCTGCCCAAGTTTGCTAGTTCACATATCTCAATTTCTGACCTCTGTGTATGAGTGTATGCAGTAGTTTTATTCTATACTCTCAATCTAGAAATAATACCCTGATGGTCATAAGACCATGTAAAACTTAGGATGAACTTCATCTCCTTAAGAAGCTTATCTTCTATTACATATGAAGGAACCAATTTGTGTCTTGATCTTGAACTGTGATTTATTTTTGGCTGATACAAAGTGTATCTAGTCAGAATTTAGCATTTTCCTGATGTATTCAAGTGAAAAAATTGTCATGGGGAGGTATTTGGGCCGTTTTTCTGGTGCCAAATCACACCCATGTAGTCTGATTTCTGTGTATTTCTGGTACAAGTACCATTATCTAGTCTTTAATTGATCTGTTAGATGTAAAATTCTTTTAATCTATTCTTTGATTCTAGGCTTTACTAAACTGTTTAGTACACTCATGGCTAGGTGGATGAACTATTCAATGTACTGCTTGTAGGTAAACTCTTCTTGCTCCTTAATCACTAGAGAAGTCCAGAATATATCTGCTAGTTTCCCTCTTCATCTAACTTCTGCATCAAAAAATTAAACTTGTCTTCTTGATAATATAAAAACATATAGACCAAAATTGAAGTGTATTTGAAAACTTCCTCAGTTTAAAACTTCAGAAATTGTTTATGAATGTTATCAGCTAGAAATTGACTGAAATGGAAGATAATAGAAGGTTTTTTGTCTGTGGAAAATATGGAGAGGAAAGATAAAATGGGTTCATCTACCCACTAATCAGAATAATAACCTTCAATATATGAAATTACTATCATAATTTGTTTTTATTGATCAGGGAAGATTGAGGAAGGATATGGTGGATTTTTTCTTGGTAATTGGGTGTTTTCTGGTAGGAAAAGGTCAAAAATCCTGTCTCTCTTATAAAAATAAAGATTTTGGTAGAGTTCTATCAGAGCTTCTAATGAAAATGGTGTACTATTTTCCACAAAGGGGGCTTGCATCATCTGGTCTATGGATTTGATAGTAATGGTGAAGAGGATTTCACTAGTAGAGGCTATAATTGCTTGCTGATTCCGGACATAACAGGCTTGAAATATTCTGGTGAATTATGGAGAATGAAATGTTTGATGTAGAATATAGTTAGGGAGATTGGAGTCCCAAAGTCCAATTTCATCCATTTTATCTACAGATTTGTCTTCGAGCCAACAATAGAGTCCAAAAAGTTCAAACTCGCATTGTGTCTCGAATATTTTGCAGTCCCTATCAGCTAAGGGGATATGGTCTAATTAAATTAGGGGATGAACCAAGGGATTGACAAAGTCCTCCTAGTTCTTCTTCTTTGGAGGCATATTTACCAATGTAAAAATTCAATAGAATCAGGATGAATGTTTTACCAGGACTATATTGCAAGTCTGTAGCTAATTAGGAGAGGGAAATAGGACATTGTTGCTTGATCACAAGTTTTATGAGCCGATGAAGTTGATGGCGTACTGGAAAACCTGAAAATTAAAACTAATTTTGCATAGAATATTCATAGCAAAGTGGAATGGGGATGGCTTCAGGGTTTAAAAGGAATTGACATATTTTTCGTTACAGGTAGGCATGGGTCTGTTAGATTCAAACGGTTACCCAGGAGAATTGAATGTTCAAATGATAATTCCTTCGAAGGGGATTGATTGGTAAATGGTTAGAATTATGTGGCGGAAGGATAGTTGCAGAAGGAGTGGGGTAGGGACAACGAGAAAGAGGTGAGAGGGAAGTGGTTTTCGGATGGGGTCGGGAGCGGTTAGTGGTTTTAGGTAGGGGGTGAGAAATGTGGGAAGGATGCCACATAGCGTGGGACCTGGCAGGGAAATACCACCTTTTCGGACACCCCCCCCCCCTCGATGGTAAATATAAGGTATAAATGGGGGGCCGAATATCATCGCGTGTTATCGATCTGCTGAGTCGGATAACCCTGCGGCTGAGAAGTGTGCACCTTTTAATCATAAGACGACAAAATATTTTGTAGGGACATGAAATATGATTTTGAATGAAAAATTTGGATATATGAAACATAATATTATCCTTTTTCGCCTGTTTTCATGATGTTTTTAAACTTTTGGCTACAATGAAAATATGGATATTTAAAAAAAAAAAAAAATCTACCTACCCTTTTAACTCTAATTATTTTTTAAGCTATTTTCTTTTTAATTTCTTTCCAAGGGGCTAATTTAGACTAGCAAGCCCACATATCACTTCTTATTAAAACTAAAATCTATTCAATCCTATCCCTTATTTCTCCTATTGATTCATCTTAAACAATTGAACCAAATTCATTTGCTACCTAACTACTAATTAGCCAATATTAAACAGTTTGGCAAGTCTTTATTCTCTAGTCTAATTAACATAAATTTAAACTTGTTAACCATGATTAAGTTGTATGATTAAAAAAATGACTAGTGATTGTGGCATTTTAAACAAGTTGCAAACAATCTTACATTATTTAACAGAAAGAAACTATCTATCAGTAGTGGCATTTAGATTTGCAACACTTTCCATATTATTTTCTTTTGATTTTTTTTTGTGGGGTTCTCAACTCTTTTTTGTTGCTTTTCAATGTTTTTCTTTCTTTTTCCTTTCTCTCTTTATTCATTTTTTTAAAATACCCCCTTTTCATTTTCTTTTATATGTTTTTTTTGGAATTAATTTGCAAATCGAAAAATTATTTACAATATCAAATATATTAGATAAAATATTCAATCACCTTGAGATCCTATAAATAATAGGACCCTAACAGTGGCTCCAGCTGGGGATTGTACTCTCCACCTGAGGTGCTAAGAACCGTTGATCAGTAGCCTTGAATGTTCTATTTCAGCAATGTCTATATCTAATTTATTTTTGTTGTTGTAGTAATTATGGTAGCATATCAATCAAAATATTAGGGCCTTCTTTGCGGGCTTCAAATTCTACCAATAATTCACCCAATCAAAATAGTAAAGGAAATTATATTTACAATGATTTTATTTAAAAAACCTCTATTTCTATGAGAAATAATGCTTCAACATTCTTCCATTACCAGGTCCACTAGGAATTTTTGTTCCATCTAAATATTTGAGAAAAAATGCATTGTGACCTATGAAAGAATAAATGATATATGGTCCTTTCCATAGTTTTCCAAATTTCCCATGGTTGCCTTTGTCCTCTTTTCTAGAATCCCACTTTAAAACTCTTTCACCTAAATTGAAATCATCTTCTTTAGTTCTTCTGTCAAAAATATTTTTGAAATTCTCTTAGATAACTTGTGTTTTATTGTAGACTTCTTCCTTGGATTTCTATAGTTGAATGGTCTAATTTATCCTTCTCTGAGTATTATTTTCTTCAACCTACAATTCTTGAATTATCTTCATAGCTGGAACTCCTAAAGAATATGGAAAAACAACATCCATCCCATAAACTAGTTGGTATGGTGACATGGAAATTGATTTCTTTGTAGTAAGCCTATTAGCCCAAAGTGCATTTATCAGCTTGTTGTGCCATGACTTTTTTTTTTCTTCCAACATCTTTTTGATAATGTTGACCAGAATTTTATTTTAACATTTAGCTAGCCCATTATGATGAGGGTAATTAAGTAGTTGAATGTCCCAAATTAATATGATATCTGCTGCATAAATCTATCATTTTCTTGGATTTAAAGGCTACAACATTATCTGTCATGAGCTTATTTGGATATCCAAATATTGACAGGATATTGGTTTCCAGAAATTTGATAATTACAACATCAGTTGCTAGTTTGGAAGGTGTGGCCTCAATCGATTTTGTGAAGCAGTCAGTGGATGTGAGGATCCATTCGTGTTGGGCAGAGGATGGTGGATATGTTTCTTCAATGAAATCCAAACCCCATTGTTGGAAAGGGCTTTCAACAGATATGGGTTTTAAAGGCAAAGGCAATCGTTTTCTTTTTCCCTCAAATATTTGACATTTGTGGAAAGAGGTTACTTTCTTATGGACATTAGGGAAAAGGGTAGGATAGTAAAAACCAGCTCTAAGGATCTTGTTAGCAGTGGGTTTCCAGTACAAATTTCCACCGTAGTCACCTTCATGAAATTCCTCACGGTTCTTTCTACATCACCCTTCAACAAAAATTTTAGTAAAATACCACCAAATTATTTCCAATATAGAATATTATCTATGATGCAAAATGTCACTTCTTTTAACTTTAGAAATATAGCATGTCTTGGTTAAACCAAGAGGAGAATTTAAATTGAATACAAAAAAAATGAGGTCTCCATACCAGGGTGAGTTCATAAAAGCCTCATCAATTTGTGGAGTTGTCTGCTCCTCTTGATCATCTAATGCAGCTACAAAGTTGATATTCAATGCATGAAAGTTAGAATCAGCCATCAATTTGGCTAGTCCCTGTCCTTTGATAAGTTTGGTGGGTTTTATTTCTATGTCATATTCAAGAATGATGGCAATCCATTTACCTCTTTTACCATCTGGTCCATTTTGAGTTAAAATATCCTTAACCACATAATTTGGTACATAAGCAATTGTGTGAGAATGGAGAATATATACTCTGAAATCTTTCATTGCTTTTAAAAGGGCAAAGGCTTATTTGTCCATTATGTTATATTTCAATGTAGGATCCCTTAAAGCCTTATTATAGAATGCAATGGGCTGCTCATATCTGTCATTGCTTTTCTGTAAAAGCAAAATTGCAACATTGTGTTTAGATGCAAATAAAGGATTATAATTCTTTATTAAAATAAGGACTGATCAGGATTGATGTGTTTGTCAATGCTTGTTTTACATGATAAAAATATTGCCTAGCTTCAATGTTCCATCTTATATCTGAATCTCTTTTTAGCATATTTGTTATGTTTCTGAGAAGTTCTGCGAGATTGGGAATAAATATTCTTAGGAAGTGTAGAAATTTATAAACAAAATAATGTGTTTCCAGGCTCCCCTGATCTAACAATTAAATCCACTATTAAATAAAAAATCCTTCTACTCAATTCGTTGCGGAAATTAAATCGCCAATTGCAAAACACATATTAATAAAAATCAATCGCACATAACAAGATGTTTTACCGGGAAATCTTAAAGCTAAAAAACCTAACTATCATATATGATGTATATAAATGGATCATGAAACAATATCATACATCTCATACAAATCTCAGCTCATAGAGATTTTATTAAAATATACAATCATCTCACACTGTCTTGCAGAAATTTTCACCTCCATGCATCAATTTCTTGCCTCTTGACAGCCTGCCTCCACTGCGCAATCCCTGCTGAAGAAGAACCCTGAATGAATTCGACCTTTCCTTTCCTTAACTGCGCAATACTCATAAGCATATCCAATGTGTGTGTAGATGCACTGAATGCATCACTATAGTCACAACTGATAGTCCATCTCAATTTTTCACCTATCTCTCCACTCGGTCTCCACTGGATCTGACATGCCAGTAATTAACTGTTGTATTTCTTTAGTTGCAAGTAAGACACTACTTGTGAATTAATTAACTAATTCATTCACTCATCTTTCACTAGTGTATGTTCAGTTACAACTAGCACAACTGAGTTTAACTCACTGAACTGAGTTAAACTAAATAACAACTCACAGAACTACTCTTCCAACTCAGTTATAACTTAACACTATCAATTATAACAAAGTTATCCATGCATGAGTCAAAAACCAACCTTGGAATTCGAAATTCCTTCAATCAACTGGTTTGCCACATTAGTTAACTGAAATAAACTGCTCCAAGAGAATAAGTTACTATTTATTATATGATTATTATTAAGGGCTAATAATAATTGACATGCATTCTATTTTTAGATTAGCAATCTATAAATAGACTTCACCCATCTTCTAAAAATAGAAACTCATCTAAAGATAGAATTTTATCAACCATCTAGAATCATCATCCTGCTAATTTTAGAATATGCTCACCATTCTAAAAATAGACATACACCTAAAAATAGCCTGTGTGGGCCCCACCTAGTTTAGGTGCTTATTTTTCACTAGGATCAAGGATGATGTTTCTGGATGCCAATTTCACTGTTTCTTGTTGCAATATTCAACACTCCCTCTCAACAAGAAAGGACTATCGTTGCATGCGCCCTACAAATCCATGCATCCACCCTGCAATACTTGCATGCAACACTTCTGAAACTGAATAGACTCCAAACAACTCAATCAGTGTAATGCATCTATCATCAAAGTCTTCTGACTTCTGCTTAGCTACTACACATGTCTTCGCGAACCGCTGCATTTTTGAACTCTGCACCCATGTGTTATGCACTTGCTGTAAACTCTGAACTATGCTCCAGTATCCAACACTGTCACTTTGATCTAAATGCATCAATCCAACTGATCATGCTACTGCTGCTCTGTGGGTGCCTCGTAGTCAGGTTAAATTCATGATATCCACACCATCTCATTGAATCCTTCCCAGATATCTCTTCTTGGGATTACTCATGCATGTCGGCCCCCCTCTCACCTGGTGGTGTAGCCCCATGCACTCCCTCTGCGCATCTGGCACGGAATTTCTCTACATGACTGGTTGCTCCCACTCCATGATCCTCATCTTGTAGCTGCTCCACATCCCGAGGTTCACTCTTACCTGCATGCAAATCCTGCTCCCTCTCAAGCTTCAATTGCATGTCTTCCTCACACTTCCCAAAAATAGGAAGCTCCATAGAAATCCCATCTACTTCTAGTCTGTATAGATTCTTAACTTGAATCCTAACCTTCTTGGCTTGCCCTATTGCTTTGTGTCATAGGAAAATTTTTCCTTCACTAAAGACAACATCATAACCTCTATCCTCTAACATTGTGACTGAGATTAAATTCTTCTTTAAACCTGGAACATGCACAACATCTTTTAAATGAAAGAGTTTACCTGATGCCCTCTGAAAGGTAACGGTACCAATGCCGATCACACTGTATCGTCCATCGTCTCCCAACTCAACATGCATCTGGAGATATTTCTCCACCAAGTCACTAAAAAGTTTCTCATTTCCCGTCATGTGAAAGGAAGCACCACTATCAAAGTACCACCCTGATCCCAATGCACTAGACACCATGCATGCGATCAATGAGAATTTAATCTCAAATTGCGAGGTAAGAACCTCACCGGCTGCAGCTCTAATAGACATCTTGTTCTTCTTATTATGTGGGCAATTTGTGGCAATATGTCCAAACTCGTGACTGTGAAAACACTTCACTTTGGATATGTTGTGCTCCTTGCCATCTTCTTCGGCCTCAGATCTAGAATAGAATTTCTTCCCCTTCTTCTTCTTCGCTTTGGCAGCCAAATCATATTCCTCCTCATCATCATGCTTTAATAAAGAGCCATCCCTGGTGGTCCACCTTATCTCCTCCTACACTAGATCCGACCATAGTCGCTCCCAATCTGGCAGTTTCTCCCATCCATTAACAGAGTCTTGATAACTGTGCCAACTCTTTGGAAGCCCAAGGAGAGCCAAGCTCACCAAGTCATCATCTGGAACACTGAATCCTACACTCCCAAGCTCATCCTTGCATTGGAAAAACTTTTTCAAGTATACCAGAATAGTGTCGTTCTTCTCCATCTTGATTTTTCTGAGTTTATCCTTCAGCGCCAATTTCCTATGGTCGCTGCTGCTTTGGAAAATATCTGTCAAAGCCTTCCACATTGCAAATGGAATGGCTTTCCCATGAAGGCTTGACACAATATGGTCTTTCACACCTTCCAATAGAATCCTCCTTGCCTTTGCTACTTTCTTTTGCCATGCATCAAGTACTACAGCATCCGCCAAAGTGGGCTTAGGAACATCGCTATCAATGAACTCCTTCAAGCCATTATATTCAAGCACTGCCTGCATCCTATCCTTCTAGGCTATGTAGTTTGAGCTTCCCTTGAGTGCATACTATAACCGCAAACCATTGAAGGCCATTTAAATGTATACTCAATTTTCACACCAAGAGATTCTTGCAGCAATTTTGAATTGTTCCACTAGCACAAAACTCAACACCGGTTCAATATTGTAATATCTAGTGATCAACATTGCTCCGATACCATGTAGAAATTTATAAACAAAATAATTTATTTTTATAATCCCCTAATCTAACAATTAAATCCACTGTTAAATACAAAATCCTTCTACTCAGTTCTTTGCATAAATTAAATCGCCAATTGCAAAACACATATGAAGCAAAATCAATCGCACATAAAAAGATGTTTTACTAGGAAATATTAAAGCTAAAAATCCCAACTATCATATATTATGTATATCAATGGATCATGAAACAATCTCATATATCTCATAGAAATATCGGCTCATAGAGCTCTCATTACAATATACAATCGTCTCACACTGCCTTGCAGAAATTTGCACCTCCATGCGCCAATTTCTTGCCTCTTGATAGCCTACCTCCACTGTGCAATCCCTGATGAAGAAGAACCCTGTATGAATTTGACCTTACCTTGCCTTGACTGCGCAATACTCATAATCATCTCCAATGTGTGTGTAGATGCATTGAATGCATCACTATAGTCACAAATGATAGTCCATCTCACCCTTTCACCTATCTCTCCACTGGGTCTCCACTAGATCTGACATGTAAGTAGTTAACTGCTGTATTTCTTCAGCTGCAAGTAAGACACTACTTGTGAATTAATTAAATAATTAATTCACTCATCTTTCACTAGTGTATGTTCAGTTAAAACTAGCACAACTGATTATAACTCATTGAACTGAGTTAAACTAAATAACAACACACATAACTACTCTTCCAACTCAATTACAACTTGCCACAATCAGTTATAATGAAGTCCTCCATGCATGAGTCACCAACCAACCTTGGAACTCAAAATTCCTTCAGTCAAATAGTTTTCCACATCATTTAACTGAAATAAATTGCTCCAAGAGAATAAGTTACTATTTATTGTCTGATTATTATTAAGGGCTAATAATAATCGACATGCATTGTATTTTTAGATTAGCGATCTATAATTAGACTTTGCCCATATTCTAAAAATAGAAACTCATCTAAAGATATAATTTGCTCAACCATCTAGAATCAGCATCCTGCTAATTTTATAATATGCTCACCATTCTAAAAATAGACATACACCTAAAAATAGAATGTGTGGGCCCCACCTAGTTTAGGTGCTTATTTTTCACTAGGATCAAGGATGATGTTTCCAAATGCCAATTTCACTGTTTCTTGTTGCAATATTCAACCAAAAGTTTACCTTACCAATAAAATATTGAAGTTATTTAATGTTTCTAGGATGACTGATTTTCAAGATAGCTTTAGTGACTGGGATCAATCCTAATACCTTCTTTAGAAATGATATGACCTAGAAGTTTTCCTTCTTCAAGGCCAAAAAGTGTTTTCTTAGGATTTAGTGAAATTCCAAACCTCCTACATTTCTCATAAACTCTTCTTAAATGTAACAAATGTTCTTCATTATTTTTTTAATAACCAATGATGTCATTTAGATATATAATAATAAATCTTCCAATTTCAACAACAAAAGAAATATCCATTTCCCTTTTAAATTTGGCTCCAAAATTCATTAACCCAAATGGAATCTTCACATACATGAAGGTACCCCATGGAGTAGTAAAAGTTATTTTATCCTGATCATTAGGGTGAACCAAAACCTAATTGTAGACTGAGAAACCATATAATAAAGAAATCCTATTAGATCCAACTACCTTTTGTAAAATTTGATACATCTTTGGCAAAGGGTAGTTGTATTTTAGTGAGACTTTATTAAGGTTTCTAAAATCTATGCACAATTTTATTTCACCTATTTTATTCCTTGTTGGTACTATATTGGAAACCCATTTATAGTACCTAAGAGGAACTATGATTTTAGCATCATACATCTTCTTGATTTCTTTCTCAATTAAAGGCATCAATACTAGATTTATTCTTCAAAGTTTTTGTTTAAAGGGTTTCTTATCCTCTTTAATTGGAATTTTATGTTGTATAATACTAGTATCATAAACTTTGAGGTCTTCATAGCTCTAGGCAAAGGCATTAGTGAATGCTTTGAAAATATAAATGTATTTCTGCTTTACAGTAGGTAGTAGTGACTTGGACAGTTTTATCATTTTTGGGTCTTTTTCCCTACCTATGTTGCATTCTTCTACATGTTCCCCCATGGGCTCAATCTTAGGTTTCTTAGCAACATCATTGAAATCAAACAATTTTTCTAATGGAACCAAACCTCTAGGTAAAACATTCTCCTTTGACTGAAGTATTTTAAATTCTTCTTTCTCTTGATCTATTTCAAGAAATTCTACTTTATTTATAACTTTATCTACATGTTTATTTACATTTGTGTTGTCTAAATTCTTTCCTATATCAGAATTTACAACTATTTTATCTTCTAAATCACACTCTATATCTATACTATCTTCTTCAAAATCATCCTTACATTGCAGAAAGTTTTCAATTTGTTTATCATTTCCAAACACTTGCCAATACCTCACGTTGTCTGGTATAGTTGGTCGATGTTTAACTTCCACTGTATATTTTCGATTGGGATGAGACATTTTACAGGTACTGGTTGAAAAAACAAGACCATTTGAAAGGATATTTTGATTTCTAGGAATTGCAGAAAGGTCATATTCCACAAAAATCTCTAGAAAATATAGCACAACATTTTTGTATGCTCTTAATCTAGGGTATTTTGTAGAGTATTCTCCTTTAATTTGTTTTATGATTAGCTCAGAATCCCCATGAATGGAAATTTTTTAGCACCCAATTTTTTCAGTAACTGTAATCCTAGTATAAGTTCTTCATACTCAACTATATTATTAGTGCACTGAAAATTAAGGTTGTATGAATGTCCTTCAACATGATTATTTACTGTATCTAAAACCCACACTCTTGCTCTAGAACCCTCTTTGCTACAAGATCCATCAAAGTCCATGTTCCAAAAAGGTTCTAGCTGAATGGCTTGTTCTGTTGTTTGTTTTTGGTTTTCATCTATTTCACAAATATCAATTTTTGATTTAGCAACCTGAATGTTGATATCTCCATCATTATAGAGAATGAAATAGTCTAAATATGAATGGACTTAATAAAAAGGACAATTATGTGGTTTATCCTAACTACTCACCATGAATTTCATCAAGGTTTCCCTATATAATCTCCTTTGCTGACCAAACACTGGTATGGTAGAAAAATTCATATCCATTTGTAGGGTCCCCTGTAACTTTATTCCCCATGAGTGTGACAACAACATGCCATACTTTGGGGGTATATATGAAACCACTATATCCATTACCAAACTTTTGGCTGGGATTTGAGCCAAAGTAACACAAATTTTTGATAAGACCTAAGCATCTTACTTTGATAGAATCGAAAAAATATAAATCCTTATATGGTCTGGTAATGTCAAGTGCTAGTTTCTACATAATACCCTTAGGCATTAAATAATGCAAAGGACCTGAATCAAACATGGCATTATGAAGAATCTTATCATTAACATTTAGACTAACATAGAAGGGAGGAACACCTCCTTCCTAGCATTTTCCATCAAGTTTTGGTATGAATAAGAGTTCAGGTTGGTCATCATTCAAATTGACAGTATCTGTGTTTCCCCCTATATTTAGAGCTTTCATTACTTGAGATCTATACAATTTTTTGTTCATTAACTCAATTAGAGGAATGGAAACTTTGAGTTTTTCTAACTCATTCTCAATATTGAAGGATGTTTGACCCTTACTCATGTTTAGGAAATCAGATTTGTCAGCAACTTCTTTTGGGATAGGTTATTTTTGTTGAATGGTGGTTGGGATGTATCATTTTGAGTAGTTTTAGAAGCACTATCAACTATATTTTTGGCAGGAGTTTCTACTGTCCTTTTGCCTAGATTTTCAGCAATTTTCTTGGCAGGATTATCTTTGATTTTCTTAACAGGATTATCTTTGATTTTCTTAACAATAGTATCAGAGGTTTTCTTAGCATGAATATCAAAATTATTTCTGTTGGGGGTGTCTAAAGCTTTATTACTCCTAAGGTTGTATTGTATATGGAATTCCATAATAACATTCTCAAATCCTGGTTTATAATCATTTTATTCCTCAGAATCAAGTTCAGTTTGAGAAAGATGAAAAAATCTCTTGTTATTCTTGAGTAAGAAAAATTCGTTTCATCATCATTAATACCTATCAAATTTATTTGATTATCTTCTACCTATTCAAATATTTCCCCTTCATCATCAACATAATTCTCTTGAAAAGGAGGTCTAATTTATTGATCTGGTCCCCTTTGTTCCCTTTGTTTGATTTCGGGTGGATTTCTCTTAACATATTGATTATGGTTTTGAGGGCCAGGATGGTTTTCTCTTCGGGGAGCTCTATCTATTAGATTAATCCTTTCCATCATTCTCTCTAGTGTTATGACTAAAGAATCTATTTTAGCATCAGCAAAAGATGTTGACGGTTCTTCTTTCATTGTTACTCTCCTTTCAATTCTTATCCTAGATATTTTTGCTAACAAATTGGCTTCTACACTCACTGCATCTCTTTGAATTTCTTCTAATGTCGTAGAGTTTCTCTCTCTCAGCTGATAAGACATGTCTTCCTTAAAGCCATCAGGGAATTTTATTAAAGCCAAACCTTGTGGTGGTTTAATTTTTGCAGGAATTGCATTCTAAACACTATTGAATCTAGTGCAATAATCCTGTACACTTTCCCCGGGTGCCCTCCTAATACTTTCATATTCTAATAGAATCTGAAGAGGGTTATTTTTCACTTCCCATCTATTAAGGAATGACTGATGAAATGTAGGGAGATCATTAATGATAAGAGGTGGCAAGAAATTAAACCATTTCCTAACTTCTCCTGTAAGAATTTGAGAAAAAAAATTCATTTTAACATTTTCTTGATCTACTTCCTGAAGATCAAAATTATCATTCATCCTATCTACATGGTTTTGAGCAGTAATGGGTCTAGTTCCATCAAACTAGGGAATCCTAATTTGATAGTATTGTGGCATGTTTGCGAAAGGACCTTGAAGAACAAGTGGAGCATATATGGCTGCCATTATGGGTATATGAGGATGGATAATATGTGGATTGCTTAAAGGTCGTTGTTGGATGAAAGGTGGAGGTTGAATCAGTGGTGGAGGTTTAATCAGAGGTGGTGGTTGAACTAAAGTTTGAGGTTGTGGTGAAGATTTAGGTTGAATTGTAGGTGAATATTGGGGAGAAGATGGAGTTTGAGTTGCTTGATGAGAAATTACAGGGGTGGTAGTGGAAAATACAAAAGGAGTGGGACTAGATGATATTGGACGAATAGATTGTGATGAAGTAGATGAAAATGCAAAGAAGTTAAGGCAGAGAGTTCAAAATATTTTTCGATGTATGCCTCATGGATAGAAAGGTCAAGGCCTCAAACTAAACCTTGGAATTTATCAAAATCTTGAAGGATTTGAAGGTCAAGATCAGGTTGGGAATATTGTACTTCAATAGAATGACATCGTAAGGTATATTGATCCACCACAGTTTGGTCTACCCAATTGGCTGATTTAGTTCTAAATAAACTATGTTTAAAAAAAATCAAATTCAATATCTTGTAAGGTAACATAATCCTTTGGAAGAGAATCTGCCCTAGGGGGAGGACTACTACTTCCTTGGCTCTCAGCTATACTTTTTTTTCTCAACAATTTTTGAGGATCATCAACAATAGCTCCAGTTTTTGGATCAGGATGAGATCTGGTGTAATCTATTTTGGGAGCCAGAACTAAAATCTAAAGCACACACACACACTTATTATTTACAAAAATGAAAAGGAAACAATATCTCAAAATATTCCTAACATACACTCTTCTTAACCAGGGTAATGAATTCGAAGAAAATTATAATATTTTCAATTTTTTCCCAGTATGGTCACCACTATGTAATCATTCTGTAATTTATGAGATTGTAAGAGTAAACACATAGGATAACATCAAAACTTCTTTGGAAGTTGGGATATAGCCCTGCTAGCTTCACATAGGGATCTCTCTGTAAATTTTAGCTTTGTTTATATAAGTTTTAGGCTAGTTATTACTGTGCAAATTGTTTGTTTGTTTGTGGTTTTATTGGATTTTTTTTTTGATTGAAATATTATAATTCCATTGGGCTATGGAGTCTAAAAATGAACTACATCTGCATCAAAATTTGAAGGAGTTTCACAGGGAAAGCTAGGTTGCACTAGTTGGAACTTTCAGAATTTTAAATGAATATGAAACAAAAGAAATGAAAGGTTCAATAGAAACTAAGGAGAAATGAAGAATTCCTTAATTTGACTTCAGTAGAAGACATAGAAATTACCTACAGCCAGAATAGGGTGCATATTCGAACAAATTCTACTCGTCACTGTTTTTGTAATGTAATTTAGCTTTTTAAGAAATGACAGTGAAAGAAAAAAATGAATAAAAACATGAACAAAAGAAACACATCACCATTTCGTACACCACATGAATCCTATGAAGTCTGTCCTTGTATTATTGATGCATCCATCAACCAGAAAATTACAATAACTTAGAGAAAATTATATTCAACAACCAACCTCAAATACTTCAAAATGTGAAGTATTTATACAATAAGTTACAAAATAATTACAAGATCGTTGTCTCAATAGAAAATGTATAATTAGCACTATCCTAAACAATATAATCAATCTTTGTGGAGTAATAGGGAAGGTGGAAAAATTATTGGAGGAGGAGTCAGTTGTTGAATTGGCCTTTTTCTGTGCTGCACTGGCTGATGTGTTATCTAATGTGCTGGCATATCTTCTTACTGCATCCGAATTACTAATTAGTCTAGTAATTCACAGAGTTTGTCCCATCTGTCTTCATCTGGAATGATTAACTTAGTTACCTTCTGGTAAATTTCATCAACCTCAATATAATTTTCAAATGTTGGCCTAATCACAAAAATATGATTTACTTCATGCTGGATAAAGAAATCATTCCCCATGGCTTCTAAGAAAGCTCTGCTTGTCATGCTACCTTTTATATTTGCAAACTTTGAACTGTATCTGGCTACCTACTTAAGTTTTATAATATAATCTTCATGAGTAATCAATTTGTCATTAATTAGAAATAAGTTGGGTAGCCCTCTCTGATTTAGACATTCTATCCTGGTGAAAAATATATTTACTACTATCTCCAAACTCTGACATTTCTCCTCCAACTGAGAAACAAGATTCCTTTTGGTCAGAATCTTCTTGAACACAAAAATAGTTTTTTTTTTTATCATCGATTCCTAAATCATCCAATTCATAACTATTATTATAATTTAGGAACTTAATGATGTTTGTAGTTGTGGCAGGCATGTCTCCCAACTATTCTTTAATCTCTATAATGGCCTCTATTTCTTTCTTTATTAAATCTTCCTTCTAAAAAATAATCTGAATAAATGGCAAAATTTTAGCCATAGAATTCATAATATAAGTCAAAATAATTTCCTTTATTTGGGCCAAGGTCTGTCTAATAGCTGATTCCATTTCATATTTTTGTAGCATCTCAATCAGCTTCTAAGCTCTTTGAGCTTCAACAAAGTGTGAAGCTTCATTCCTGCTCTTCTGGTCCTGTAGTGACTTGACTTGATCCTGCAACTTTTTAATTTCTTCTGTCTGAATTGACAAATTCTCCATAGCTTTTGTCAATTGGTCAGCACCCTCAGTAGATTGTGTAGTATGTGCAACGGAGGTTGTAGTTTTTGTGGTGGGAATTATTGTAAGAGGTACAACATCTATAGGAACCATGGATAGTTTTTCACTCTACTCCTTTTCCTTGATCATTTCCAGCTCAGTTTCTATTTGTCTTATTTGAGCATTTTGTTCCATGATCAGCTTCATCATGTCAATTTTCTGAGTCTTTGTTTCTTCAATATCCTTTGTGAGAGGATATTCAGTGGCTGGTAACTTCAATTTCTCTCTCAATGCTGCAATGTCAGCATTCTTTTTATTGATCAATTCCTCTGCAACTTTCATTTTTGCAGGATCATAACTCATCTTCATGACTAAATACTCTAAGGATTTAATCTTGTTGTCCTTTTCAAGAGAAGGAATCTTCTCCATATCCAACTGTGACTGCTTATTAGAAAGTGAAACCTACAATTTGGAAATAGTCATAGTTTTGTTGGTTAGAATGGAGAGAATCATTTCACCTATTTTTTTATGCATCTCCATTTGATCAATGGGATGAATATATTTTGTGTCAAACTTGAAAGTTTTCTTCTTGTAATTTGATGTGGATTTAGGTTGTGGAATTTGGGCCTCAAGTAAGGCCATCCGCATCTTCCCCTTATCTGAATAAAATAGTAATAGTGGCCTGCTTTGGGAGCTGGAAGTATGCTTCCAAAACTGAGCATATGCACTATTCTTAAGAACATCATTCTTAAGTTTTATTTCTCTGAATCTGTCAAAAAAAATCTTTTCTTTCTCTCTGTGAACAACATTTGTAGTCTGGATAGTATCTTGTTGCTCCTAGTATACTGAAGTTACTGTGGGAGATGCAGCAAACTTTCCACCCGCTTGAGAGGAAGATGGTGTTTCCTTTATTATCATGGACACTTCTTGTTATGAATTATTCTTTGTATCTACTTTTGGATTCAACTTTTTCCTCTTTGTGTAAATAATTTTAAATTCCTTCACCACACTATCTATCACTGAAGGAGACTCTTCTTCCCTCTATCTTTTGGCTACTTTCTCCTGTGGAACAAGAGTATGTGATATGGATGTAGAAACAAGATGCTCCTCAGCTTTCTGTATGGTATTCTTTGCCCAAGTTTGTTGGTTCACATATCTCTCAATTTCCAGCCTCTGGGTATGTGTGTATGGAGTATTTTTATTTTCTACTCTCAATCTAGAAATAATGTCGAGATGGTGATAAGACCATGTAAAACTTTGGCTGAATTTCATCTCTTTGAGAAGCTTATCTGATTCTTCTCCTGTTGATATGCTATTAGATATGAAGGAACCAATTTGTTTCTTGATCCTGAACTATGATTTCTTTTTGGCTGATAAAAATTGTATCTCGTCGGAATTTATAATTTGTATGATGTATTCAAGTGTAAAAATCCTCATGGGGAGGTCTTTGGGAAGTTTGTATGGTGTCAACTCACACCCATACACTCTGATTTCTGTGTAGTTCTAGTACAAGTACCAGTCTCCAGTCTTTACTTGATTTGTTAGATGCAAAATTATTTTAATGTCTTCAATGATTCTAGGCTCTGTTCAACTGTTTAGTACACCCATGGCTGGGTGGAAAATTTTTTCAATGTACTGCTTGTAGGTAAACTCTTCTTGCTCCTTCATCACTAGAGAATTCCAAAATATAAATGACTGTTGGTTTGCCTATTCATCTAACTTCTGCCTGGAAAATTTAAACATGTCTTCTTGATAATATAAAAGCATAAAGAATAAAATTGAGGTGTATTTTAAAACTTCCTCAGTTTGAAACTTCAAAAATTGTTCATGAATGTTATAAACTAGAAATTGACTGAAATTAAAGATAATAGAATGATTGTTGTCTGTGGAAAATATGGAAAGGAAACCTAAAATGGGTTCATCTACCCACTGATCAGAATAATAACTGAGAATATATGAAATTACAATTATAATTTGTTTTGCTTGATCAGGGAAGATTGAGGAAGGATATGGTGGATTTTTTCTTGGTAATTGGGTGTTTTATGGTAGGAAAAGGTCAAAAATCCTGACTCTCTTAGAAAAATGAAACTTTTGGTAGATTTTTGTCAAATATTCTAATAAAAATGGTGTATTATTTTCCACAGAGGGGGCCTGCACCATCTGGTCTATGGATTTGGCAATAATGGTGAAGAGGATTTCACCAGTAGGGGTTATAATTGCTCGTTGATTAGGGACATAACAGGCTTGAAATATTCTGGTGAATTCTAGAGAATGAAATGTTTGAGGAAAAATATAGTGACGGATATTGGACTCCCAAAGTCCAATTTCATCTGTTTTATCTACAAATTTGTCTTCGAGTCAACATTAGAGTTAGAAAAGTTCAAACTCGCACCGTGTCTCGAATATTTTGTAGTCCCTATCAGCTAAGGGAATATAGTCTAAATAAATTGGGGGATGAACCAAGGGATTGACAGAGTCCTCCTGGTTCTTCTTCTTTAGAGGAATCTTTATCAATGAAAAAATTTAACCTAATGGGGATGAATGGTTTACCGGGACTGTAATGCAGGTCTGTAGTTGATTAGGAGAGGGAAACAGGATGTTGTTTCTTGATCACAAGTTTGATTGGCCGGTGAAGTTGATGGCATACTGGAAAACCTAAAAATTAAAAGTAATTTTGTAGAGAATATGCAGCAGAAAGGTGGAATGGGGATGGGTTCAGGGTTTAAAAGTAATTGGCAGATTTTTTGGCGCAGGTTCGTTAGATTAAAATGGTTACACAGGAGAATTATGTGTTCAACCGGTAATTCATGGGAAGGGGATTGATTGGTAAACTATTAGGATTACGTGATGGAAGGATAGTGGCGAAGGAGTGGGGTAGGGAAAATAGGAAAGAGGTGAGGGGGAAGTGGTTTTTGGATGGGGTCAAGAGTGGTTAGTGGTTTTAGGCAGGGGGGATGCGAAATGTGGGGAGGAATCCACATAGCGCGGGACCCAGCGGGGAAATACCACCATTTCGTACCCCCCCCCCCCCCCCCCCCCCAAACCACCCCCCCAGAAGAAAAGATAGGGTAGAGAGGGAGGGCCGAAACTCATCGTGTGTCTTTGATCTGTTGAGCCGAATAATCCCGTGACTGAGAAGTGTGCACCTTTTAACCATAACACAACAAAACAGTTTTTCCTATCATGAAATTTTATTTTGATTGAAAACTTTGGATATATGAAACATAATAGTATCCTTTTGCACCTGTTTTCATGATGTTTTTGAACTTTAGGCTAGAGTGAAAAAATGGATATTTTTAAAACAAAACTATTTCTACCTACCCTTTTAACTCCAATATTTTCTAAGCTAACATTTTTTTTTAGTTTCTTTCCAAGGGGTGCATTTATACTAGAAAACCCACATATCACTTCTTATAAAAATTAAAATATTTTCAATCCTATTCCTTATTTCTCATATTGATTCAACTTAAACAATTGAACCAATGTAATTTTCTACCTAACTATTGATTATCCAAGATTAAAAAATTTGGAAAGTCTTTATTCTCTAGTCTAATTAACATAAATTTAAACTTGTTTAACCATGATTAAGATGCACGATTAAACAAATGACTAGTGATTGTGGCATTTTAAACAAGCTGCACACAATTTTACTTTATTTAACAAGAAGATTTTATCTATCAACAATGCCATTTAGATTTACAACAGTTTTAGTATTATTTTCTTTTGATTTTCTTTTGTGGGGTTCTCATCTCATTTTTATTCTTTTTCAATGTTTTTGTTTCTTTTTCCTTTGTCTCTTTATTCATTTTTTTAAAATACCCTCTTTTCGTTTTCTTTTATATGTTTTTTTTGGAAATCATTTGCAAATTGAAAAATTATCTACAATATCAAATATCTGAGATAAAATATTCAATCACCTTGAGATCCTATAAATCATAGGACCCTAATAGGGTCTCCAATAAAATAATTAATTATTTAAAGAAAAACATAAACCCAATGGAATTTCCACAAACGGTTTTTGGGTTCTTTGGAATACTGATGTCTAAGCCTTGTTACAAAATTTGAGACTTGGAACACTTTTAGATGCTATAAAAATCAATAATATTGATTATAATAAAGACAAAATAGGAAAAAAACCCAATGTTCTCAATAATCAACATCAAGGGGAAAAAATCGTCTAACACAAGAAAATTTAACTACATTCAAAATAGTGCTCAAGAGATCAATTCATAAGGATAAAATTGGTCCCCAAAGCCTCAACAACCATGAGTTAACAAATATAATTCAGGGTGCACTTGAGAAGTGCAAAAGAGAAAAAAATAGGAAATGAGAAACAAATTGTTTTCTTGTAAATGCTTGTTTTGATGAGGAGTTAAAAATGGAAAGGAGAACTTTTAAAAAGGAAGGCGAGGAGAAGATGAATGTAAAGTTTATAAGCAGATTTAAAAAGGAAAAAATATGAGTTCAGGCAAACACGGTGAGAATAGTTGATATATCTAGGCAAGAATAACCCAAAAACAATTTGGCAGGAACTTCAACAAAGGAAGAAGAAAATTGAAAATAATATTACATCCAATCATTGGTTTGAATATGAAAGACAAATCTATGAAAAATAAATAGAGGTTGAACCTCCTTTGAGGATCAACACATCTACAAATATTTTCACAGTACACGAGGTTGAGGTGAAATTAAAAAGTTGAAAGCACAGAAGGAAAATGACTTGGTTGAACGTCAACATAATATATAAAGTGGGGAATAAACATTCTGGCACAACATATCATGTAAATATTCAACAATGTCATTCAACAATGATTCCCAAGGGATTGGACAACTAGTCTAGCAATACCCTTTTTTAAAAGTGGAGGCATTAATAATCCTTCCAAATATAGAACCATTATGATCAATCCTTTGCTTGCAAAGCTTTTCAGAGGCATGGTAGAAAATATAATTAGTAAGTGGGAAGAAGTAAAAGAAAAAATGGAAAACGGACAAGTGGGTTTTAGGCCGAAGTATTCTATAGTAGATCATGGTATCACACTGAGACACATTCTTAAAAAGGTTTAGGGGGACAAAGAAGAAGTACTTTTCTACTTTGTTGACTTTAAAAAGGCATTTGAAACGATCCCTAGAGATAATTTGTGGCATATAATGGAAGAACTTGAAATTCCTTTTCAATATAGAGATGTTGTCCATAGGATATATGAATAGGTGAAAGTCAAAATTAGAACTTCGGCAGGAATTTCAAAAAGTTTTCGAAGTGACATCAGAGTCAAGCAACGCTGCCCTTTATCCCCTACCCTTTTTGGTTTATATATTGACAAATTGGAAGAGTGGTTAAATCTGATAGGTGGGGATGGTGTACGGTTGGGAGAGTTTGTGATAAACCTTTTTCTATATGTCGATGATCTTATACTGGTTGCTAAATCAACCCATGGATTGCATATGCACCTATATGCCCTTAAGCACTTTTGTAAAGAAGTGGGGATGAAATTCAATACCAGTAATATCAAAATAATGATTTTCTCTAATAAAATCAACGCCAAAATATGTTCTTATTTTAATGCAACATTATTGAAGAAGTAAATTAATACAAGTACCTTGGGATCGATTTCAAGAACAAGCTTAATTCGAAGGATTGCAGAAATAAAATAATTTTAGGAGGGTGGAAAGCATTATATGCACTTCAAAATAGATGTAGAGAGGCAGAGTTATTGGATTGGAACATGATTAAAGTGGTTTTTTGACTCCTAGCTTGTCAAGTGATATTATATGGGTGTGAATTGTGGGCTAGAAGCATCCCTGTTTCAAAATTGAAACAAAATGACAAAATTAAAAAGCGCTTGATCATGAGAAAGTTAAAAATAAAAATTTTGGTTCCTTATGAGATAATGTTGAGTGAAATAGGAGAAGCTCCCATCGAATCAATTCTTATGGTGTGCCTTATAAGGTATCTAAAAATAATGGAGCAAATGGGAGGAGGTAGATGGCCAAAAGTTAACTTCAATGAAGACATGAGTGAAAGAAAGAAATCATGGATGAGACAAAACAACAAATGGATGCAAAAATAGAATATTTACCTCAATGCATGTCCCAAAAATAGCAAGGACTTAAATATTTTTGTTATGGAGAAGTTTCGTAAATGTAAATGGAGAAAATAGTTGGGTAGAAAGAAGAAGTACTATGTTCAGGAATTCAACCCCACTTGTGATCTCCAAAAAAAAGTACATTGGAGCTAGCATTTCGTGGAGAGCACGTATTCTTATTTCTCAATTAAGAACTAACTCGCATAAACTTTGGTGTGAAACAAGACGGTGGAAGAGACCTAAAGAAGCTAGGGAAGAATGAGTGTGTACTTTTTTCACTTCAGGGACGGCGGGATCGGAAAAGAATTTCATTTTGGAATGTGATGATTTTTAGAGACATTAAGGAAAATTATGGTAGTATGTTAGCATCAATTCTATGGCATTGTTTTTTCAGTGAGGGGACTGTTAGAATGTTGGGTTAGCTCATCATCAATTTGAGTAAGAAAATGATTGAATTGCAGAAGGAAAACAACAAGGAGGCTAGTAGTCCCATAGACTATTTTTATTCTTGTGGACGTTAAAATATCATTCATTCATTCATTCAATTGTGGAGACGACTCAGAATACCCTAGAAATATTAAATCTGGCCAATACATATTATATTTAATTTTAAAAAAACCTATTTTGTAAACCTCGATTCTCAAATAAGGTACTCCTATTGACCTAATCAACCCTCTATTTAAAACACTCTCTGTGTAATTATATTTAACCATGTTTTGATATATTAGTAAGTATAAGAAGGCATTTCAAACAATGTAAAGCTTACATCTTATTATTTATTATTATTATTAGTTTAATTATATACTTTTAATTAATTTTCAATGATCACAATCTCAAGGTCATGTCATGAGAGTTTAAAAGGCATTGCATAATGATTATACCTCAAAGGATATGATAAAAAAATGACGAAGTAATTTGGTGATATATTTATTACCAACCCAAAAGCTAAACCATTAAAATGTTTAATTGGATGAGTTTAGATTACACTAAATATATATTTATTTTCATATTTTATATGAGTTAGATTTCTATAAAATATTTAATACATTTTCAAATCAGGTCTTGTATTAGCATGCATGTGCAAAAATCACCTCAATCAAAGTTGGTTTGGGGTCTCTAGTGAGGGTTTAAAAAATGGGCACCGCAAGTGTCAAAATAATACTGTGGCAACCATATCTTTAGCTATATGAAGGTTTCTTACCACAGACTAGCACCTTCACTGGTCAATAGTAGTCCTCTCCTTGTGTTGACACATACAACATCACCAACTTTCCCTACGAATGGATGGTAGACAGGTCGAGTCAAGCTCCTATTGGATAGTTTTTGGATGACCTGTCAATTACTAGAAAGTATTCCTTATGGAGGGCAAAGAATTGTTTGAGTATGAACCAAAAGAAAATGAAAACCAAAATATATGGTTTTGTTCTCTCAAACTCGTCCACGACAATGAGGCGGTTATGAAAACTATGGAACCCAAAATTTCTCCCCACCTAGATGGTGAAGCTTCAGAAAGGGATGGGTTAACATGTAGTGGCTTCAAAGATCTCTACAAAACTTCCTTCTCACAAGACATGGTTACATATTGGTCACTGAGCCTTGACATAGAGGACCACAACTAGGACTTATCTTGTTTCTTATCATGTTCCTTGGAATCAACCCTTCCCATGTTGTCGATTTCACCATCAAGAATTTTGGCTACTAGGTCAGCTCCCCTGCTTCCACCAACTAGTTCTGTTTTATCTCAGGGTTTTGGTGATAGTGAGGATTTTTTCCTATCTGAGGCAGTTCTAACCACTTTTCTAACCCAAGAAATATGAAATAAAAAAACTTCGAGTATTTTCCTAAGATATTTCTTTGTGTCTTATGAAAGAGAGAGCCATAACAAATGAGGGAAGGAAGAAAGGATTTCAGGGAAGGAACTCTTGGGTTCCATTTTTGTACTTATTTCCTACATTTGTTTCCCTCATTTTTACCTTATGACCTCAAACCATGGGACTAAATTTTCCTTTTTCCTCTTTTTTTCTATCTTAAAGAGTGTTTTTTTGCCTTATGTCATTATCTTGTCGTTTTGTTAATTATTATGATGTACCGTTTCCTTTTTATGGCTAACTGGGACGAATGTTGGAGGAAGTTCTATGGTCTTTTGCATTCCTTCTAGATGTTCTTCTTAGAAAAATAAGACCTAGAACATGAGGCGTAAAAAATATTTGAAAGTGTGTTGTTACAGTGAGTTGTTACGTTACGATGTTGTTACATCACGGTGTTGTTATAGACACGTTATTACAAACTACTGTTACAATTGGATTGCTGATTGGATATAGTCAAATTCTGGATGATGACCTATCCTCAATTGTTGTTACACTACAACTGTCACTTTCCACGACAACTATAGAAGTCATTACATATTATATTTTAGAATGACATATTTTAGGCAGTTTTGGTTGTAATACATATTCTTCGAGTTAGAGTTTTTATTAAGGAATTGGTTGTAACTATATGTATCTTGTTTTGATCAGCATGAAAATCATAAGATTCTCATGACTGATCTGTTCCTCATTTTTCTAAACATGTAACCATTATATAACTCTCGACCCTTGAGATTAGGGGGTTAGCAAAGAATTGTATCACCCTTTGGCTTTGTAATTTTGGTCACCTTAATACAAAGATATCATGTTGATGCTGTTACATGTGTTATCTAATTTAATTTCCATTTAGCTTCTATCTCTTCCTACTCCCTACTAGGGAGGAAGGGCCCTCCTCTTTAACAGTGACTGCAGTGGTAAAGTAGTTGTAATATATTTCTAATTTGTTTTGCATATTGGTGGAGTGCTATTGTTTTTGTTGTTCTGGCTATAAGTATATCTACTTCAGTTTCAATACTATTATGTTGTTACACGGATGTGATTAGAAATACCAACTGGTGTAGTTGTTGTGTGAAGCGCTAGGTACTATTTAATTGAGGCATGATTACATTCCTATAGATTGTTTTTATTCTTGCATGAGTGTCAAGTTCCAACAATTGTTTCAGCAAATTGATTTTTCTTCTGGTTTGATGTATCAGCATAGACAGTGCAGTTGTCATTGAAATAAAATATGTCCCTGGATTGATAATTTATGTGTGATGTCTTAGTCATTTAATAGTGATTAATACAGTCCAACATTTTGGTGCCATTTTCGAGGATGGAAGTGACAATCCAATCAGCTATAATTGTTTGTATGATGATAGGGTGTTCCTAGTTAGAAATTGATCGGCAGTAAGACGAGAGGTAGGAACCTACGCATCGCTCTAACATACCTGGGCGGGCTCACCATTGATACTTATTAGCACTTGGAAGTGTGAATTTTGGGTGTTTTTATTCGGTGTGTCTTCAACTATACATTTTTTGGGTGGTAAGATGAGAGGCAAGAACCTGCACGTCGCTCTAATATATTTGGGCAGGTTCACCAATGTAGAAATTGAAGCCCTTGTAGGAAGGATTGATATGCATAGGGTCCATGTGTGTTAGGAGGACAATAGAAAAAACAAAAAAACCCCCACTCTAACTAAATACAGGAAAGACATGTCGTAGAAAGGAAAATAAGAGTGCAGACTTGGGAATAAAGACATTCTTTGGAGATCTGATCTCAAAAGTAGAAAAGGAACAATCTACTTCATACAGATATAATAGGAAGACGGGACCATAGAAAGCTGCTACTATATCAAAGCCTGAGGCATCGGTACCTTCTGTGTCTGAACCTAATCACCCTTCAAACAAAATATCCACTCCTAATACCAAGACTCCAGATCTGAAACATCAATGGAAGGCCATTGATCAAAATCTCAAAATTGAAGGACAAGGGCAGAACATTGAGGAGCATCAGGGGCCTAAGGAACAATATTTAGCTTATCATTATTTGGATGCGGGTAGTGCAGTGAAACAACTGGTCTTGGAACAACCTGATCCTTTATTTATTTGTCAATCCCCTGCATATTCTGAGGTTAGTTCATCCCATCAGAAAGGATCAGCCATGGGGGACGAAAATATTAAAACAGATGGCACTGTTACTTTTGAATTCCCAATATTGGTGACATGGGATGAAGCTCCTATGAAGAAAATCCCTTTATCATACTTACCGTCCTTTTAAGGGATGGTTTTTGAAGATCCTGATTCCTTTATGTTCGAGTTCGAAGTCTTGTGTAAGAGTTATGACTACACTTCAGACGCCCAGAAGCTAAATTGTTTCCTTCTACTTTGAAATGAGCAACATTAATATGGTTCATGAGACTGAGTGTTGGCACAATTCGAACCTGGAGAGACATGGGGGAGGCCTTCCTCTTTAAGGATCAGGATTACTGTCAAACTAGGGATTTGAAGGAAGAAATATTCATAATTACACAGAAGGAAGAGGAGAGCTTAGAAGGCTACATGGAATGATTCCATTATAATTTACAAAGGTCTAAGTTTGGTAACTTAGCCCCGAAAATCCTGAAACCTATATTCCTAAGAGGTATAAGAGATGACTGTCTGGAGCATTTGAATATGTTGGTAAAAGGATATATGTCGCAGGAACCGCTTGAAGAAATAATTAAGATTTTTCTGCAAAGTTCAAGAGGATCAGTCAAGGGAAGAAGTTAAGTTTGGGACCCTTTAGTTCGGATACAGAAGTCCACAAGTGGAGGAGTAACCAGAGCAGAGATCGGGAATCTAATTAAGGATTTAAAAACTAACCTCCTCAATAATCTCTCTTCCCAAATCACCATGGTACAACTTAAGAAAGCACAAGGAGAAGTTGAAGCAGCTTTGGCAATATTCTATCCTCAATACAAAAAGAAAAATTTAGAAAGAGAATGCAGACTGAATAGAGCCAGCTTGTGCTACATCTGTGAGTTGGCACATTCCACTGGCCAATTCCCAGAACTACCCAGACTGAAAGAAATGCTTAAGGAATCAAGCGAGGATGTACAGTGTTCCTACTTTATCAGATCAAAGAGACCATGACAGCTATGACCTACAGGTATCCCTCCAAATTTTTCCTCTTTTAATCCTTGGAATAATGTTTATAATGGTTAGAAATTTCCATGGCCATATCCTACTCCTTCCTCAACACAATTTCCTTCACCATGGAACCATTGGCCTTCCCCTCCACCAATGAAATATCCTCCATCGCAATCTTATCATTGGAGTCATAATTTGAGAGGCAATGGCCAAGGTCCAGCGCCCTCTTCACTACCAAAGCAGCAATTACAACTTTCCCCTCTTCAAACTCCTACACCTCCTGTCCGACCCCATTTACCTGTGCAACCTAACCCCAATCCAAATAATAAGGCAGTTCATAGCATAGACACCCTGGTTACTTTCCATACATATCTTATCACTCCTATTTGGCTTAATGAGGTTCAACCTCGATCAGAAAAAGTAATCAGACCAGATCATACTCCCATCATTACTAAGGAAGAATGTGAGTCACCTAGAAAGGATATAGTTGATTCTGAAACAACTGTTACACCTATAACAAATGATAGAGCACCTATTGTTACACCTGTAGTAGCCAGCTTGGGAAAACCTGTTGTTTCTACATCATCCAACCCGATAAGGGCTAGTGCATCTCTGACAGCTAACTCAACTGTTGAGCTTAGGATCCTTCATACCCCAAATGATTAATTGAAACTGGGACAGCCTCGCAAACTAAATCTGAGTTTCTCAAGGAATTACAGAATTTGTATGTGCAGATTCCACTGTTACAAGCTCTTAAGGAAGTACCTATCTATGCCCAAACAGTGAGAGATTCGTGTGTCAAATATCTTGGAAGGAAGCCAAAAGACCCTGATACTATCCATGTTATGGGGAAAGTGTCTGGATTAATGATTGATCAGCCTTTTCTGACTAAATAGAATGACCTAGGGAATCCTACAGTGGTTTTCCATATTGATGACCGGCCCATAACTAACACTCTGATTGATTTAGGGGCAGACATTAATGTAATGACCAAAGTTATTTTTATCTCCCTAGGACTTCATGGACTCAGACCTACACCTAAAATGCTTGAATTAGAAGATAGATCCTGTGTCAATCCTGAGGGAATGATAGAAGATGTGGCGATCACTGTAGCTTATTGGAATTATTCAGCTGATTTTCTCATTTTACAAACTAAATCCAACTTGGGGGGTCATCCTTTAATCTTGGGGAGACCATGGCTAGCCGCTACAGACACATATATAGAATGTAGATCCATATCTATGGTGATCTCAGATGGGCAGGCCACTAAGAACCTGAATATTTACCCCCTAGCGAAACCTCATATGGATTTGAATAGTCCCTGGTGGGACGAATTTGAACCTGAATCTGATTTTTCCCTACCTCTCCTCACACTTGGAAAATAACAATACTTTAAGGATGAAATAGAGGATGACATTATTAATGGTTTTATTAGCAATTCACTCTTTGTTTCCTCTTTTAGAGATCTAAGGGAATAAAGTGAGGTAGATGGCGTAAATATTGAACATTTGAAAACTACTCTTCATACTCACAACAGTCTTGTGAAATTGAGCTAGGGAAATATTTAAACATTAATCCTAACTTGACTGTTGAACAAAATAGATTGTTGATACAAATGTTACATAAATATAAAAGGCTTTTGCATGGGACTATACTAATATGAAAGGAATCCATCCTGGCCTATGCTCTCACCGAATTTACCTTAAATAGGGCTGCAACCCAGTTAGATAACCGCAACACCAAATGAGTCCCACACTTAAGGAGATAGTGAAAGATGAATTACAGAAAATCCTTAATGCTAATTTCATCTATCCCATTTTTTACAGTAAATGGGTATCTTAGCTTGTCATTTTTTCAAAAAAGAATGACAAGTGGAGGGTCTGTGTAGACTATAGAGAACTTAACAAGGCCACCCAAAAGGACCATTTCCCTTTACCATTTATTGACCAGGTCCTGGATACTCTCTCTGGGAATTTATATATTTAATTTCCAGATGGGTTTAGTGGCTATAATAAAATACAGATTGCCCTGGAAGACCAAGAAAATACCACCTTTACCTTCCCATGGGGTAATTTTGCATATAGAGTCCTTCATTTTGGCCTCTGCAATGCAGCAACAACTTTTCAAAGGGCAATATTGGGTATCTTTTCGGATCTCTTGAGTGACTGTCTTGAAATATTCATGGATTACTTTATACCCTATGAGGATGCCTTTGAAACAACATTAGTTAACTTGGAAAAGGTGTTGGAATGTTCTGTACAAACTAATGTTGCTTTGAGCATCGAGAAGTGCCACATGATGATGACCCAGGGGATTGTGCTGGGCCATTTCATTTTGGCATATGGGATCAAGTTATACCCTACAAAAATTAAGGTAATATCAAGAATTCAAACTCCCAGAACTCAAAAATAGGTACATAGCTTTCTGGGACATGCAGAGTACTATAGGAGATTTATAGAAAAATTTTCAAAGATTGCATCTCCTCTGTTTTCTTTGCCCATGAAAGAGGAGGAATTTGTGTGGACAGGGAAGTGTGAGCAAGCCTTTTTGAAGTTAAATAACTGTGTAACAGTAGCACCTGTTTTGTGAGGACCAAAGTGGAGACTTCCATTCCATATCACTACAGATGCATCTAACATAGTTGTGGGTGCTATTTTGGGGCAGCTGGAGGAAAAGAAACCTTATGCCATTTATTACATCAGCAAGAATTTAACTCCAGTTGAGCTCAACTACACAGTGAATGAGAAGGAATTCCTAGCAGTATTTCATGCTATCAACACATTTCAGCACTACATCCCCGGGTATCAAGTATTTATACACACTGACCACATTGCAATTCAATTTTTAATGAATAAACCTATTACTAATGGTAGATTTACACGATGGTTATTGCTGTTACACGAATTCGATATCACTATTTTAGATAAACTTGGAAAAGATAATGTGGTTGCTGATTTTCTTTCTAGGTTAACTGTAGGTGATAATTGCACCCTTAATGAGGATTCTTTTCCAGATGAATATCTTTTTGTCATATCTACTCACTCACCATGGTATGCAAATATAGGAAACTATCTTACTACAGGAAAATTCCCACACCATTTATCTTCCAGAGAAAAAAGAAATATCATATAGCAGAGTGCTACTTACTCCTGAATAGAGGGAAATCTCTATCACATCGGGCCAAACTTTCAGATTCGGCATTGTGTTAGAGAAGATGAGGTCTTTGATATCTTGAAATCTTGTCATGTTGAACCATGTGGAGGGAACTTTGTGGACAAGAGAACGAGGTATAAAGTACTCTCAATAGGGTACTACTTGCCAACTATATTCTAGGATGCCAAGAAGTTTGTGAAGGGATGTGATAGTTGCCAAAGGATGGGCCAACCTCTGAAGTCAGATGAAATGTTGTTACAACCTCAGATTGTGATAGACCCATTTGAGAAATGTGCCGTAGATTTTGTAGGGCCAATAAATCCTTCATCACAACAAATATCATACATATTGGTCAGCACTGACTACGTCACAAAGTGGGTCGAAGCGAAGGCACTAACTAGAGCTACAAAGCAGGTTGTTTCAGACTTCCTGTTCAAAGATATTTTTGTTCGCTTCGTAATACCCAGGAGATAGTGATGGATGGGGGGCCTCAATTTACATCTCATTTGATCTAGAAATTGGTTAAGTATGGAATTCATCACAGGATCACTTCATCTTATCACCCACAAGAAAATGTTCAAGTGGAGACCACCAACAAATTTATTGAGGGAATTTTAACAAAGACAGTAGCTAGCCACCGAAGAAATTGGGCCGAAAAACTTTCAGATGTATTATGGGCTTACTGAACAACATGGAAGAATACTATAGGCTTCTCACCATACGAATTGGTGTATGGTAAGAATCCTTTATTCCCCATAGAGTTTGAAATAAAAACATTGAGAACAACATTACAGGTCAATCTATATTTAAGCAAAACGCAAAGACAAATATTGAACCAGCTCAATGAGCTGGAAGAGAAACAGTTGGTTGCCATTCAGTAGATAGAGATCATTCAACAGGAAAGAGCTAGATGGCATGACAGGTTAATTAAGAAGAAGAAATTTTAGAAAGGAGATTGGGCTCTCTTGTACGATTCAAGATTCAAGGATTTCAAAGCCAAGCTCTACACTAGATGGATAGGTCCTTACGAAGTAGACACGGTATTTGACAATGGAAATGTATAATTGGTTACCATTGATAGTGCTAAGACACTGTTACTGGTTAATGGGCACTGTATGTGGTTATGTTATCAACCTGATTTGAAGGAATCATTTGTTAGCATTATCGCGGACTCTGATTTTTATGTTATAGCAGCAAGGGAATGCTCCTCTATGCAGCCTGAAATTTGAAATTCCAATAAGTGTAACAGCTGAAAACAACTCTTGTGGCGGTTGTTACACCTGTTTAAAAAAATAAAATAATAATAACAATAATAACAATAAAAGTATGATTGTGAAAACTTCTTTTTGGGGCACAGTCAGAAAATTTGTAATAGTCGAAAACCACTTCTGTGGAAACTGTTACACCAAGTTGTTTTTTCCTTTTTCAAAACATCATCTTTCCTTCCCAACATATTTTACAAGATGATGTTACTCATTAGTTTCTTTTGTGTATCTATTTTTACTAATTATCATGTTTTCTGAAGGATATCATAGTGGTTGTCTTGGCTATTTAATATGTAAAAACCGATAGTCATGAACAGTGTTTCCTATCTCATTGCTATCCTAACATGCAACAATAATTACAACAGTCAAGTGTGACCGCCATGATCACTGGAAGCAGTTACGCCATCACATTACATTCCTCCTTCACCTCGTCTCAGGTACGTCATTTAAAAAGGTAACATCATCATTTAATAATTAATTGATTAATGGAAAGTTATGACATTTTTTTGACGGTCGTGGGCGGCCATCAACATTAAAGCTGGGGGGGGGGACGGGAAATAAATCCCGTAATCATTGCAAGCAATCCATAGTCTTGAAATTGTCATTAATCCTGCATGCATCAAATTAAACAACACGATAACCAATTATGACCAAATCTGGTCAGAAAAGGAATTTGTACTTAAAGCCCGTCATTTTCCATAATTAGAAATTAATGTAGGAATGTCAGAAGTACGAATTAGTATTTTGAAAATATTTTTCACCTCTCATCACCTCCCTTAGCTGAAGTCTTGTATCCTCGGCCAAAATTCTCAATCCGGGATAAGCAGAGCAGGGTGTTGGGAGAGAACAAGCAGTGCGGTGATATTACGGTTGGTCAAGCTTAATGAGTGATTAAGAGTAACAGAAATATGGGAGGAGAAGTAGTAAGACATGAGCCAGACTCCATTGAATATTTGTAGAATTGTTCGAAAGCTTATCAGGTATTTAGGGATTTCGGGTGGCTTGAATATTTTCAGAGGTTGGAAGGCTTGGATGAGGCCATTGAAATTAAATTTGCTAATAATTTGAACAACCACTAGACCCGAGTCAGGGGTCTGCAAATCGAAGTAACAGAGAAGTGGTTTCCCAAGTGACCACATTTCTAGTTGAAGGATGAAGATGGTTCAACAAGAAAGTTAATGACCATTATTTGAAGGAAGATTTTCTTGAAGGAGAGAAAAGGTTGGAAAAGAAGGGAAGAGGGGTTGATAGATTATCACTCCCCCAACCATGGGAATATGTCGCCCTGGGTATGATAAAGTAAATTACTTGCGAGGGAAGATCCAAAATCGTCTTCAATTACCACTTACGTTTACTAAATCATCTTCGGCACCAACAGAAGATCAACCTCCCATATTTCCTATTATGAAACATTAAGCATATGGTTGCAGCAGTTAAGATGGAAACACATCCTGAAGCCTGTGTGACCAACCATGGAATTATCAAATTTATTGTGTTGGATGCCCTAAGCCACCAAGGAAGGAGCTGGGAAGAATTTAAACAAAAAAGGCCTAGGATGAGCCGAAGGAAATAGGTTGGGACTTCAAAAGGAATTCATGCAGAAGTTGAAGTCCAGACTTGGCCCGTCAGGGTTAGAATTCGAAAAGAACCCACTAACAAGCTAATTAGAGATAGACATTCAAAATAGAGGGTGAGAGTTAGCTTGCCAATGGAACCATCACCCATATCTGAGAAGTAGAAAGAAGCAGAAGGATAAGAAGAAGAAGGAAAAGAACCTTCCTCGTCAGGTAAGGATGAAACTCATTTTATTCTTTCATAAATTGACAATTTAAGAAAATAAAATGAACAGTTACAGCAAAGATTAGTTGGGGGGAAGGAAATTTTAGTATCTGTATGCGCAACATGTTCTCAAGGATTAACAGCAACAGGGTAAAGGGTTTGTCGGGAAAACACCAACTCAATGGAGATAGAAGCGGAACTTTGGGAGGTTGCCACACAAGAACCTACTAAGGATATTGATGTTACACAAGAACCAGCAGTTAAAGCACAACCTCCCATAGTAATCGACCTAGAAGCCGATACATAAGAACCTGTGGAGGCCACTGCTGTTACAAAAGAACGAGCGGTGGGCACAAAGGCTAGCCTAGGCGAAAATAAAGAGGCTGATACACAAAAACCCACTGATGACGCTGTTGTTACACAAGAACCAGTAGTAGAGGTGGAGAAAACCGATCCAAGAGAGGATGTTACACCCACCATTGATGTTGAATGAAGAGGAACGTTGGGTCCCACCGCGGGATGGAGTTCCGAGAAAATTTTATTGATGTTCGAATTGCAAAAATGGAAACATAAAGCAATCTCCCTTCGGGAGGGGGTGATCTCACTAAAATAACACTAGAAGGAAATAAGTTCCTTACGGGAGAAATGGATGAAGGAAGAACTGAAGAAAGGCTGCGGAGAGTGGAAGCAGAAGGAATCCATAAAAAAGCAGAAGGAACAACTACTTCTATTACAACAACAGGTTTAGGATTTGACTATGGATAAGCAAAAGCTCCATGAGCTTGCCCTTAGTTTGTTGGGGTGCAGGCGACCTTCTCCATCCTACCCCATTTTCCTATGGGAACACTTATTTGTTTCAACTAAAATCCATTATGGAGAACATGCCATATATGGGTTCTTCTACTGGCACCTTTTTAGATGTCTTTCGTTCTTTTGATTTGATGAACAAAGCCTGTTGTGCAAGTTTTTTTTTCACAATATCATTTGTGAGCACGTTAGTATGCAGATGGTAGTAACTATATTCTCCTACATGGGGGATTCACAATTACAAGCCTTCATGTCATTTATGTGGAATCAGATTGAGTGGCATCTGTCCACAAAATCTATGGATGACAATGAAGAAAATATAACATTATGGATCTGAGCAGATCTAAGATGGGCCGTCGAATTAACGCAGGAATTTAGAAATATTCTAAGCACTCCTAGTATAAGGGAAACTACTGCCGTCTACAGGAGAAGGATCGTGGATTTTTACCTTAATTATTTTTCACAAATGAAGAGCCGAGCCCTGACTGGGTGTCTGAAGCGTACATAAGCTAGTTGTGTTGAGCTGTTGGAAGGGGACCCGTTTACATTTCAGAATTTTGTAGTAGCTGTTACACATGTACTAGCATATGCCCAAGTAATAAAGACCCTTGGTGCTTCCTGGATTCGACTAAGATTTAAATTCCCTTTGATATGGTTATCAATAGAGGAATACCACGTCCGTTATGAACTGAGCGAGTATGAAGAAGAGTCTTGGACACAACAACTGATGGCTAGTCAAGGGTACAGGTTTCCAGATGAGGATGCAGCTGACGCCTATGACCTCACTAACCTGCATAGGAGATATTATCAAGGGAGATGAGATTTTTTCATTAGGACATGAAAGTGCTTCAGCTGGGGGGAGATGTTGGGTGCCATTTTTGTACTTATTTCCTACATCTGTTTTTCTCATTTTTACCTTGTGACCACAAAACTTGGGAATACCTTTGCCTTTTTACCCTTCTTTTCTATCTTAAATGGTGTTTTTTTTCCTTATGTCATTATATTTCCATTTCGTTAATTATGATGATGTATCTTTTCCTTTTTGTGGCTAACTGGGATGAATGATGGAGGAATTTCTCTGGTCTTTTCCTATCCTTCCAGATGTTATTCTTAGCACAAGAAGACCTAGAACATGAGGCATACAGAAGCGGTTGAAAGTGTGTTGTTACACTATGATGTTGTTACATCATGGTGCTATTACAAACCCGCTATTACAAACTACTATTACAGTTGAATTGCTGATTGGATATCATCAACTTCTGGATGCCAACCTATCCTCAATTTTTGTTATGCTACAACTGTCACTTTCTAGGATAGCTGTAGAAATCATTACATATTATATTTTAGAATGATATATTTTAGGCAGTTTTTATTGTAATCCATATTCTCCCAGTCAAAATTTTTATTAACGAATTGGTTCTAACTATATGTATCTTATTTTGATTAGCATCAAAATCGTAAGATTATCATGAATGATCTGTTCCTCATTTTTCTGAACATGTAACCATTATATAACTCTCGACCCTTGAGGTTAGGGGGTTAGCAGAGAATTTTATCACCCGTTGGCTCTGTAATTTTTGTCACCTTAATACAAAGATATCATGTTGTTGCTGTTACATGTGTTGTCTGGTTTAATTTCCATTTAGTTTCTACCTCTTCTTCAGCCCTGCTAGGGAGGAAGGGCCCTCCTCTTTAGAAGGGACTGCAGTGGTAAATTAGTTATACTATATTTATTATTTATTTTTCATATTTGTGGAGTTTTGTTGTTGTTGTTCTGGATGTAAGTAGATCTACTTCAGTTTCGACACTATTATGTTGTTACATGGATGTGATTAGAAATACCCGCTGGTGTAATTGTTGTGTGGCAAGCTAGGTGCCATTTAATTGAGGCATGATTACATTCATGTAGATTGTTTTTATTCCTCCACGAGTGTTATGTTCCAACAATTTTTTTAGCAATGATTCCTCTTTATTTTGATTTTTCTTCTGGTTTGATGTATTGGCACAGACAGCGCAACTGTCATTGAAATAAAAGATGCCCTTGGATCGATAATTTATGTCTACCATATTAGTCATTTAATAGTGATTAATATATTCCAACAGGAAGCACTCAGTGCCTTGGGGGGGATATTGAATTAGAAAGAAAAGTGGGAAAAGGCAGGAAAATGAAAAAATAGTTGATGTGTTAAGAGGGCTAGCAGAGCCAGGATTTCCCTAGTATTTGGAGTGGATGTTGAAATGTAGAAGGTGGAATAATTAGCAAGGAAATACCTGGTTGGCTGAGTGTAGGATAGGAAATTTGGATTACCATACCTCAAACCCTGGGTCAAAAATGAAATTGCATTGATAGTCAAGAGCCCCTCGGATGTCGCACTGCTGGGCAGGTGGGGGGATTCATCTAAAATTTAAGGAAGAATCTGATACACAAAGGGTTACCACATGAATTGGAAGATAAATTCCAATAATTTTCAATTTCTGGATGCCAATTTTATACACCAAGTGGGATTGAATGGACATAGTTTCGATTTGGGTGAGACTCCCAGGGCTTCCCCCTCAATTCTGGGACAAATTAATCTTCAAATACATCAAGAACTCCTTGGGCACATATCTTGATCATGACTCGTGTTATTTGACAATAGGGAACATGTCCCTCATATAGATATTATCTAACATTTATCTACAAAACTTTATCATGAAATACATTGGCATAAGTCAGGGGGAAGAATGAATCCAAGTCTTGGACTAAGAAGGTATCCCATTTCGGTGAAGTGTTGGGAAAAATACTGAGAGGGGGGGGTGAATCAATATTTACAGCATATTCAAACTTTTTACTTTTTCACTCTCTAAAACCCATACGCTACTTTGCTGAACCCAACTAGCGTATACACGCAGATATCCTTCATAAAACTCACGTATACCCAGAGATCTAAATATGCCATTAGTTCTTCTCTTATATCATTCCACCATTCATTTATTAGATGTTCTATAAACAGTATACATGTGTAGTAAGAACAGAATAAACCATCACACAAAGCATCACACATGAACACCAGGATTTTTAGGTGGAAACCCAAGTCGGGAGAAAACCACCGCTGCAATTGCTCAGCCTTCAATATTTTATTATAGAGAAAACATCTTACAACATATGTGCTGGTGCAGACTCCTACCAGCACGCAGGCACCCACCTGCGCTCGTTTACCAGCCTCTCCTGGAAGGGAGCTCCAACCCCCTGACTCGTTTACCAGCCTCTCCTGGAAGGGAGCTACGACCCCCCGATCTCGTTTACCAGCCTCACCCGGAAGGGAGCTACAACCCCCTGACTGAAGGCTACAACCCTCAGCACCACCTTGGACCACGTTTCATCAATTTTCACACTGGATCCAACAACTTCAATAGAACACCACTTGCAGGCCACATTTCATCATATTTTCAAACTCGACCCTTTCCATACTTTTAAGCTCAAACATATCATCACCGTATACTTATCAATTCGTACAACACACGTATAGGCGTAATACAACAAGTAATGTACTCGATGTTTCATACCCCATGCTTCAGCAAACCCTAGTTTGCATACGCGCTTTCACTTCACTGATGTCACGTATATACGCGCTTCCGTCCACACAAACCAGCGTATACCTCAGTATATATTTCATTGCACATACGCTCTTTCTCTTCAGCGAAGCCACGTATATACGTGCTTCCTCTGCGGCGAAGTAGCGTATAGATCTTTAATCATTATAGAGCAGCATACTCCTTCAGATCAGACATTCAGTTCAGATTTACCCTTTTACTTCAGACAGATGTTCGCCTCATTTCAGATCTAAGTCTTCCATAAACAGATCTAGCAGATACAAGTACATTTCAGATCTAGATCATTTCTTCATAGGTGCATCATAGATTCAGATCTATCATCAAACTCTAACCCTTTCCATGCAGATATACTTCCTATAGAAGTATTCATTCAAGCTCAGACATCTTGCTCCCACTCTCATGATTTTCATAATGAATTTCATCTCTTTATATAGGTTTATCTTTTTTTCAATACCATGAGCCCCTTTTTCAATACCATGAGCCCAAAACTACATTACTTCCGATGGTATTCCTGGACGGGGTCAATTAGGCAGATCATTACCCAATATAATGGGTCAATACCATGGTGGTTACCCCTATTTTTGCACTTTATGAGCGCTTTTACCCATACGCGACTTGGCACGTTCTTTTCCGAGTGCATACGCGACTTCCCCTAGACATATCCGCGTATGCCTTGAGACATACTCTTTTCATCATGGATTTAGCACATGCTAAATTCCTTTCTTCATGCCCTTCTGTACTCACTGTAGATACATCAGATTTACTTCATCAAGAACATATTCTATCAAGCACAACTTCATCAAGTAATTTGCCTTTCAAGGACAACACTCAGCATCATATTGTCAACAAACATCATATCACATCAGATTTACATCATTTACCAAGTCCATCAAGTCAAGAATAACTTCATCAGGTGGATTGCCATCAAGGACAACACATGTCAACAGTCGCATGTCTTCATCTTCATTCAGTGGGTTGCCATCAAGGACAACACTCTGCATCATATTGCCAACAATCTCCCCCTTTGGACTTGATGGCAACCACGATGGTGTTTGGTTACCACAACAGATAGGTACATTAAGAATACAATGACACCATGTCACTCTCTCCTTTTGACATCATTCAAACACCATGTCACTCTCCCCCTTTGACATCAAGGGCAAAGGGCGGACCAAAACCAACATACTCTCCTCCTTTTCTCCGCAAGTGGAAGAAGCATTCTGTAGATCTGAAGTGACCAAGCTCCCCCTGAGTTCATGCTGAATCTTCAAACATGTTTTTCAATGAAGTACATGAGTCTATGAACTTCCTATCACCAAAGACTCATACTTACATCAATTATCCAACCAAGTGGATTTTCATATGAGACTCAACTACCCAACCAAGTGGGTTTAAACATTTGACTCAGCTACTCAACCAAGTGAGTTTACAAAAATTGGCTCAGCTACCCAACCAAGTGGGTTTACAGATTTTGACAAGTCCTTACATGACTGAATATTACAATTTTACATCATGGGTCTCCACATGACCATTTCATCAAAAATACAAATATGACTTTTCATATCCAATACCAAAAAGACCTCAAGAGAGATCATATATCAGAATCACCATAATGCCAACAAAGCATTATACTCAGAAACGCTAATGCTCCCCCTGAATCTGTGCATCCAAGCATCCTTGTCATATGACTAAGGCTCCCCCTTAGTTTGTGCATCCTGAACACTTTCACCATCAAATCATCAAGGCATATTTATCAAAACATGAGAAATAGAATTATGAGAACTGGAACACCACCAGATATACCAAACAGTATCAGAGATACCAAGTAGCACTGCAGCTGTGCTGAAGAGAGCTGAAGCCAAGTAGAAATGTCAGCAATCAGACATACGCGGTTTTCTGTGCAGGAACTCGCGTATATACGCGACTGTGTTTCATTAAACCCGCGTATCCAATGATATCTTCTATATTTTAACCAGATCTGATCCTTTGTGAGAAAAAGACAGTGTTCAGCTTCTTTCTGAGATATTTTGAATGCTTCCTTGGACTACAGATAGATAGAATAGTGTATTTGTGTCTTCAAGCGTCATCCAACAGTCGTAGCATAAGCCCATTAGGAACCAACCCTTCGGATTCTTTGTAGCATCAATACAATCTTTCCAAGAGAGATTATCATACCAGAGCAACATCTTCAAATAAGTGTCAAGCAATCATCCATGTGGTCCAATATCATCAAGATCTTCAAGAGTTAACATGAAGTAACATATGTAGGAAATAGATCTCAACCATAGTAACAAACTATACATGAACTATTCTTATCTCTGAATCAAATGACTTCCAACTCATCTATGTGTGAGCATCAGGGATCAAAATCTCATCATAATGAACCATATACCAAGTCATCATCATTATCACAATAGCCAAGAATAATCAGTCATATTTCCAACAATGCAATCATTAGTATTCAACCTGCTGCTCCCCCTGAACCAGTGCTTCTCCTTAACTTGTGCAACCTGAATATTTTTATTAGCAAGCCATCAGCAACAATATTTGCATGATCTGTCCTTATCTCTGAATTATAGGACTTTCATCTCAGCAACGAATACTCTTCATTCAACAAGCAAACAGGACTCATCCATAAACTTCATCATAAGACATCAAGTATCATATCATCATCATTTAGAACTGATAAATTAAGCTGATACAGAGTCAAAACTATAGTTATTATCAGTCAGACTGATGCTCCCCCTGGACCTCTGCTCCAGATCTTCAGCTATCAGATAAATTCTCTACATACGCGGCTGTGTCTGCTGTAACTCGCGTGTATACGCGACTTTGTTTCATCGAACCCGCGTATGGAAAGTGAAATATAGAAAATTTCACACCTTCATCTCCTCCTGCAATTTTACCTTCTGTTCCCGTCTTTTCTTCACACCAGATGCACTGTCAGAAATACATATAACCAGAATAATCAAATCAACCCTCAGAGACATCATACATTGCTCCCCCTGTGACGATACATTACTAAATTTGATAATGTATCCCACATCATTCCTGCAGTCAATCAGAGAAGTAAACTTCAGAAGCGGATGACTGCAGTAGGGTCAGAATTCCCTACGTTTCTGATTGGTCCTCCTTCCTTTTCCAAATTTGCTTGAACTTCCTAACAGTGTGCTGAAAATTGTCCACTTTCTCAGATCTGTTCAACCTGCATTCTTTTTCTACATGTCCATACTTGTTAGAAGAATAACATCTCATGTGTCCAGAGAAATAAGCATAAGAATCATAATGAGTATTTCTAATCTTCCTCCTTTTGCAAACAACTGCTTTATGTCCATACATGTTACATGAGAAACAATATCCCTTGAAGAAACCAGAGTACCTTTCTATGTAGGATTTGTTAGTTTGTGGCTGAAATGATCTGCTCCTGCAATTTGCTGCAACATGCCCATAATTATGACATTTAAAACATTCAACCTTATTGTATGATTTCCTTTGAGATTTCATCATTGTTGGTTGACCTTTTGTTTCTTTCAACTCTTCAGGTTTTGCATTGAATTCCTTTGATTCTTTAACACTTCCTTGTGAACTAGATTCTCCTTTAATAGTTTCATGAAAACCAAGACCAAGTTTGATAGAAGGAGACCTTTGACTACTAAGAATATTGTCCAGAATCTTAGTACTATCTTGAAACCTCAAAAGTTTAACCTTTTCTTCTAATTTACCTTTGAGAATGTTTACCTCAACCTCCGAGTCTTGACATTGCTTTGTCATGCTTTCTTCCTTCCTTCTTCCATCTTCTACTTGATGATTCAGGTTTATAATTTCTTCTTTCAACCCTTTTTCTTATTCTTCAAAAGTTTGTAAGAGTTCCTCATTCTTCTTGTTTGATGCTTCGAGATCTTCTTTGAGGGAGACGACTTCTGCTTCAAGTCTTGCATTCTTCTTGTTTGATTCTTCAAGATCTGCTTGTAGAAGTTCTTCATGTTCCTTGTATGATTCTTCTATGACAGACATGATTTTTGCTCTAAGTTCTTCATCATTCTTCTTACTTGATGCTTCAAGTTTTGCTTGTAGGGAGATGATTTCAGCTTCAAGTCTTTCATTCTTCTTTCTTGCTTTTTCGAGATCTGCATTTTGATCGTTGATTTCTGCTTCTAGTTCCTTACATTGATTGGTTACATTGTCATACAACCTTTGATACTTGTTCACCTGTCCATTCAACATTTCTATTTGATCTTTCATTTGAGAGGTCATCTCTTTGTAAATAGAATCTTTCGTATCAATTTCCTTTTGTTGTTCTTCAACTTTGATCTTGATAGCTTCCACAACTTTACTATCTTCACTATTGTTTGCACAAAGAAGAGTATTACAAGTGGCCTTCTTCTTTTCCTTATTTGCCATGAGTATTTGTAGAGCTTCGTCAGAAACTTCTGGATCCATACTGTCACTTTCACTATCATAATCTTTGCATATACAGTTAAGTAAAATACACGAACAGCGATCAATACCTGTTTCATCTCCTTCAATTTCTGTTATACAAGATTTCTGAGGCATCTTCTTTCTTTGAGTAACCTTCTTCTTTTGCTTCTTTCCCATTGCGATGGATCTCCTTCAAGCGATCAAGCTTCTGCAGAGGAACCTGCTCTGATACCAATTGTTGGGAAAAATACTGAGAGGGGGGGGTGAATCAGTATTTACAGCATATTCAAACTTTTTACTTTTTCACTCTCTAAAACCCATACGCTACTTTGCTGAACCCAACTAGCGTATACACGTGGATATCCTTCATAAAACTCGCGTATACCCAGAGATCTAAATATGCCATTAGTTATTCTCTTATATCATTCCATCATTCATTTATTAGATGTTCTATAAACAGTAAACATGTGTAGTAAGAACAGAATAAACCATCACACAAAGCATCACACATGAACACCAGGATTTTTAGGTGGAAACCCAAGTCGGGAGAAAACCACCGCTGCAGTTGCTCAACCTTCAATATTTTATTATAGAGAAAACATCTTACAACATATGTGCTGGCGCAGACTTGACCAGCACGCAGGCACCCACCTGCGCTCGTTTACCAGCCTCTCCCGGAAGGGAGCTCCAACCCCCTGACTCGTTTACCAGCCTCTCCTGGAAGGGAGCTACGACCCCCCGATCTCGTTTACCAGCCTCACCTGGAAGGGAGCTACAACCCCCTGACTGAAGGCTACAACCCTCAGCACCTCTATGGACCACGTTTCATCAATTTTCACACTGGATCCAAAGCTTCCACTAGGACACCACTTGCAGGCCACGTTTCATCATATTTTCAGACTGGACCCTTTCAATACTTTTAAGCTCAAACATACATCATCAACAGATACTTATCAATTCAGACAACACAGATCAGATAGCAGTAATACAGCAGAACAGATCAGATGTTTCATACCCCATGCTTCAGCAAACCCTAGTTTTCATACGCGCTTTCACTTCACTGATGTCGTGTATATACGCGCTTCCGTCCACACAAACCAGCGTATACCTCAGTATATATTTCATTGCGCATACACTCTTTCTCTTCAGCGAAGCCACGTATATACGCGCTTCCTCTGCGGCGAAGTAGCGTATAGATCTTCAATCATTATAGAGCAACATACTCCTTCAGATCAGACATTCAGTTCAGATTTACCCTTTTACTTCAGACAGATGTTCGCCTCATTTCAGATCTAATTCTTCCATAAACAGATCTAGCAGATACAAGTACATTTCAGATCTAGATCATTTATTCATAGGTGCATCATAGATTCAGATCTATCATCAAACTTTAACCCTTTCCATGTAGATATACTTCCTATAGAAGTATTCATTCAAGCTCAGACATCTTGCTCCCACTCTCATGATTTGCATAATGAATTTCATCTCTTTATATAGGTTTATCTTTTTTTCAATACCATGAGCCCCTTTTTCAATACCATGAGCCCAAAACTACATTACTTCCGATGGTATTCCTGGACGGGGTCAATTAGGCGGATCATTACCCAATATAATGGGTCAATACCATGGTGGTTACCCCTGGTTTTGCACTTTATGAGCGCTTTTACCCATACGCGACTTGGCACGTTCTTTTCCGCGTGCATACGCGACTTCCCCTAGACATATCCGCGTATGCCTTGAGACATACTCTTTTCATCATGGATTTAGCACATGCTGAATTCCTTTCTTCATTCCCTTCTGTACTCACTGTAGATACATCAGATTTACTTCATCAAGAACATATTCTATCAAGCACAACTTCATCAAGTAAGTTTCCTTTCAAGGACAACACTCAGCATCATATTGTCAACAAACATCATATCACATCAGATTTACATCATTTACCAAGTCCATCAAGTCAAGAATAACTTCATCAGGTGGATTTCCATCAAGGACAACACATGTCAACAGTCGCATGTCTTCATCTTCATTCAGTGAGTTGCCATCAAGGACAACACTCTGCATCATATTGCCAACATGAAGGTGGTGTCATAAATATGGTCACTTGGTAAAATATTGTGCGCTTCATCTACAAAAAAATTAAGGGAATTTTTAGGTCTAAAATGGGCCTCCAAAGGTAATTATAAAATAACAGTGGAAATAATAAAACAAGATTAGATTACATCATCAAATTTTAGAGGGCAAAAAGAAAAAAAATATTTTTTCAATTCGTATTGTCAACTTATCTCCCTATGGGTTTACTCAAATTTCGAGTGTGAACACTTGTTGGATGAAAATTTTGATTCCTCATCTAAGGAGTACCCATGTTGCATACTTTCGATGCACCCTGCTACAAGAAAAATGAGAAATACATGAAAAAAATGATTGCAATCATGTTGTTTCATGTATTTTTCATTTTTCATGTAGCAGGGTCCATCGAAAGTATGCAACATGGGTACTCCTCAGATGAGGAATTAAATTTTGCATCCAATGAGTACTCTCGCTCAAAATTTGAGTAAAATCTAAGGGAGATAAGTTGAAAATACAAGTTGAAAAAGTAGTTTTATTATTTTATTATTTTTTAATATTTTTACCCCAAAAATGGTGAATCATCCCCATGGTTGACATCATCATCTTGAATCCTATTGGTTCTTATAAATTTTATTTTGGTTGTAATTTTTTCTTAAGAGGCCCGTTTTAGACCTCAAAATTTCTCTAATTAAAGGTGAATAGAGCCCCCAGTAAGGAACATGACCTAGAAACCAAGAGTAAGGGCCCATCTCTAGCCTCAGAGGATCCAAATGCTCAACCATTTCCAGACAACCAAGAAATTGTAGGAAATGATCCCCCAAGGGTGCAATATGGAAACTCATTTGAAGGTTTAATGCAAGAAAGAGAAACATGGATAAATGAAGGTACTCCTCTGGTTCTTCCTACTTTTGTTATTTCCCTTGTTTTATTTCTTGGTTGGTGGTGCCTTAGAAGGAGGAAATTATCTGGGACTGGCCATGCTCTCCCTCTCATCAGCTGAAGGTAAAGGATATTGTATGAAATATTACCTAAATAAATATAAAGAAAAATATGGACAAGACTTAGCTACTATAAATAAAATATCCATTAAAGGGGGCCTTAGAGAAATCACAACCCCTAAAGGGGCCCCAAAATGAAGTTTCACTTCAATTGGTTGGGTCTAGCATTTTTGCATAAAAGGCATGTGCTAAATGGTTGGTTGAAGCTAGTAGTTTGGATACAATATTTCTACAATAAACCCTAGGATATGGGTACTCGATAGTGAAATGTATTGAAACTCTCTTGGTCTGTTGGAGGTTCAATTTTTTTTAAGCTGGTGGATGATCCACGCGGGTAGACATGGGTTAGAAAACCAAGAAAATTAAAGTTTTAAATATATGGAGCATAGATTCTAGTTTAGGAGTTGATTCCCTCTCTGTGGATCTTGGTACTTCTATTATGATGTTAGAAATATATAGGAAATATCTCTATCGAAAGAGTTATAGGGAAAGCTCTTTATCAAATCCATAATCAGGACTAACACATTGATTATAGGTGGTGACTTGGTTTTTTCCCTTATCGCCTATGAATCCTAGTCTCTAAGGGAAAGATTGGATCCCTTTCCCAACTATTTTAGGTGTATTTTATATCGATGTAAGATGGGGGATGTGGAACTAGCCAAAATTGCTTTCACTTACTGAAACGATCAGACAAGGGATGCCAAGGTGGCCAAAAGGATCAATCTGTTCCTAATTTCACGGGCCTTGGTGGAAATATTCTCTTTGATCAAAAAATGGAATAGAGTAAGGGGAGAATTAGACCACTCCTCATTTTTTTTGGAAATTTGAGGGGTATCCTAGAAACCGACCAACCCTTTCAAGATGAACTCCTCCTTTTTAAAAGAGGAGGAAATTTTTTCCCTTGTTAAAACACACTGGAAAAATTTTGATCCCCTATTTTAATCTTCAGCTTCTGCTCAATTTGAAGAAAATTTTAAAATTGATCAAAAATAAAATGAAGGAATGGGAAAACAAGAAGGGAATGGCTAAAGTTCATGAATCAGTGGAGATCGAAAATCTACTTTAAGATGTTGAAATATAAGAAGAGGAAGGATTAATATCTCTCGACACTAGAGAGGTTCTCATACATTTGAAAAGAAGTTAAAAATAACTCCTAGTTTCCAAAGAAAAGCAATGAAGTCTAAAAAGAAAAGCCATTTTGTTGGAAATTAGAGATGAAAATGCCAAGTTCTTCTAGGCCTATGCAAAAGGAAGAAAAATGCGTAACACCATTTGGATTCTTCATGATCCCACTGGTAGGGAGATCTTGAATTTTGAAGGCCTAGCTTCCATTGCGAAGATACACTTTGAAAATATATTTTGTGCCCCTAAGGGTTCCACTATTGCATAAGCAACACAACTCTTTCCAAGAGTAGTTTAAGAAGAGGAGAGTGAGGCTATCATGGAAAAGGTATCTGAAGAATAACTTAAAATTGTTATGAACAACTTTTAAAAATACAAGAGCTAAAGACTAGATGTATGGGTTGTTGAATTATTTTAGGCCTATATGACATTATTCGGAACGATCTCCTATCAGTGATTGAAGAATATAGAAGGTCAGGGACCATACATCCAACCTTCAACTATACTTTTATTTCCCTCGTCCTTAAGGTGGACAACCTCATAACCTTTGAACACTTTTCTCCCATTTCTCTCTACAATGCAATATATAAGTTCATAGAAAAAATCATTGCCTAGAGAATCAAGCATATTCTCTCTAAATCCACATCCAAAGAAAAATTCACCTTTTTGGAGGGGAGGAAAATCCATTAAGCAATCAGAGTGGCCCAGGAGGGATTACAAAATATTAAAACTTAGAACTTAAAGGGGTGTTTCATCAAGATAGATCTACCAAAATCTTGCCAAAAAATTAATTAGATTTATATCACACTCCTTATGACCCATGTGGGATTCAAAACAAAATTTATTGCTTGGGTAATGAGTTCTATCTAGTTAGTCTCTTATGTTTTGTTGATAAATGGATTGAAATCCCCTTATTTTAATTCCCAAAGAGGATTGCGTCAGGTGTTCCCCCTCTCTCCTCTTCTGTTATTTATTTTTGTAGAGGGGCTAAGTTATCTTCTAGTAGAAGCTAAAAGATGGGGGAAATTTCAAGGAACACTTTTAAATTGGACTCTAGCTATTACACATCTTATTTTTGTCGACGATATTATCATGTTTTGTGACTCTAAGGTAAGTAAACATGCTAATATAAACCATTTAAATTTACAGAAAAGGCACTCGTATATCCATAAACAATAGAAAATCCATTGTTTCTTTCATAAAATAGAGGATGGAGAGATCAATCATATAACCTAGGCTCTCCCATATGAATCTAAACCACTAAATGAGGGCTTGCATTACTTGGGGTTTCAACTCAAACTAAATATCTATAGTAAGGAATACTAGTACTAGCTCATTTCCAAGGTGGAGAAAAGAATGAAAAATTGGTGTTTCAAGTGGCTCTGTAGGGTTGGAAAACTAGTTCTGATAAAATCAGTCTTAGAAGAGATACTAATATACTAGATGTATTTTGCATGGATTCCTAAATGTTTCCTCGAAAAAATCAGAATTTTTTTCTCAAATTTCCTTTCGGCCGTGAAGTAGGGTTGCGTAGTGCTCCCTCGGGTTAAATGGGATAAATTAGCATGCTAAATATCTTGGGAGGTTGGGGACTGAATACAATTTTATTGTTCTCAAAAGAATTGGAAGCTAAGTATGGATGGAGACTAAACACATCGAAAATACTATGGACATTAGTTTTTACTCAAATTACATCACTCCGAGCTCCGTGGAATAATTGATCAGACGGATGGAAAAACCACAACCCAACATTTCATTGATATGGAGGGTTATATTAAACTCTTTTGATCTCATTAGAAATGGTTTGCATGGATTTTAGGAAGTGGTGAAAGAGTGATAATTAGCATCAATCCATGAAAAAGAAGTGGTCAAGGGAATTTACTCCCCCAACCACTCATTGAATTTCTTAGAGATAGAGTACTCTCCAACTCACCCATATTTCTAGCCCTGCAAACTCAACCATTTGGAGACAAGTATGTTTCTTTGCTGAAGAGCTAGGATTATAGGAGGAGTACAAAGAATTTTTGTGTGGATATCTGAATGCCCTTACAATTGGTCATATAAGACTATCAAAAAGAAAATCTACAAAATAATTTGGAGTACCCCCCCATAGGTACCTACTCCCCCAATCTTGGATACATCTCTCTAATGGCTTTCAAATTTTTAACATATTTGAAATGGTGGTGGAAAGAAGTTTGGAAGTCAAATTTTCCTGCAAAATGAAAACTTCTCATGTGGTGTTTGATGGAGAATAAGGTTCCCAAATGGGATGTCTTATAAATAATATTTATGATTGGGACAGGATGGTGTTCCCTATGCAAGAAAAATGATTAAACAACAAGGAATATTTTCATGACATGCCCATTCTACCAACATGTATGGAAAGTGTGTACTAATGCTATGGTATGCAAAATTGAATGGGAAGGGGAGGACTTGGAGGGGCCTGGAGAGCGTGATTCTCAAATCTAAGTTGTTGTGCATTCAAAGTTCTCCCCTTGATCATATCTTGGGGGGTGTGGTTGGTTCATAACATAGCCATTTTCAGGAAAAACCTTTGATTCCCGAACACATAACACATGAATAATTGGCTATTTTAGGCCTATACCCACGAGAAAATGGAATTTCCCCTCACAGAGTGTTTATAATTTAAATTATTGATCAATCAAGGCCATGGGCCTATTTTAATGGAGGCTCTAGTAACTTTGGACATAAAAGTAGAGGAGTATTTGTCCTCTTTCTTTTAGAAGCTCATTTTTTTAAGGAAAAATTAGGTCTCAGTCTACGGAATAACAACCAAGCTAAACTCTTGGCTTGCAAATATAAGCATATTTTTTCTTTAGAAAAGGGATGCACACAACTTCATGTTTATGGGGATTCAAATATTATATTCAACTGGCTAAAAGAACACAAGTCTCCAGAAACATATTACTCATTCCTACTCTGGAAGAAACTATGCGACTCATAGACTCTTTTAGTCTTTTTGTTTGTTCTCAAATTATAGGGAATGGAAGAAGGTATTAGATTATCTCTCGAAAGAGGGAATGGATATGTAGCAAGGTTTGTGGGGGATAATGGATCAACGATATGGAAATTATTTTTAGTTACATCACAAACTTTATAGGGACAATATTTTTGGGATTGAAAATATATAAAAGTTGTGGGATCCTATTATAAAGTTTTTTTCCGTGATTTTTAGTTTACCAATCTGAATTTCTTCATTACTCACTGGATTTAAAATTTATACTCCACTCATGTTGTAATAAATAGGACAAACGCTAAATTTTATGGTCTTATAGTGTGGATATTAGTAAAAGAGTTATTTTTTGAGCTCATACAATACTTTTTTTTTCCAAATTCAATACATATCGGGTGTGTATATATATAATGTAATTTTCTAGAATTTCCCAAATGAATGAAATTACAGTTTTTTTTTCCTTTGGAATATGTTATCACTCCGCCAGATTCCCAAGGATGAGGAAGGAATCCCAAAAGAGGTAACCACAAACCAAGCTTTTGACTTGATAGCTAGCAGGGAAAATTTTAAGGATGGAAATTTATATTAAAGTTTAGAAACCTTGGCGAATCTTACTAGTCCCTAACATGCAAGCTATAAAAATTTTAGCGATATGTTTGTAAAAATATTCAAATTTATAATGATTTTATATAGTCTCTATAAAATTTAGGTGATTCTTAAGGGAAAATAATTTTATGATATAAAACTTGGGCAAACAATTTTTGGGAAAAATGAAAATTGGTGAATCTTTTTTCTAGAGAAAACATAGAAAATTAGCCCACCTGCAAAGAGTAGCCCATAAAATTTTCCCTGATAGCTACCCCTACCAAGCCAGACAGGGATCTCTCCAAAAGGGTCACAACTAGGAGGGCTGGAGCAATTAGCATTTTTAGGCTAGATATAGAGTACATAGGGTTGTTTTGAATTGATTTGGTTGGGGAAATCACTGAATGAAGGAATTAGGTCAAGGAAAGCTAGGTCAGGCAAAATGAATTAGGGTTGCAGGGATAAATGGGGCAAGGTAGGTATAATGAAAATCACTTGAAGGGAATGGTTATGGAATAGTTTTGAAACCGTAAGAAGGCTGAGAAAAGCATAAGAGATGTATTTTTTCTCAGACAGAAGAAGATGAACACAATATCATCAGTTACCCAAAACAGAGCATGTTTAAGCATGTATTATGAATTTCAAACTTGTAAAATATCATAACAAAGACATTAAAATGAACATGAACAATACATTTAAAACATATGTTACTAAAGAAGAAATAATGATAGACATTAAATACCACAAGTATTCCATAAATGTAGCTGCAACTCCTCTTTTTTAGCCTAGCCAAAACTGAGTACAAAGCTTTCTTGATCAACTAGAAAACATCAAAATGATTCCAACTTCCCACATGTATTATATTGGATTTTTGCAATTTATAGAAAAATTTACAAAATCTGAAGCAAATCTTAGATCCAAAATTATTTCTAAGAGCAAAGATGATTCCTAACCTCTTTGAATTCATGATCTGGAAGAATTTGGAGAAATCTCCCTTGCCGATTTGCACCTTGAGAACAGGGATAAATGTTAATAATATGTTTTATTATGCTAACTATTGAGTTAAATTGGCCTTTTTAATATGAGAACAGGTGGAATTATTTTAACAGAAAATCCTTTTTCTTTTTGTAAATAATGCAAACTGCTTTTCATTTAAAAATAACAAGAATCCCTTTGAACTAGAAAAAAAACTTTTGGATAGAAAAATCACAGATCATTATATTATCAGTTCCCAAACGAGCGTTGTATTAACAAAACTTTTGGATAGATTTGGTAAATAAAAGTGTGGAGAAGAGGTAAGCGAAGTATATTGGTGGAATGGAAGAAGTATTAAATACAAGGAAAAGAAGAATATCGTAATCACAAGAGCTGGAGCGGACAACAATGGTCTTGGCATATAAAATTTGGAATATGCGAAAAGGCAGGTGATGTGAGAAGGTAATGGTGGGCCAATCAGGAATCGCAATCGTGCAGCGCAACTTATAACAATTAACTATTATGTCTTAATAATAAACTTATAAATAGCCGATTGCGATATGCGATGATGATATCACATCGTAACATCGCAACTTTAAACTCATCGCAAATCGACATTTCACAAATTTAAGCCCCCGCATTTAACTGTTACATCATATCGTGTGTGATGTGCGATGGGTGGTGGGGAAAGGGTGACGAGGCGGAAGGGTCCCACTTAATATCGCCTCGACAGTTCGGGAGGGGTAGCACATGAAGGTGGTGAAGATTTTTGCGATGGTCGATATGAAAAAAGGTAAGGGGTCCTACCAAAGGTTTTTAGTGGCGGTTTGTTATATATATGATATGTAATATATAATGCAGTAAGGTTTATGGTATAATGTTATATAACACGGTTTTTCGATGGGTGGGCGAAGCTATAACATTAAAATTTCGGATTTTAATATAAGTGGGTTTATAAATTAATAAGTCCTGAAAGGTTATGTATGTGGGTTTTGGGGGTTAAAAGGAATTTTAATGGGTTCCAAAACGTTAAACTATGGGTTTTAAATATTGTTTAGGCTATATAGTAAATGAAATTTGGGTTTGGCGTAACAACTTGAATAAGTTAACTAATGAAATGAAATTTTTGGATATTGGGAAAAAAGTTGAAAATAGTAAAAAACGAAGCAAGGTCAATGATCATGACAAAGATGAGGTGAAAGCAGAGTAAAATAAGGCGGGATGGGTGGGATGCAAATACCGATGCTAACAAAATAAAAATGAATCATCTGTCTACATTAATCTTTTCTTTAAAGTGTGTGCCTTTGTTTATATATAATTAATTAATTAATCAATTAATTTCCTTGGATGTTTTTATTTATTTTTTGTTAGCTATAAGAGAAATATAGGATGTTAAAAAAGTAATTGTATTTCTTAAAATGATATAACTTGAATATGTTCACTTTACTTTTTTTATTTTTGCATGAAATGGGTATGAAGGTTTTATTAAAAAAGAAAATTGGAATCCGACCCAGAACTATTACATTTATTCAGAGTTTCCAATATCCTTTGTGGATTTAAGATTGAGAATTGGGACTCAATAAAAAACATCAAGTGAGAACTCCTTAATACAAAAACTTAATTCCCTTTCGAACTACATTTTTTCCAAAATACCCCCAAGATCCATAAAATTTTTCTTTCCATTTCTTATTGCTTATTGATTTAAATTTGATTGGAGTTTTATTTTCATTGGAAATATGTTTTTCCCTTTTCCCAACTTGGATCCAGCCAATGTTTTTTAATTGATCCATGGAGTTTCTCTTATGAAAGTGGTATTTGATATCTTTATCAATTTTTCCATATGCATGATCAACCAAGGAAATTTCATTTCTAGTCTTGTCTCTTCAGAGTTCAATGTGGGATCTAGATTTCACAAGAGTTTGTTGGGTGTGTTCCTCCTTTGTTTTTGAATTCAGTGGGTCCTCTTTGACATGCATTTCTTCTTGATTGTCTCTCACTTCCTGCGATGGATCCTCTTGGGCTTGCACTTTTTCCTAAATTTATTTTGATTCCTCCTTTTCTTGAGTCTATTCTCCCTTGTATATGCTATAATGTTCTATTTTACCACCTTCCCCTCATTTGGGCCTTCGACTATTTTTCCAGACTCTATTATTATATAGTATTTTTGGGAAAATTGTTGATTACATGCCCTATTTCATAACCTCCTCGACATTGAAATGAAACATTTTCATAGTCAAGTTTCTAAACTCATACATAATATGGAGCCATTAGGTTTATCTCACCAGGAAAACCTTTATTAAAATCCATCTCCATGCATAATATTCTTTTTATAAATTGTTCTACTTCTGTTATATCATACAGGTCAAACTTTTACAATCATCATCCTCTGGAGTTGGCAAGCCAACTCCGGTGGGAAATCCCAGTTTCAAAAAAACAAAAAAGGGACTTCCCCAGGTGGGGAAACTAGCCCATGAGATATGTTCAGTAAACTTAGTGTAAGCTGCCCATTTAGGGAAGCTAACCACGTACATATCATGACTAAAACAGAAAATAGGAAGCAAAAAAGTGACAGGAAATTGACTGGAATAAATCATAGAGAGAAGAACCCAGATATTAGGCAGTTGGATCCTTGTCATCATGAATAGGTGGTTGAAGCGGCTCCTCCACAATTCTGCACACGTACTTGGATTTATCGTCCTCCAACATGGACACCTGTGTGTTCGATGGAGGAGAGGATGTTGCATGGGCATTCGGTAGAGGAGAGGAAGTAGTGTGAGCATCAATATCAGTGCTAGTGCCATCCTTGTAGGCCTGCTAAACTAGCAAGGCCACCATCTTGCGAGGGGGAAAGGGGGAGGTGGGAGAGATGGTAGATTTGCGAAGACACTTCCTAGAGCGGGAACCGGAGCCAGAGGCTTCAATAGAAGGCTCAGAAAGATGCATTGACAGGTGGGAGGTGAGGCTGATGGGATCCAGGACTTCCGGCTCTGCCCAATCGACGAAAAATTTCATAGTTCTGCCAACAGTGGTAGGAATGGGAGGCCTGGAAGGGAGACCACAATCACAGTCTCTATGGCAATGCATGCAGTGGCGACGAGGCAAGGTGGTGGAGCAGGAATGCAACTGAGGCGATGGGGGATGCACAGCATCGCAGCTGGGAGCTGAAGGAGCAGAGTGATGGAGCAGGGGCTTGGTGGAGGCAGAGGCGCAGGGACGGAGCTTAGCCGAAGGGAAAGCGTAATGATGAACTGAGCAGAAAATTTTTCAAGTTTAAGGTCCAGGTATGGCGATAGAGGATGCAATGGCATGACAGGAAGAATACATGAGTGCATGATGACGTTAATAGTGAAGTGGAGCAGAGAAGACATTGCAGAGTGTTCGAGGGTGGTGAATAAAATCATCATGCTCCAGGCATTAATCAAGTTGGGGTGGCCATGTGCACCCACGTGAGGAGGACAGATGCCCAACATCCACAAGGCTAGGTGGCTCCCAAGTTTAATGCACCATAACACCCATATCTGGGAAATCTCCATGCATATTATAGCATAGGTTTTCAGTAAATTCTTAGTTTCTAAAGTAAAAAAATTAAATTTCCCTATTGCATTTCCAATAGAAGTTAACGAAGAGAGATTTCAAATATGAAGGGGAAGGTTTGAGATTCTTACCCAAACTGGAGCCGAGGAGATTGTTATCATAACCATATCAAAAGTATGAGACCAAGGTTTTATGAGGAGACCAACATTTCCCCAAAGCCAGGGCCCAAAATCCCAAATAATCTTCTTATCCTTAAGGTTTTCAAAGAAAACAACAAAATAACCCTGATTGAGAGGATAAATATTCAGACAATCTGACAATAAATGTTTCCATGAATCATAAATCCAATTATGGATATTAGTCAACCACAACCAAAACTCATTAAATATACATACCAAACCTTGTTCTGATTTTTTTTTTCACAACTAAAGGCTTCATCCCCAAGGGAAAATTAAAGGTTGGTGCCTCTTAAACTGTCGGAAGGTCAAATTCAGATTTCTTCACTAAATCACGAAGATTCATCATTATTTAGGGTGCAAGAGCTACATTGTATAAATCTACAAATAAATTCATATATTCAGAGTATGGATCAACCAAGGAATAATCCTAACTACCACGAGGGTCTTCAAATCTTAGTCCATGCTTTTGAACCTCAATTATTTTAAATATTTTTAACTCATAATAATTGTATTAATATTTAAATGAGTTTATATATTTTTAATATATAATTGTTTTGAGGAAGGAATGTGTTTAATTTACTTGAATAAGTTTATATGAATTCTTTCTTATATTTCTCTAATTTGATTATGCGTATTTGTCTTTTATATTACTCTAATTTGATTATCCTTGTTAAGAATTGGAGAAATAAATTTAAATATAAATAAAAAATAAAAAATATATTATTTAAATTAAAAATTAATAAATAAATTTAAATTATATTAAATAATTAATATATAAAATAATTTAATTTAATACTTGATCATATATATTGAATTTTATTTCAGATTTATATTACATCACTTTTATATAACACAATTTTTTTTAATACAAAACATTTGAGGAATAACCATATATTTATTTCCAAAGTTTATATGAGTTGTTCTATATATTATACGTTTCAAATAAATTATATATGATATAATTAGATTGTTCATATTCTTATTTATCTCATATTTTCTATAGGAAAAGGATGTGATATTGAAAAAATCCAATCATTTTGAGTTAGAAATAATTAATTCCTACTTGTCTATGGTTATAATTCTCCATTTGAGGAGTTTGTTCCTACATAATAGGAATTAGCTAGAATATAGTTTCTCCTAGTTTAGTGTGTGGTTGAGAGAATCTCTCAAGCACACTACTGTACGTCTAAGATAGAATTCCTATCTTGAGACTATTGCTTGTATAAATATGTGTGTAAGTTTCTTCATTCATAATATAGAATTTGATTAGAGTTTGTTGTGTGCTATTTTATCTTGGTATCGGAGCTTCAGAGCCCGTAAGGGCCTCTGGCCCTTCCTGGGCATAGGAAAATAAACTATTTATATTAGTGTTAAGTTTGGTTGTCCATCCGGTGCTTGAGCGCTGCTGTATGCAGAGAGCTGTGTTGTTTGAGTGCGTGCATAAGGAATATTTGTGAGTCTGGATCATATGGTTCGTGGATCGATAGGAGGATTTGCGCTATTAAACATAATTGGTGTTGTGGTTGCATGGGCTTTGCTGTCGATACTCTGCACTCGAGCAAATCAGACAATGAAAGTTTCTGTGCATTGTTTAACCACATATCTGGCAGTTATCAACGTGTTCTGTTTCTGGGACAAGAAGATATTCTGGGGCATTGCATTTGCCATAGCAGCAGTTCTGCAATTTATGTATGTAATGTCAGTTATGGACAGGTTCCCATTCACAATGTTGGTGTTAAGAAAGGCTATGAACATGGTGTGGTGACTGGTGTTGTGAGACAGTGACAGTGTGAGGAGTCTTACAGGGAGTTTGGATACTTGCCGAATGCAAGTAGGCCAAGGGCGGAGCTTCGGGAGTACGACGTGGTGTTCCTGGCAGCGCTGGTGGGGATGGAGAGGGCCGAAAAGGCCCGCTTGAAGCATCTCCGGCAGCACATGGCCCCCGGGGCGGTGCTCCTCCTGCGAAGCACGCACGGAGCAAGGGCGTTTCTTTATCCCGTGGTGGAGATAGATGACCTGCCCGGATTCGATGTTTTGTCTGTCGTCCATCCCACAGATGAATTTATCAATTCTGTCATCCTCGCTCGTAAGTGCTTCAATGACCCAGAATGAAATAAACATTAATCACTGAAAAAAAACTCCTATCTCTGGTTAGAGTATACAAAGCCATAAAATCAGCAACGACTAGCCCGAAATTAGACACCTCAGCTCAAACCGTGACAGCCAGAGGGTGCTTTCCGACGGACAAGGAATTTCTTCATTGTCAGAAGGTACACGGAAGGTGAATGATGAGTCAATGGTGAAAAAAAAGTTCACCGAACGCTAACGGAAATAGCCCAGAAATCGATTAAAAATAATTGTTATGGATGCGGCATTTGTGCAACTATCTTTTTCCAGAGATGGGGTCGTGACGAGAGGTGGAGAGCATTGTGAGGATCGTCCTGGTGGAGGATGGGAATTTATAGAGTGAATTGATAAGCGTCTACATGCATTACGCTATCACAGGCGAAGTTATTTCTGGCTTGAATTTCAGCAGCTTAATGACATGTAGAGATATAAAATCTGAAAAGATCATGCTTCTGAGTTTCTGCCTTACTCTACTGCATATTTGGCAGATAGAAAATTTGGCAGACATTGCAGTGTCCAGATTAATAGATCCTGCCTTTACATTTTTTTTTTTGGTGTTTGCATAGTTGAGGGTGAAACCCTTAAACGATAGGTTTTTTTGTTTTACAGCCTTAAATGATACTATGAGTGTAGTGATGTGCAAAGTAAATTGCGAAGAGACCACGTCGAGCAGAGAGTTTTGTTCCAAGCCGAGCGATGTTGCTTGAACAAGGCATGAAGTTCTGGACAGGAGGAGACTTGTATATGGATAAGAGAATTGGTGTTTGGGATCGACCTGTTGGAAGGTTGATTGGCTTGGGATGGATCGATGAAGAAACTCTGGTGTCTTCCGTGCAAGACGGCACTGTGTATCAGTCTGATGGCTCAATTCTACACCTTGAACAAGGAATCCCACCACCTGATTGTGCGTCGTATTCTAGAAGACCGATTCTCTATGCCGAGGAGATCAGGGGCGCGACCTTGCAGGCGTTGTTGGCCTCGTAGCGCGAGGTGTGAAAGGATACTGATTCTGAAGAGGAGCTGAAGGAACCATTTTTGTGTTTTTTTTGACAAGGATCAAAAGTATTTGCGGAGGAAGTGTGCACAGTTTGTCAGGTATCAACGAGGTTGTTCGATTAATGGAGGTTTTGCTTCTTTCATATATGAAGATGAACTCCCTGGAATCAAGATTGCAGAGAGTTTGTGTGGCCATTGTGTTGAAGACTGTTTGGGTGTTGGAGCTGCTCGACATATGGAGAAGTTTATGCTACTGTCAAAATGTATTTTTTAATTCTCTGATGATGTTTTTTAATTTTGCAATGTATTGATTAACTGTCATGACAATGAAATTGGTGACAGTAGTATGACTGACTATTGTCACAATTCTTAGTCTGTGTTGGAACTGGTCATTCCAACACTAAGCAAATTTGCAGGGAATGATGAACACATGACAGTGAAAACGACTTCAATTGGAGCTACATCAGAGATTGGAGGATGATCGTGAGCGTGTTGCAGATTGTTAGCAAGCATGAGGAGGCATGCTTGAGAGCAGTGAATAGCAGATACTGTGAGTAGGGGAAGTGGCATTATGTTGCCAGAGAATTGGATACTGAAACGTGACGAAGAATTGGACTGTGGAGTCCTGGATTATTACTCTTGAAGGGAAAATTGTGTTCTCTTCGTGTGGCCGTGTGCCTATGTCTGGATCATCAGTGTTTGAATGCACTGCATTAAGTCCAGGTGAAAAGTCGTCAATCCGTTTCTTTATCAGTAGACCCCTCACAGGTATTGTTGGTGAAAAATGGCTACTGGTATGTTTGGAAAATAATCATCTATGGGCAGAGATAGAGAAATTAAATTTGAAGATTTTATGTTGTATTTTCTTGGAATCATGTTTTATTGAGCCTTATTGAGCCTAGCTAACTCAATGTAGGCAGAGTTATTTTGTTAGAATTAGCTACTCTAACGAATGACAGGTTAAACGTGGAGTTCCAAGAAGTTATTTGAAAAGACAAAGATGCCCAAGATGTGAACAATGAACAGATGAGGTAAAGGAGCAGCAACAACGTTTATGGTGGACAACAAAGTAGATGTTTGTTTGAGTTAGTGTGGTTTGTGGAATAGACTCCCTAGCATGTTATAAGCAAGTTGGTCATTATATGTACCCAGAAACTCCAAATGTTGAAGTATGGAATGTAAGCCTTGTAAAGGCATTTGAAAGTTCGTGGTGATCTTAAAACCACTTTGTAATGGTTTATGGTCAGCCGAAAACCATATTTTGTCACTGTAATGTGATGGTTTGTGGTGAGCCAGAAACCACATACAGAGCCTTAGTGGCTACAGGATTTGCCCGGTGGTGGCACATTTAAGTTCCGGATTTGCCCGGTGGTGGCATATTGAAGTTGGCGGATTTGCCCGGTGGTGGCAGATCGGACTTGCCCGGTGGTGGCATATTGAAGTTGGCGGATTTGCCCGGTGCTGGCAGATCGGACTTGCCCGGTGCTGGCATAATGCCTGAGTGGCTAACGTGTACACGGGAGCCTTGTGCTCGTAGGAGCAGGTGGACTGCAGTAACACCTGGCTCACGGTCTCAGATATCGGTGTGTCTGAGCACAAGAGGGTCGGCGCACTTTTCTATCTGACAGTTGCGTCGAAAGGCGCAATCAGCGCAACTGTTTGCGATTGTTATTTGGACATGAATATTTGGCTTAGAAAGGCACTGATCTCTCTTTGTTTTGGAGGTTCTGCACATGCAATTCGCCTGATGGTGGTGGATTTATAGGTACATATATGCAGTGATAATGGTCGACAGAATCATGTATGCAAAGGACATCCTACAGGACTAGCGGTTGCAGCGGTTGGTACCCATACATTCCGATGGATGGTTGCTCTTTTATGGACGTCGACATATTCTTTGTTATGTTTGACCACAACCAGACTTTGTGAATCACTATCATGACAAGTAGTCATTAAGGGGGGGAGTTAGAAATAATTAATTCCTACTTGTCTATGGTTGTAATTCTCCATTTGAGGAGTTTGTTCCTGCATAATAGGAATTAGCTAGAATATAGTTTCTCCTAGTTTAGTGTGTGGTTGAGAGAATCTCTCAACCACACTACTGTACGTCTAAGATAGAATTCCTATCTTGAGACTATTGCTTGTATAAATATGTGTGTAAGTTTCTTCATTCATAATATAGAATTTGATTAGAGTTTGTTGTGTGCTATTTTATCTTTTTGTTTTAAGATAAATATTTGGCATATATCTTTAACACAACATTGAGTTATTTGGATAAGAGATTTGAGGAAGGAATAGGTATAGGTTACTTGGATTAAAAAAAAAAGTTAGTTTGATGAGTTTATCTTATTAGTCCCTGCGGTTGGACGATGATATGAGAATATAGTAATCGATTTTTTAAGTTAGTATTAGTTCATGTGATTTTTAAGCTAAGGTTAGTAATGCTTTCTATTTATTATATTTACTAGAACCAATAAAATTATCAAGACCAATGAAAACAATGAGTTAATTCATCGTTTTATTGGCCTCTTCCCTAGACTATAACCAAAATATTTTTCATAGAGTTTTCCATCTATTTTGTCATAATTTTCTATAGGAAACTAATGTTAGAATTAGTTTCATAAATATTAAATGCTACATTATAATTTTCAAAAAACATGACTATAGAAGAAAAATAGGGCGAGATGGCGTTGTGCATGACATGTCGTCTGCTACCCACAGGTCACTAAAACCAGAAACCTGCATAGCAATTACTTGTTCCTTAGTCGTTTTAGTGTTCTTTTTCCTTTAACCTTCCTTGTTCTCCGGACTCCTGACCATCCACGTTTGTTCCTTTGTTCCTGACTCCTGACCATCCAACGTTCTCTAGAGTGAATAATGGTGAACACTGAAAGCTGAGACAGTGAAAAATGAAAGGTTGTTAAGGTCTATAAATTTTATACAAGCATAAATTCAATTGACATAGGGTGAATTCTAATTCATTAGAGGACATACATCTATGCTACTATGCTACGGTGCGAAAACTATGCTACTGTGTAAAAATAGAACTGCAGTAAATGCTAAATTTATTGAAGGTTGGGGAGACAATTTATTTGAATCAATACTATTTTCAATATAGAAACGTTAAGAAGCTTATATTTTATCGAAATATTTTTAGGTTATATAAATTTATATAAGCATAAATTCAATTGAAATAGGGTGGATTCATTAGAGGGCATACATCTATGCTACCCTGTAAAAAAAAATTGCAGTAAATGCTGAATTTATTGAAGGTTGTCGAGACAATTTGTTTCAAGCAATTTTACTGGAATCTCTGAGGTTATGCCAAGATTGGTTCGCATGGTAGCCTAGAAGTCTAGACTCTGGCCTGATAACCATTGAGGTATGATTTCAAGGTACGATTTCAACTGTATTTGCCCACCGGAAAATGATATATTGTAGAAATCAGGATATATTGGAGAAATCAGCGAGGCTGAGGCTACAAAAGCACACATAGGTCACAAAATCTCTGAAGAAAATGCCCTGTTGGGTAATTCTTCGACACATAAACAAATTCTTCACCATTCTTTAATGATAAAGATTTTCTTTACAGGAAAAGTCTAGGTGGATTTTTTATTGGAATAGTAGCCTCACACAGGGGAATATATAAAAATATCCTTGATTAAGGCATTGAGAACACTAATCAAGAGTCATATCATGGATTAGTGGTGCACCTGGAGGTAGCATAGAAAGCAGGACTTGTCTCACAGCTTCTTATTCTTTGGGCATTGTTCCTTTCTTTATTCCAATACTCTTCTCCTCTGCAAGAATCCAATTCAAGCATTTATGTTCTTAACAACTGTGTTAACTGCTTACAGTGAATTTGACAAGTTCATAATTCTCCACTATTTCCATACTCTTCTCCCACTTAACATTAAAACTTAAAATATGTAAAAACATATTAACATAATAAATATTGGCTAATTTCAAAAATATCTCTGAAAGGACACATTTTTACCTCATTTACATTTTTACCTCATTCACAGCTTTGCAGATGTTGTATGGAAGGTTATCACTCGCCCCCATTTTCTGCAAACCGCATCTGCAATTCAGGAAATTAAAATAAATTGCATTAAGTTACTAGAAAAGAATATGCAATGTTTGACACATTACGCTCCACTGTTGTTTAAACCCGAAGGATCTCTTGCTATAGTCGTTGAAGCAAGCCTAACAACTTGGTTTCTCCCTTCTCTTTCTGGTCAAACCAAAGACGAGATGGAGATGAGATGGCGAGGTTGAACTTGACGGGATGGAGATAGGATGTGAGGTTCAACTTTTCAGCATGCGACAAAGCCTCTCCAGTTTATCAAAAGAGAGATGCAACCTTCCAACCCTAACTTCCTGACTGGGCTCTGTCATGCAGCTAGAAATGGTTTTCAACACCATCGATTTTCTCTCTACAATGAAAGAATTGTTCATTCAGTTCTTACCCACTACACTGGGTCGTGGGTCAGGGAGTCTTTCCATTATTAGCGGCAGCCACAGATTTGCTATGCTGGGCAGGCATTGTCAAAGAAAGAATGTGGCTTCCATGCAACCTTTACTTTACAACGTTCATATTTTTATTTCACCATATTTACGCCGTAGGCGTCTTTATTTGAAAACAACCCTGCTGGGTGTCTCCTATCATAATCTGAGCCCTTCAATTTTTGTTAGACGATTGAATCGTCATCAGCCATCGATTTGAATGGTAACAGTTGCGAGGCAGTTGCGAGGCGGTTGCGAGGCAGTTGCGTTTATCGGATTTTGGACTGGCCAAACTCAAACCTGTTGGAGATAAGACTCACGTTTCCACACGAGTAATGGGAACTTGTGGATATTGTGCACCAGAGTATGTTATGACAGGCCAGCTAACTGTCAAGTCGGATGTGTACAGTTTCGGAGTGGTCTTGTTAGAGTTAATAACGGGGAGAAAAGCTATTGACAATTCGCGGTCAGCAAAGGAGAAAAATCTTGTTTCTTGGGTTCTCGCTCGCTCTTTTATAATCCGACCGGTGTTACAATCTGACATACAGCAAGCGTAGGCGCTCTGCACCTCGCTGTTGTAACAGAGTTCATCAGTATCTTTGTTTTGCTAATGCTTTAACAAATTTGTCAGCTTGAGATTACTATTGTTTCTTTTCTTTTGGTTGAGAAAATTTGGGGTGTTTTGATTCTTGGGAAGCTTTAGAACCTGGTTGTTTACTGTTCATTTTTTCGTTGAGTGATGATACAGATAGATTGAGATCGAAGTCCTCCCATGAGAACAGGAAAGATGAACCTCGAGTGATGATACAGATAGATTGAGATCGAAGTCCTCCCATGAAAACAGGAAAGATGAACCTCTGAAGATGGGGAAACCGCATATTGCTAGGAAAACATTCATTTTTTTGAGAATTGGCTGCAACGACGAATAATTTTCGGTCTCAGTGTCTGTTGGGTGAAGGCAGAGTTTATAAAGGGAAGCTTGAGAGCACTGGTAAGGTGATTTCTAGATCCGTTTCTTTGTTGGTAGAAATTGTTAAGTTGGCAAGGATTTTAAGAGATCAATTCCTTTCTGTTAAAAATAACCAGAAAAATTGAAAATCATATTTTGACATGGAGGTTATGTTTACTGTATTTAGATTGTGGCTGTCAAGCAACTCGACAAGAATGGATTGCAGGGAAACAGGGAGTTCCTTGTTGAGGTTTTGACGTTGAGTCTTCTTCATCACCCATATCTTGTTAACCTTATTGGATATTGCGCTGATGGTGATCAGAGGCTATTGGTATACGAGTATATGCCATTGGGATCGCTGGAAAACCATCTCCATGGTATTTTTCGTGTCTAATTAGGGTGCTTTAATTTCTGTGAAATAATCTGTATTTGATATCTGATAATCCAATAGTGATCTTTAGCCGTGTGAACCACTCTTCAAGTCTAGCGTTTTTGAAGTTGAAATCACGAGCTGATATCAGTTAGGATAAATCATTTTTCTTGTGCAGATCTCCCGCCTGATAAGGAGCTAGATTGGAACACAAGAATGAAAATAGTTGCAGGTGCTGCGAGAGGGTTGGAGTATTTGCATGACACAGCCAACCCTCCAGTCATATATCGTGAGTTTAAATCCTCTAATATTTTACTGTACGAGGGATTTCATCCAAAGTTATCGGATTTTGGACTGGCCAAACTCAGACCTGTTGGAGATAAGACTCACGTTTCCCCACGAGTAATGGGAACTTATGGATATTGTGCACCAGAGTATGTTATGACATGCCAGCTAACTGTCAAGTCAGATGTGTACAATTTCAGAGTGGTCTTGTTAGAGTTAATAACGGGGAGAAAAGCTATTGACAATTCGCGGTCAGCAAAGGAGGAAAATCTTGTTTTTTGGGTTCGTTAATTCCTCCAATTCAATGGTTTATTTCTCTTTAATTTTTTCTGGTCAACAAATACTCTGGTCATGAAGACTTGGGATTTGGAATATTATTCATGAACCATATATATGTTTGAAGGCCTGAATTAGTGCAATCATTCACAAGTGGCATTCCACTGAACTAGAATGCCCCTGAAGGCATGCAGCAAAGACAACTCACCATGCCTTCGGCTGACTTGATGCGTGTCATCAGAGTGAGCACAGAAGAGGCACTGGTGAGGATGGACCAGACAGAGCAGTCCATCACGGAGCTACAACAAGTAAATAAAGATATCAATATGCAACTCACAGTGGTCACAGCGGATCGAGATTCACAATTTCAGATGCGACAGTAGGTGGAAGTAGAGCTAGAGGCAGTCAGGGGATGATTAGAGCATATGTGGTCAGAGTTGTGGGTAACCAATCTGGACATACCAGAATAGAAAGGGTTGTTAATGGAAAACATCTCGGAACTACGCGGCCTAATAGTCAAGCAAGCCTAATGCAAGTTCTTTAAAAATATTCTCGACGTTCTTTTATGCTTTTAAAATTTTGGAATTTGAAATGACGATGTTAATTTTCCAGAAATTGCTAATCGCCATCACAAAGTTCTTTAAAAATATTCTTTAAAATGAAATTTCTAAGATGAAGCTCAGAACTTTTACTTGAAAAATTCAAATACTATGCCACATAATTCATTAAATTTAAGCGTCATGAACCAAAATTAACAAATTAACATTATTTGAAAAACAAATTAAGGGAAGGACCAATATTTTAAATTGAGAATGTTTATTTGAAAAACAAATTAAGGGAAGGACCAATATTTTAAATTGAGAATGTTTATTTGAAAAACAAATTAAGGGAAGGACCAATATTTTAAATTGAGAATGTTTATTTGAAAAACAAATTAAGGGAAGGACCAATATTTTAAATTGAGAATGTTTACACATGGATAAGACTCAAAAATGATTCGAGAAATATTTTAATGGAAGTGGAAAAAATAGTTGTGATATAGGTGAAATAAATGGAAAATCACAAGATTCTAAGAAATTTGGTCATTATAAATGTAATATATAGAAAAACTAAAACAATAAGTTTCCTTTTACAAATAAAATGGAGGTGGGGAACTTCACAACAATGTGCTTAGTGTAGTATGGTTTTTAGGTAAGAAATAAAAATAGCTCTAAGATAAATAATTCTACCAAACTTAATGTTTTATTGGGATATGGAAAGATAATTCAGTTTTAAGTGAAAGTAAAAAAAATTTGTAAAAATACAACAAGTTGAAGTGAGACACATTAGTGATGTCTTTTATGCTTATGTTTTGACATTACTGATGCCTTTTATGTTTATGTTTATTACTGAGAAAGTTCCTAAGTTTATTCTTTCTTATACCACAACCTTACGGAGTTTCCTTTGCAACATGTGGTGCAATTGCTAGTTAATGTTTATTTCGTATTTTTCATTATTAAGCTGACACCATTATTTTATAGACTGGGGACTGTAATTTGTCGACCAGCATGTTAACCACTTCGCTTCTCATCTACTTCTGTTCAGGTTGTGCGAGACAGAAAAAATAGAACCTGAGGGAAAAACTAGAACCTGGGGCATTAGGTTGGGATGCTGAGGATAATCTAGCTCACTAAGCTCTGGATCCGTATTTGGATATTCTCCAGCAACCTTTGCTTGTAGGTCTCGATCTGTTGCTGCTGGAGGATCGTGACTATTGCTGGTGCTGGATAAAGAGGTCAAACCACAATAGGTGCTTCAATTGGCTTTAGCACTAGATCTCAACCACGAGGAGAAACATACTATAGTTCGATCAACTATTAGTTTAACTGTGTGATTCTTTGTATTATATTTGACATTTGAGGCCTCATCTAATTCCGAGTTGTTGTTTTCATTCTGATTCTATCGGCGATCAGTAGCTATTTCACTTCTGCATTGTGTTTTTTTTGGCTTTTGGCAACCGTTGGTACTGTTCAATAGAGTCCTCTGCCTCTTCTGTCAGAATGCTTTCTTTAGTCCTGGCATATTTTGTTGGGGTTTTTTCAACTTTTATCATTGAATTTTTAGTTTTTCTCTTCATTAGCGAACATTTGCTTCGACATGGGCCATCCAAGTCCAGTTCTACATCGAGAAAACCAGATTTTATGGTGAATAGCTCAGATGTTTCCCTGCCCGATAAACATGTTTTCCATTTCTACCGATTCAAAGTTTTTTTTTCACTTTGGAAGCTCAATTTTAGATTAGTGTCATATCCCTTGTTGTTTTGTGATGTCTTCTTAATTTCAAGTTCATTAAAAATCGAAGTGGCATATTCACCCTCGAGGATTTCGTTGTGTTAAAATGACTGATATGAGTACCTCGCCTGTTGTATTTTTTTTAATTATTGTGTCCATTTTTGTAATTGATAACAATCATATGTCTGTTGGTTTGTAAGATACTTGCAAAGATCAGCCTGTTGTTAGAATACCACATTCGAATTTTGAATAATAATTGTTTACAAATTGCCATCATTAGTCATTTCATTCTTTTTGAATTTTGAGAAAAGCTCAATCCATGATGAGGAAACATTGCATACCAGGGGGCAACAAAGGCATGTTGATAAGCTAATATATGATTTAAAAAGAGATGAAACCTGACGTGGTTCAAATCCACTCCATTGGCAACTCACATAGAACTCCTTTTATCTATGTCAGTGTGATTTTGAATTATCCTATTTCGTGCAAATGACAAGTATTATTTTTTTAAACGAAATTGATAAGCATTATTTTCACATTTAAATGATTTTTAACTACAGGGACGTTGACATCTGAAACCATGTGATCCTTGAGAGTTTTGGGGCACTTACCTATTTTTCCTGAGCAAGCTCAACATGTCTTTAGATTTTGTTTGATGGATTAAAAATTATTGTCTTACCAAGGTCGACATGGCCGAATAGATGTGCATATTTTACAAAACCAGAGACACTGAAAAAATGGCTCTCTTACGGGTTACAGGACTTCCATACCACTAAAGACACAGTCTCAGTCCATTACAGATGGACTGTATATACTATATACCAAACTTTTCCATATGTACATGATACGGTTATATTAGAAAGCCCATATGGAGGAGCTACAAAACAGTTTTTAGATAAAACAGAGCTCGTAGGCAACATTTTGGGTGAATAAGACAAAATCCATCATCTAAACGATAACCTCAAATTTCTATGAATTAAAAGATGGAAGAAAGGAGAGTTTTGAATGTTTTTCATGGGTAAAATACTGAACTTAAGTATTGCAACTTGCAAAGCATAGTTAGCATGGAGACTATCAGATTCATGGTTTTCTAGTCACAATTATGGGATTATTGTAAAGGTGTTTCTTGTGATTTCATCTCTGTTCTTAGATTATCTCTTATCATATCAAGCACGCGAAACCAAATTTAAAATTATATTATGCTATTTTTTCAACTTCATTAGTTTATAACTCAATTTGATTTTGAGTGGGGAAGCTAAGGGCACAAATTGTGCTACATATCCCTGTCATAGATTTATTGCCACCGTTATTGTCATAAGAACAATGTCATTTATCATAGTCATAAGGTTACTTTCACGTATCTCTATAATAAGGATGCTACCATCATGATATAATGTCATAAAGATTCTGCCATATGTTACTATTATAAAGGCTACCATACAACACTCATGAGGACTGACATGCATCACTGTCATACTTTCATATATCATGGAGATACCAAACATCTAGGTCATATAAACTTTGTTGTCCATCACTGAGGAAATATACCCATATACTCCTCGTAATATCAAATAGACTGCCCATACAGTGACATCTTTTCATAATTTTCAATTGTAACTTCGAGATGCTTATTGCATTGCCCATTGACTATTTGACAGGTTCCATCTATGTTATACTTATTATAATTGGATGTTATGTTTATTATGCTTATTATGTTTGTGATATTTTGAAGCATGCTCAATTATAGATACTTATTATAACTGGATGTTATTTTTATTATGTCTGGGATATTTTGAAGCATGCTATGATTATTGCATTTCCCATTAACTATTTGACAAAGTTGGTCAATATAATGGCTTTTCTGTTGTCGCACCACAAAGTCTGTAAATATAATGGCTTTTCTGCTGCCGCATAATCACGCCCTTGGGAGGGCTAGTTGCTCCTCAACCTATCTTGTTTGATAAGAGGTTGATAAGAATGAATGAATGATTTTCAGTTCCTTAAGATAAGAATTGAAAAAATGAATGAAATGTACTTTATATGTTTAATGCACAAGACTATGTTTAGATTATTTGGATAAGGAATAAAGGAAGATAAATATTTTTTTTTAATACACAAAATTTGAAAGAAGAATGAATTTATCAAATTGATAATAATCTATGTTAATTAAAATGAGTTTAAAAATGTATGATTTGTCATGTTTATATATATATATATATATATATATATATATATATATATAGTTTTATACATTTTTTAGAATTTTTTGAAAAACAAAATTTTAGTTCACATATGTACCCCTTGTTCTAGAATAATGTGTATATATGTGATTCTTACTCAAGCATAGTGTGTGTATATATAATTGTATCATTCAAACAACAAAGGAATGCGATTAAATTGAACTAAAAAAAATTAAGATGTGGGCATTATTACACGAATTGAGATGTGGGCACTTTTACACATTTTGATGCAAGGTTTATGGATTTTATCAAGGGTTTCCATCTTGTATCTTATCCCCGTGACACAAATTACTTTCAATGAGTATTGAATGATGCCTTGGGTGGAGAAGAGGAGAGAATATCATTATGATGATAGTTTACGTTCTCGTCCATGTCTATATTTGCCTAAGTTTTTAAGAAATCTTTCAGTTTTGGAACTTCCTATTTCTTTTTCTTTCCAGTTTTATTCTAACATTGGAAAGATATTCCTTCTCTTTAATTCTCTTTCTCCTTAAGAGAAAGTAAACAAAGAGGAGAAATTTAGTGGCCTATGTTGGAGGGAACCAAAGGATGGTTTTTTGGAGTCCCTACAATAAATGATCAAGTGTATTAAAGTCTTGTATTTTTGTTAATTTAATTAATATAAAGAAACTTATTTCATTCTATTTCAGTTCAGTGTCTTTATAATATAAACTGGGATGATTTATTTTATTTTTTCTTAATTTATATCATGTTGAGAACTTAGATTTTCTTTGGATATGTTGTTTTCCCTTATTCTTTATTCCTTTTTAGTGTAATTTCTTAAGGAATATCTTGCAGTAAGGATATTTGGCTAGTAGATTTACTCCAACCTTAGATTTTTCAAGTAAGTCATCAAACCCTTATCAATAGTTAATAAATATTTCCTCTTTTCTCTCTAATTCAATAGAGTGCTTTTTATATTGCTTTATTATGGTCTATACCCCTAACTATAGGAAATAATTACCATAAAAATTTTTGGTGACTTCACTCTGCATGAAGTTATTTAAATTTCTCTCTTAGGGTTAGTTTGATTTCTTATGGTCAATTTTGGAATTCCTTTTCTCATTTTTCAACAATTTCTAGATTCATCCATGTTTATCGTTCATTTGCATTTCTTTTTTGGTTTATCTTTTAAAGTTTTTCATCATTGTATTTCATACATTTTTTCATCATGAAACCTACACATATATGCATGTTGCATTAACCAAAGTTGTGTATATGTCGTAAGTGTCGAAGTTTTACACCCTCTTAACTTTGAAAGTAATTTTTAAAGGTCTTAAGACCTTTTTTTGGTGTTTTTTCTTATAATGGGTTTGTTTAATTATATTTGAAAGTTTAAATAATTTATTTGATTGCATTTTTAAAGTTTAAAGGTTTTTTTCTCTTTGTTACAAAGTTTAGATCTTTAGGTCTTTAAAAGGGTACTTTGTTTGAAAACATATCTTGTGCTTTTGGTCCTTGTGCTTTTTGATCATTGCTTCCTACATTTATTGATTCTTAAAATATTGTTTATGCTATGTGTTTATTTCCTCCATGTATATATTCCCTCGAAATAAACTAAAAGAAGTAGTTTTCTTTCTTTACATTAGTGTTGTTACTCCTTTTTCTTTGCTTCTTTCTTAGCAAAAATTAAAAGAAAAAAAGATAATTGACTTAGTAGTTGTTTTTCTTTACTTATTTACTTCATTGAATTCATTATTTTTAAAAATAAAATCATTTGGGTGTTTTTCCTTTTGTTTATGCATTTAAGAATTTATATGTCTTGCTTTCCTATATGTATGTTAATTTTTAGGATATTTGGTTAGTGTTTTTGTGATTTTTTTTTCCAAGCATGCATTTATATTCAGTTTTAATTGAAATAAAGCATAGATATAAACACACTCTACTTTTTTAAAATAATGTATTCACATAGGTTACCCTTCAAGGGGTTGTGTAGTCTACCTTTTGGGTGATGTTTTTCCCTTTTAGGTCAAATTTCATCTTGTTTTGGGGAATATATGTAGGTTACCTTCACCATAGCTGCAATATATATGTTATACATTCATAGTAAGTGTGTATGTATATATTTTTCACTCACAAGAGGAGTTTATAACTCATGATCTAGTGTTCTTTCACATTTTCTTACTATTATTCACCTTTTTCAATGTTTTTTTGTTGTCTTAATTGGTAAGAGCTACTATGAGTGAAGATTCATTATTTATTGTGTTAAATTATGTTCATTCATTTTTTTTGAAACAAAAATTAAATTAAATAATGTTCTAGTTGCTTCTATTACTTTTCTTGCAATCTCAGTATGAATTGTTCATGCTTTATGCTTGTATGAAATCATCATTGAAGGATAAGTGTTTTTATTTTTTTAGTGTTATTATGATTTTATTTATTTAAAGTCTCAAAACATCATAAGTTGCATCTCCATAATACTGGTTAAATGATAGCCTATTGAAGGAACACTTAAAACTAAAATATACTAGACTTTTTATTTTTTCTAGGAAGACAAATAAGTCTAGGAGTTTTTATGGCCTTGGATTATGTTTAAAGAGTTAAAATTACAAGTAAATTTAAATAAAATAGAGTTTTACAAGAGAGTTTTCAAAGTCCAATTTCACATAAGTGTTGGCGGGGGAGCTCCACTAATATGGGAATGAAGCACTAGTTGCATTGGCTAAGTGAAGAGAAATCCTACATCTCTAGCTTAACCCAATTCTTATAATATATTGTATGTAAGAGGAATTCTGTTTGGAACAATCCTCTGTGGATTTTCGCTTTGTTGAGTTGTGGGATAAGAGACCCTACCCATGTTCATGGTTTTGAATAATGAATATCTCCCCAATTCCTAATTACAAGTTGGCATCTTAGTTACCTTTACAAGATTCATCCTAGGTAACTATAGGGGAATACCTATAATACATGAGGTAGACATTGCATCATGAGTATAACTCTTTTGGAGGGTGCCTTGTGAAGCATGGGTACTTGAATCAATAAAGGATATTTTCCTAGGTTAGTGTAACTTATTCATATACATTAGTTGGTAGGTATTGGGCCTTGATCACTCCAAGGTTTCCTCTATAATGTCCTTTTTGTTCATGTCCTAACCAAACTAAACTAGGCTTTCGGAGAATAATTATGTTTTTGTTATATTTAGGACCTTTATAGGGTTTTTTTTTTATGTAATTAAACTTTGGTTGTATTTATATTATCACATTTGAGTCTTTCATTCATAGTGACTAACAAACCACTCAACTGGTTTAGGAAGACTCTTAGTCTTTCACTTGAAATTATGGATCTACCTTCTCAAGGGTGAAGGTTTGAATATATTGATTCTCTTCTTTGAAAGTTAGTTAAGGAGACCCAATCTACATTCAAAAGTCCCATAAGGTGAGAACCTATGCATAATATAGTTGTGGGAAAAGTTATTCAAGATACCAACTAAGGGGCCCCTTCTAAAGAGGATCCTTGTTCCTTTCCTTTCTTTGAAAATGTTGGTGCCCTCCTTATGGCCACTTTGAATATTTTGGATTGAATTTTGTACTACAAGTTCAGTTGTGGTATACTCTAAAAAATTTCAATTGATGTTGAAACTTCTTCGCTAAACACCTTATGTCAAGGGCATCACATTGATGTTAACACTTTAAATTCTTTTCATTAGGTGAATTTTGAGGACTAAAATGGGCCTCCTAAGGAAATTATAAAATAATAGTGGAAATAATAAAATAAGATAAGGTTACATCAACAAATTTTAGAGGGTATATATATATATATATATATATATATATATATATATATATATATTCAACTCCCAATGTCCTATATCCTTATCTGCCTCATTTCAAATTTGAGCTGGCACACTGCTTGGATGCAGACTGATTTGATCCAGAGTGTTCTGATATTTACATTTCAATTTGGATTCTTTTATGTATGAAAATAGGAAGAACACAATGAAAACGTGATTGAAATAATGTTTTTCATGTATTTCTCATTTTTCATGTTGCAGGTTCCATCGAAAGTATGTAACATGGGCACTCCTTGGATGAAGAAATAATTTTTCATCCAACTAGTAATTTCACTCGAAATTTGACTAAAAAATTAAGGAGCTAAGTTGAAAATATGAGTTGAAAAAATCCTTTTATTGTTTTATTATTGTTTAATATTTTTACTTTTTTACTCCAAAAATGCTGAATCATCCCCCATGCTTGACATCATAATCTTTAATCCTATTGGTTCTTATAAATTTTAATTTGGTTGTACACTTTTCTTAGGAGGCCCATTTTAGACCTCGAAATATCTCTAATGCCAATGAAATCTGTGCCTCCACTTTCTACCTCATCTTGTAAAAGTATCACTACTAGTAATTAGAAGTCTAGAAAGAGTAGAAATAACAAGAATATGAAGAAGAAGAACATACCTATATAAAATTTTCCATCCTCTACGACTCATGCTAGTGATAGAAGTCCAATCACTGCTAGTAATACTTGCAAAAGTCAGTAGCTGATGCGATTCATGCTAGGGGCATAAGTCCTTTCACTACTAGTCATATTGGTAAAGGGTCACCAACCACTACAACTCATATTGGGGATGTTCCACCAAACACTTTGGAGGTAGGAAACTCGCTACAAGTCATGTTGTGGAAATGAATCCAATCAATGCTAGTGATACAGGAGAAGGGTCACCGACCACTATGAGTCATGTTGGAGATAAGTAACCAACCAGTGTGAGTCATGTTGAAGGATTACCACTAGCCATTGTAAGTAATATTGGAGGTGAGAAACAAGCTCTATGATTCATGCTGATGGCAAGGATATAATCACTACAAGTCATATTAGAGATGTCCAACTAACCATTAAGAGTCATCAAGGGGACATTGATATTACTAAGAGACCTAAATGAAGAAAATTTATGTGTAAGTTTCCTTATGGGATTTACAAGCGATATAATCTTACTTATTTATCTCTTGAGGTTTCAATGGCACAAATGTTTTTGTCCTTATTAGAAGGCTCTTATACTCTTGAATCAACTATTTTTTCTTTAGAACCCACTAACCCATTGGTTGATGAAGTGGTTGAACTAATGTGGAAAATACTACTCGACTTTTGGGGCATGAAGTTTATATTGACCAAGTATTCTACATTTCTAGTTCTAAGTCTTTTTGGAAAAGTGGGCATTCCACTCACTTCCACTATAACCCCTCTAAGTTCCAGGGGTGTTGCCTTTTATTGGAATAAACTTGATAAGCCTCACCTTTCTTCTTCTGCACCTTTCCGAATACAACTTGGACTTTACTCAAAAATAAATACCAATTTATAGTATATGAAGGAGCCTCCATGAGTATTTTATCCTTCTCATCTCAAAAATATGTTATTTCTTCAAATATTGTAACGCCTACCAATCAATTGTTGGATTTTTATAAAATACCTAATGAGCCTTTGGGGATTCTTCCTCAATTACCTATCATGTTATGCGGGAAAACTATACTTTTTGATATGGTAGTGGTGTATGTCCCATTGTATTTAAATACACTCCTTGGTTGTGATTAATTCTATGTTTTGGATGTTGTAACATCTATGTTACTTTTAGTGATGCATTTTTCTGTTGATGGAAGCATTATAAGTGTTGATTATCTTAGTTATAACAATCACCAAGCTAATTTGGTTTTAGATTAATTTCCCCTTTATATTTTCCTAGTATTCTCGTGAATTATACCCCATAATGCAGGGTGAATTATGTGGCATCATATCCTTATATTTTGATTTCTTTTGAGAAGGGGCCTTTACACTCATGTTTTCCTCCTTGAGACATAATAATATTACTTTATTAAGTGATATATCGAATTGGTGCATGGTAGTGCTTGTTCCCCCCAATGTTCTGTGGGACTATGGTTTTCCTTTTGTGTCTCATCTCATTATTTGTAGGTCCTCAAGTCCCGATGTTTGTGAATATTTGTTGATAAAATTTACAAACCATGATCAGAATATCCATCATTATATGGAATAAGATTACTCAAATTCACCTATTAGGGTTTTTGGCCCTTCTAGGTCTCATGATTTATTTGATGTTGAATTGTCTTCATAGGAGGTTTTTCTTAAAGCCATGACTATGATAGGTATACCATCAGAAGATATGTATCATTAATGGTATTATCTTCCTAAAGTAGAGGCTTGATGGTTTTATTACCAAGGGAATCCTTGGCTTTCTCCTTGTAAGTGATTGGACTCAAAGAAATATAGTGTGTAGACCAAAAGGTTGTGTGGTTCTTTGCACCATATTAGACATATAAGGTTTGTTATTTTCAAATTGTTTATTATATAACACAAAATTTTGTTAGAGGTTTATAAATTAGCTATATTAACTTCTGGCGTAGAATTGCTAATTATTTCCATGGGAATTTTAAGACACCTTCTTTGGGTATTTTATAGGTTGGACCCCTTTTCACAGGTATTGGATCTCAAAACTAACATTTAGATTAGGTTCACCACCTTGCATTATGCATTATCTATTTCCTTTTCCATTTTGGCCTTAGGATCAATCACACCAAATTGTGACATCACACCTTATTTCTATTTAGAAGTCTCATAATTTAAACGGTAGAGCCTACCTTTTCATTGATGATCTAGATAATAACTTTTTGTCATTTGGCACCCATGCTAAAATTTTCCTCATAGGCTTGGGATTCCACTTCAATTCTACCATGAATTTTTAATGAAGCTTCATAATTCTTAAATCTTATTCTAGCCATTTGCTATGGGTATCCCATTATTGAGATGTATTATTGCAATGCATTGGACCACTTGTGCTTTTTAGCCAAATGCGAACTTCAAGTTTCTCTTTTATAGATTGTTACGTATGCATTCTCTTCAACTACTAGCCTTGCATCATTTTCTTTTGTTACTTGACACCTTCCACATCCTTCGTGAATTTCTTGTATTGTGCATGGGTATATTCCAAGAATTGGAGCTAGTTTACTTATTTGTGACATTCGATTCCCGCACTATATTAAAGCATTTTTTGATTCCTTTTCAAAAAAATTATAATATTAAAAAAAAGAAAGAAAGCAAAATATGATAAAAAAATATAGGTTAGAAAGATGTGATTCTTTGGTTTAATGTTGGAAAAATCATTAGTCATATCACCCTTGAAGAAAGTACAAAGTTATGAGTCTTTGCCTCATTAGGTTGGGTCATAGTACCACATTAAGAAGATAATTTTTTTTTTTTACTTTTTAATCCTTCGATTGGTTACTTTCCCAACCATATGCATTGTCTATTGATGCCTCCTATGTTGTTGGATTATATCATTGTTCATTATTTAGTTTATGTTGCACAAATCATAATTTTTTCATGCTTATGTTTAAGGCTGTTAATTTTGTTTCATATATTATGCAGTTATCTCTTTATTCATTATATTGGCCTTATGACTTGTCAATTTAATTTTAGTAGCAAGAAGTATCATTATCATGCACTCATGTCAATATGGAAGGTCTATGTTAACTTCTTAGTGACATGTTTTTTCTCATTGATTACAAGAAATTCTGTAAGAGTTCAACCTAGAGTAGCACCTTGGCCCTATTTTCATCAATGACAGGTGAGCTTATGTTCAGTAATAAAATTATTCATTATTCATTGATTGGGTGATTTGTCTTATTTTTTTTATTTCAACACATCTATTAACACTCTGAATTTGCGAAGTACCTTGGGTTCCATTTTCATTATCAATGGAATTCCTTTCCTTTATTAGCCTTTTTCATTATTATTCATTACCAAGAGGGTATCCTCCACGTGTCATTCCATTTAGTGCACACAAGAGATGTACTTGAAAGTGGTCCTTATAATTAACTTTCCAAGTCATTCCAAATCATTGACCTGCAGGTTGCACTTATGTTGGTTGATGGGGAATGCCTCAACACCCTGATTCCATCAAATATTTTCCCATTGACACCAAATATTTATTTAGGAATAAGATTGAGAGTGTCATTTAGTAACTTGGGGTTTGTAGTCATTAATGGTAGATTCCTTCACTATTGAAAGTGGGAATACATCAGTGTATCCTAATCAACAAATAATAATCTTGTGTTCAACTTAATCTCATTCATTAACACTTGTCAGAATGTACTAGGTATATTGGCTCCCATTATCATCAAGAGTGGGTTGTGTTGCATTTTTTAACAGTATACATCAATGTTTTGTAATCAAATGATTTGTCCCATGTTCAACTTTTACTTATCTATTCACCTGGTGTAGCTTTGTATATTTGAAAGTTGTTTTGATGACCTTGGGTGTGATAGAACTTTTGTTTTACTAGAAATATCATGAATTTCTACTAATCACATCCCCTTTTTTAGGTTGCTCTATATCTCAGTAGAATCATTCATGTTATTTTCATTGTTGTTGGACAATACCCCTCCTACTCACATGATTTTGGTACTTTAGGGAGGATCAATTTTTTCATTGCATTGATCTAGATATCCTCTTACTTTATATATTGAGACATAACTCCATGATTTATTTATCGTGGTTATGATCTTTTGACATGGGTCAATTGTATATTTTATTCGTGGCCATGCTTGTCACTGTTTATACATACTTTATAAATCCATAGTGTACTTGATTTTATGTCCAAGATTTTCTATATTTGAGCATAGGTATTCCCACCTAAAGAAACGAGTAATCTTGACTTGGTTTATTTCTACAAGTGTTATTTTGATTTGTGTTTTTTTGTGATCTATTCCCACGCCCATTTGACAATGCTCTACTAATTTTTTTATAATATGTTTCAAACATCATATACCCTTTTGTTCTCACACATTAGCGGGCATCTGTTATAATTTTTTTTATCAAACTCACTATAGGGTGCATGATTTGACTTGAATATATCACCCCTTTCCATTATGTAGACACTCGCCCTTTAAAAATCTCTTAAAAAATTAATATCACATAAACACCCTTTGTTCTAGCATAAGATGTACATATATTACTCCTACTCAATCAAAGTGCATTTATATGCTAGTTTCCTTCAAGCAACTAGCATACACCTTCAAATTGCAGTAAAATAAATTAAATGTGTGCATTATTGTATGTATTTGGTAGTGTTTATGGGATTTATTGAGTTTTTCCTTCTTGTAGCCCATCCTCAACAACTTAGACTGATTTCAATAAGTTTTTAATGATGCCTTGGGTGTAGGAGAGGAAAAAGTACCATTATGCTAGTAGTTTAATTTTTTTTTCCATGTTTGCAATCCCTAATTTTTTAAGAAATCATTGAGTATGGGTAACCCCGATTTCCTTTTATTTCCATTATTCTTATAGCATTGGAAAATATTTCTCTTTCACTTTGTTTGTCCCGAAGAGGAAGACATTGTATTGGAATCTCTTTCTCTTTCACTTTCGTTGTCCCGAAGAGGAAGACATTGTAGAGGATTACTTTAATGGTGTAGGGTATAGGGATATTTTAGTGGCGTAGGGTATAGGAATCTGAAACACAATGCTTATAACAAAGGATCAAGTGTATTAAAAAAATTGTTGATTCAATCAATATCAAACTCAATTCATTCTATCTCAATTCAATATCTTTCTAATATAGATTGCGACGATGAATTTTTTTCTTGTCTTATATCATGATGAGAATTTAGGTTTTATTTTAATATGTTTCTTTTACCTTTTCTTGATTCTTTTTAGTGTAGGTTATTAAGATTGATTTTGGTGTAAGGAGATTTGGTTGCTAGAACCCTCAAAATTTTGAATAAGACATCAAACCATTATGAGTAATTAATATAAATTTTCTCAAATTTTCTATCTTCTATGTGATTGAAGTGAGTGTTTCTTGATTTTCCATATTATGGTTCTTAACCCTAACCACACGAACTATATTGCTTTATATAATTATTTTTTTAAAGATAAATTATATATAATCTAATTTGATCATATATACTCTTATGGATAAGAAATGAGTTGTTTCATATACTTATTCTTTTTTAGATAAATTATATATAATTTAAGTTGATTATATAATCTTATCAATACGAAATGAAAAAAAAATTCAATTAAATAAATAAAAAATAAAAATGAATTAAACTTATTTAAATATGTTTAAATAAATTTAAATTACAACCTTGTTTTCTAAGTATATATAGTGTAATTTGGTTGTGCATAAATATCTTATCTTATTCATATTTTTTTTACTCATAACATTAAATTTATGAAAAAATAAATGTAAGTTATTTAAATAAGTTGAAATTACTACAATATAATTTAATAATTTGATTTTCTATATTTCTATTTATCCTAAGTCATTCATATTTTTTTACATATAATATTATAATAATTTAAATAGATTATGGATAAGAAATTAAACAAGGTCATATTACTTAGTTTATAAGAATAAGAAATAGAAAAAGCGAGTTTAAATTCATTAATTAAACAATAAGGAAGTGAATTTATGTTTTTTTTTTTTTTGTAAATTTTAGAGTGTTGTCTTTATTTATTATTTATAAGGTAGTTTATAAAAAATATTTTTCCCACGACCTCAATTTAGCCGTAGGAAATCAGGTCTGTTAGCCACCAATTTGCATCATATGCCATCCAAAACTTATAGTTGAAAATGTTTAACCATATTTTTGACACTGTATTGTCTACTATCATACTACATAAACAACTGATATATCTATCAGACATATTAAAACAAAAATGACATGATGAGCCTAATCTGAAAACAGTCAGTTATCTGGTGAGTCTACCGGTGGTGGGTCCTTTACACTCGAACCTGGGATTTCTTGTTGTTGCATTCTCTGCAACATCTTATGCATGTGTACAAGCTTGACATTCTGATAAAATAGTTGAATCTAGACCGATTGAATTTCTTTTTGAATCACCGTGAGACTTGGTTCGCAATCCCGGTTATGTTATTTTCCTTACAGGTTAGGCTCTTCTCACAACTTGTGGTTTTTAGCCATGCCTCTTGCCAGTAAAATTTTCATTATCCAGTAGTTCTAGATGACCTAGTGGAATAGCGTCATCTTGCCCCTCGTGTTTCCTGGGTCCGTAACCAGTGTATCCCATTCAACTTCCTATATCTCTTCTCTCGATGCTGTCTCTTTCAAGTATGTCTCCCATTTGGAGATCTCTGCTCTCACCGGTGCTGGTGAGCTTTTGATGTAGCCATGCAGTATATTCGGCATATTTCCTGCACCAGACCTCCTACCTCTTTTCCATGTAGGTCGGCTCGTAGAAGCCACTACCTTATGTTTTCCTTTTCCATATTCCTTTCGGCTTTCTTATCCCTATTGATCTGCCACTTCTTCGATCTTCATTTTCTTTCTCGTTTCCTTGACAACCATCTGCGCCACCTTCGCTGTCCACACCGATAGGCGTATCAATAGAGCATGAGTTGTTGCCTTCTGATTGTTACTATGGCCTGTGGAACATGAAATAACTATAAGCAAGTTAGGGGAGATCCCAATTTTACAAGCCATGCCCCAGTTCTTAGTTTCCAGTATCATAATTCTATGCTCAGAAACGCAAATCTTGCTGGGTGCATTGGAATGCAGCCCTGAGAATTCCTCTCTTTCTTATTTTATGAGGTTTCAAGCCTCTGTTCAATGTTCACCCCCGTGAAATTGAATCGACACCCTCTCTCGACTCCCCCCTCGACTACCTTCCCTACGTTGGGACTAGGGCCTTACCCTGCCCTTCAATTGGACATGGCTTCTACCCTTTTCCTGTGCATGGGCATGGACCAGGTGCAAAGTACTGGTCCTACCCCTTTCTTGTGCGGGTCGGGTAATGTTTCTCTGTCGCTCAACATTTTTTGTCCCCATCACAATTGACTCCCACCTTTCCCTATGCTCCTTTATCTTACCCATTAGACTCCCCGACCTGCTTAGGAGTGCCCAGGACCCACCTTCCCCAATTAACATAGCCTTCGTCTCGATCCTTGCCAAAACAAGCCACTCCCCCTTGCCATAATCGATTACCCAAGTCCTCCGAATACCCTGACAAACTACGTGCATGAGTGCAGGAGAAGGCTAAGCAGTAGGATTTGGAGGTTCCCACAGAACAAAAGGGGAATTCATGACCCCAAGTGGAAGGAGACCAAGGATAATGCAGACAAACCTCATCTCGCCACCCCCATCTAGCAGAATCCAGCCAAATTTCCCCATCCTCTTTCTCATTTTGTTAAAAAGGTGGCTCTGGGTAACATACCAGGTCTTGGGAGAGATCGGTTCTTTGTATCGTCGCTTAACCCTCTGTTGCCCCTGCTCCAATTCCCTCCAATTCTTCCACTATCCTCTATGTTGTTGACTAGCTTTGGGTTAAATGCACCGCATGCATACCTTCACATACCACCTGTCGGACGAGTCCCTTGCGGTGAGCCGAGGCGCGCATATAACTTGTGACCTTATTCATTGCCCTCTCCTTCTGGTGGCGTTGATTTCCGTGCCCCCACTGCTTTCGCCTTCCTATCCCCTCATCCGTGTGGTTCGTGATCGAACCCTCCTTCCTCCTCGCACCCCGATCAGGGGAAGAAGTGAATTTATGTTATGTAAATAAGATTAAATTATTATATTGGTGTTTTAAACATGTATATTGTAATTTGATTGAGGTATATCCTTATTTATGTTATGTTATTTTATTTTGAAATTTTTGTTTGAAATTGAGTGAAATAATTTTTGGTTGGATTTTATTTCTTATTGTTTAAAATAAATTATCTATTATTTGAAAAATGGCATTAGGATTGTTGAGATTTGTGATTTTATTAAAAAATAAATAAATAAAATTATTAAAATTTCAAGTAAATTAAATTGGAAAATATGACCTAGAAACATTTTAAAAATAGAATAATTAGATTACAATTTGATATGAGTAATCTTAAAATAATGTAATTAACTTAAATATATATAATTTCATTATGAATATCTAGGTTGATAGATTTTTCTATCTTATAATATCACTTTTAAAATTTTAATTTAATTATCAATAATTATTAGATGGATAATAAGGATTTAAGTATCACAAAATATTCCAAATTATTCATATTAGTATCCACAAATTAAAGGTTGAAATTTATTTTCAAAGTAGTTATGCCCCCTTTCCCCTTCTAATTAAATTGATTAATTAAAAAAATGTCATATTAGTGTCATATGAAATGAGTTATGGTTTTTTGGATATGTGGTATTGATAAACCATAATATTGGGTCATGATTTTGTTACAAAACCTCTTCACAACTCCATAGCAAAGTAGACATAAATCTTCATGATTAAAAATCATATTCCATACGTTGTTTTTAAATGTCTTTATGTTCATCTTATAATAATAATAATAATAATAATAATAATAATTTTGAAGAAGCACAGAAAAAATACTACAAATAATGTTGAAGAAATTTCCAAAAACACCCTGTAAAATACTACAAATAATGTTGAACAAATTTCCAAAAAATTCATAGAAAAGAGAGGCGGAGCACGTAGTTTCGACGGTTCCATCTTCGTCCAAAAATAACAACGACGAGCTTTCTCTTAAAAAGAAGCAAACAACACCAAAAGAACCCCTGCATCTCTCATAAAGAAAATTAAGTAAATATAGAAGATAATCAAATGATCATTGCATCTTCCACTCTCAAATCTGGTGGTTGTGAAAAGTGGAGAAAATGAAAGGTAGGAAAGAATAATTAGTTATTTTTTTTATTTTTATTTTTGAATAAGTAAGGTTGGTAAGCTAAAATGCTTTTTAGCAACCTGTAATTTTGAATAAAATTATTAATAAAAAAATAATAATAAATTTGTAATTTAATTAATATTTAAATTTTTTTATTATCTTTTTTAAGAAAACAAAATATATAATAAAATCACTCATTGGATTTAGATAACGGTTTAGCAATCATTTAATGTATACGACTGTAATAATTTTATTTATTTTTTCTATTCACGATAGAAATATAATTTGATTCTATATCTTCTTAAAAGAATTCAATGGTGCTCCTCTCCATGTTTTTAATACACAGCATTTATTTGACTAGAATAACGTTACCAACAGCCCCACCGGGTAGGTGAGTTGGTGATTGAAATGTGGTGACGTTTCTTTGTAAGGTGAGCTCCCTATACGAGATCATGAGTTCAAATCTCCGGGTGGGAGCGACCCATGTAACACGAGTGGCTAGACTGTCCCAGTTGCGGAAAAATCCAGGTACTTCGTTATGCAGGGTTTCCATATTTTTGTTGCAGTGATCTCTTCTCATGCTTTTCTTTTGAAGGGAAAACATGAAGACGCAACGTCTCTCAGACTTCTTTCACTGAAACTTCCCATTATCTTCATGTGATGCCACTGTATTTATATATCTCTCTCTCTTTGTTATTGACTGCTATAGTTTAATTCCTCTCTATTTATATATCTCTCTCTCTTTGTTATTGACTGCGGATGGACGTTAATGAAGATGATGTGGAAAATTCTATTTGGATTGCTGTTAGCTCGTTGGCCTTCCTGCGTTATTGGTATAAATACTAATGTGGCCGGTGCTATAAGAGCAGAACATAAACTAGAGGGTTTATGCTCCAAATTTGTGGAGCCTTATTATTCCAAATATGAGTGCCATGAGTACAGCGTAAGAATTAATTTAGTTGAACTTTTTGTTTAAGGTTTAGTTTTTTAAGAATATTTTGGAATTCTAATGAAATGGGTAAACAATTGATTTGGCCATGTATGGAATTCTAGAATATATATTCTAAAAATAGGCAATTTAGTTAGGAATGCCTAGCCTTTTGACCCCTAATTCTTATATTATTGCAGATTGTGACCCAAGATGACTTTCGGTTGGGACTTCAGAGGATCAATTCTCGTTCTGCTGGGGAGCAAAAGGGTCCTGTTTTGTTGAACCATGGTGTTATGAACGTGAGTGTTCTGGCTAACATAGATTTATTCATTAATGTAATTGGTCATAGAAATTAGTCAGTTACGACTATTTCTCATGGAAATGGTCATAGATGAATGACTAAATTAACGCACTTGAATTCCAAAAATAATCTCTAATATAATGCACTGCGGAAACCCTAGAGACTTATTTTTCAATGTAATATGATATGTAAGAGTGTGAGTCTTTTATCAAAATTGAAATTTTGAAATTTTATTATATAAACTAAAATAAAAAAAATTAAAAATCTAAAAAATAAAAATAAGTATACAAATATTTAAATAATAAAATAATATAAACTCATAAATATTTTGCTAATAAAGAAAGTAAAGAAATTGGATCTATATAAAATAAATCTATGCTGATTTAAAAGCAATTAAGGGTTTGATATACACCTTATAAAACTTGAATAGCTACTTTAGTTCGTTCTATATATTGTGATGGGCCGACTGATTTGAAGAATATATTGCAGGGTGGAGACGTTTGGGTGTTGAATTCGCCTCATGAATCCGATGTATCGCCGGCATTCGTTCTGGCAGACGCGGGCTACGATGTGTGGCTCGGGAATGCTCGTACTACGCGTTATAGCTATGGACATCAATACTTGACCCAAGAAGATGAGGTATGCTCTAATTTACGAGGCTTCCTTCATTAGTTTATATTAATTATTTTAATAATGTTGTATTTTTTTATTATGTTTTAGAGGTAGTTCTAGAAATATTACCAATATATTAATTGGTCGGTAAATTTCTACATACATCAATTTATAATAAACATTAAAATATTTATTTATAATATATTTTATAATATATTTTGTATTATTAAAAAAAATTATATAAACTAATTATATATATATATATATATATATATATATATATATATATATATATATATATATATCAGAGTGTGTTATAAAGTTGATATAAAAAGTTTATGGATACCATATGTTTAAAAACTAATAATTTATATTATATGATATTTTTTTAGTTAATCAATTTAATTAAAAAGACAAAAAAGTGCATAACTACTTTGAAGATAAACTTTTGATTTGTGTATGTTATTATGTATATTTTAAAATATTTTATGGAAGTTAAATTCATACCATGCACTTAATAATTATTCATAATTAAAATTATAAAAACTCTAAATTCTATTTTGAATCCCATGAGTTGGATTTATATTTTTAATTAGAATAAGAAGTATACTATAATATATATGACAATATTAAAAAAGAATGAACATCTTAAATTTAAATTTATTAAATATTAATATTAAATTCTATTTTTATCATTTAATATTTAAATATTAATTTATGACATAGAATTAAATCATAAAATAATTTACATATTACTTCTAAATTTTAAATATTTTTTTAAAAGATATAAATTACCATTTAATAATTAAATATTAATTCATAACACAAGATTAAATGATAAAATAAAATATATATACATATACATATATATATATATAAATATATATATAATTTTTTTTAACTCGTATAAATTATAATTATAATTATCAATTAATTTAATTTAACTTTTATACTCAATTTTTTTTCAATTTAAGAATAAAATAATTTTGTAGTATTAATAAAATATAGCTTTTTTGGATTGTGGTATTTATTTTATTTTTAAGTTTAATAAAATAATATCTTTTAGATTTAGGTATGTGTTATTACTTAGTTTCTTAATAAGTAAAAAAAACATAATAAAAAAAATAAATATTACAAGCGTGTAAAGGTTACTATTTTAGATTTGTGGGTGTGACTTTTGGATAGAAGTTGTATTAATTTTCTTTGTATCTTTTCAATTTTATTAATAATTATTTTTCTTTATTGTTTCAATTTTATTAGAAATTTCCAAAAAAAATTTATTATTTAAAAAATCTTTTTCGCTTTTTTTTTTTTTATGAACTCCGAATAAATATATTTTTTTAGTGAACAAAAATATTTCAAAAATAACATAGATTATTTTATTATTATTTATAAACATTAATTTATTAATAATTTTACTTTTTATTACACCATAAAAAGTTAACGTAAATCCACCACTATTCAACTGATCTATGTGAAATGTACGATAATTCACTCAGGCATACTGGGATTGGAGATTCGATGAATTGGCAGCCTTCGACCTTCCCAGCATGATGTACCTAGTGCACAACGTTACAAACAAAAAGATCCATTACATTGGTCACTCTCAGGTGGCTGGCTATTTTTTAACATATTTATAGTTGTGTGTAATAATTTTCCGTGAAAATTACAGAAAAGAAATTTTTGTTGATGCGTTTTGAATTTTCATGATGAACTACACTGGCTGGTTCGAAAAGCGTTGATAAAAATTTCTTTTATGTGATTTTCATTGAAAATTATTACACACATTTTATGGATCTCATAAGCCAAATTCCTAATATTTATAGTTTGCCAGTTGGAGGAAGTCATGAAGTATGTTTTTAATGTAGAGATAAGATAATTATCATATAATTTGCTAAAATGTTTTGGCGTGAAAACCATTCAGGGAACTCAATCTGCACTGGCTGCATTAAGTGAAGGGAAGTTAATAGATATTGTGAACAAAGTAGCATTATTGGCTCCAGTTGCTTATGACTCTCATATCTGGACACCCCTTCTAGCTGGGGCAGCGGTTCTGCATTTAGATCAGGTGATTCCTAAGAGCATTTGCTTCATTCTCTCTGTTTTTTCTGATCAATCCCTCCTTTTTGTTATTCTGACTTTTGATGCACTTTTTATTGATAATTTCAGCTAGTTAAACTGCTTGGATTCTATAAGTTCAGCACAAAAACGTGAGTATAAAAAAAGGCAGGAGTTCAGTTCAATGGTTGTTGTAAATTTGTTCAGTTAAAAAGCACACTGAGACATTTGATTGAGAGAAATGTTGCAGGCCCCAGGGAGAACAATACGTTGACCTTATATGCCAAGAAGGAAACTTGGACTGTGATAAAGATTATATTACAGCTTTCACTGGTTCTCCTACACCAACCTTTTATCTCATATATCTATATGCATTTTTTTTAAATAATAAATAGGGAAATTTGTTGAATTTATGGGATTGCATATTTTGGAAATTTAAGTGAAATTTAATTGGGTTGGCATTTTAATGGTAGATTCAAGGAATATTTTAGAATCAGAGAGAGACCATTTTTTATTCTATTTCAGAATCTGCCAAATAATTTGATTTTTATTCTTTATATTTTTGAATATTCAAGAATCTGCAATCGAAACAAAGAAAAAGTAGATATCATAATCGAAATAAAGATAAGGGGTGTCAATTACAGGAACAAATTGTTGCTTCAACTATTCAAAATTTCCCTTCTACGACCAGTACGAGACGCAGTGGACCTCTGTGAAGAATTTACTTCATTTAGCTCAATGTGAGTACTGATAATATATTGCTTTCTTGTTTGAACTTACCTCAAGGTTGAATACCAAACCAGTTTTGCCATGGCTGGATGCAGTATATAGAGCAGACAACTTTCAGAAATATGATTATGGGGCTGCAGAGAATAATAGGAGGTATAATTCTATGTATCCTCCGGCATATGATCTGTCCAGAGTGCCCACCCAAAACTTGTTCCTCGCTTATGGAGGTGCAGACCCATTGGCAGATCTAGTGGATGTGCAGAGGTTGAAGAATGAATTGAGTCCAGGATACAAATATCTGTTGAAGCCAAATTTTGCTCATTTGGATTTCATCATCGGTAATAACTGCAAGCAATAGCTCTACGATGAAGTCATGGCCTTCTTTGAGGATGAGCAAAACGTTGGGCATCACCTTCTTTGAAAATTTACCTTCAAATAAAGACACAGTGATGAAGTAGATTTCATATTGTATTTTTTACACACAATGTAACACAGAATATTGTATTCATTAGACACAGTATACAGATATAACACAGAATTTAGGGATTGATCTGTGTACACATTGTTTAATTTAATCCTGGTCTTTGTCTCTGAAGATGATATTTTACTTACAATAAGTATTTTACATTAACAAAAAAATTTATATAATAGGAAATGTTATTCCAATCTTTGTAAAATGGAGTTGGTTTATGAATAAAGCTGCAATTCATTTTTAAATAAATTTGTAGACCATCATTTTACTCCTAAGACAACGACGAACCCACTAAGACCATCGATTCGATAGTAAAACCTGCCTTCGAAAGAACTTTTACATGACATCAGAATGGTAAAATATTTGTTTTAAACCTATTTTAAAATAAGGTGAAGCTAAGATAAACTAGTTTTAAACACACTAATGAAGTGTTGATTAGTTGGTTAGAGGCTACTAATTCTTGTATTTAAATATCATGGGAGAAGTGAGGATGGAAGTAATTTATGAGAAAATTAAACTATCTCCAATAACATCCAAAAAATAGCATAAAATAATATAGACTATTCGTTTTTAAGTAGGTATTTACTTTATTAAATTGAATGGACTAATAAGAAAATGTTTGTTTGTATGCTATTTCTTTTTTAGGTTTTGATGTTTAAAATTTTAAGATAATTTATTTTATTTAGTTTTACAAAATGTATGGCTTTTTCTTGGTAACTATAATGAGATTAATTATTTTTTATGGAGTTATAGTATTTCAAGAAGAAAAAAATATAATTTAAAATATAAAAATATTTTTATTATTAACTCAAATTTATTTTAATTTTGAATTTATTAAGTTTAAAAAGATCAAATCTTTTTCACTTCATTCCAAAATACTCTAAATACTAGTAAATCCAAAATTATGTAAACTAATTTAAATATTAATTATAATATAAATAAATATAATTTTTAAATTTATAATATATTATATTATTTTTTTATTTTATATTAATAAATATTTAAACCTACATTATGAGAGACATGGATAGTGAACATTGAATGGAACCGGATTTGTTTGGGAAGCTACTAATATCATTAATTTTTTTTATTTTTTTTTTCTAAATTATGAGTTTAGATACACCAAAGAAATGAATGATGAACATTATAGTGAGTCATGAACATTATAGTGAATACTGAGTAGAAACATAACTTTTAGAATTTTTTTGGAATAGTATTAATGTATGATATCTTTAAAAATAAGCCTATAAAATTGGTATTGGTTTTAATTTTATAAGTAATATTATAATATTTAGAAAATATATATTATTATTATTGATTATTTTTTAATAATTTATATTAAAAAAATAAAAATATTTTCAAATATTTTTACATGTATATGATGATTGATGTTCACTAAAAATTATATGTGATAATTATTAATGTCAACTAAAACTTATATGGTATTTTAGATATTAAAATTCTATTTGTTCATTAAAAGGGAAATTAGATAAGACTTACTAAATCACCATAATTTTGTCAATTTAAAAGGTTAAAAGGTTTGGTAGTGTGACAAATATTTTGAAAATAAGAATAAATGTGAGTATAAGATGGAGAATTTGAAAGAAAGTGTTCTTCATCTTCAACTCTCTTAGTATGTCATAAATTCTTTAGTCCCAATTTTTTTTGGGAATTGAACAATTCCAAGTTTCACTATGAAGTTCATGTGAATTAGTTCTTATCTTAGCAATGTTCCTTTTTTCTTTAAGGTTAGTTAAGAATCCTAATGCCATCGTTCCTTGAGCTGAAGTTTTGCCATTAAACGGGGGATCTAAGGCTTGCCTTCCTCTCCTTAAACCAAGTTGCAACTAAGTTGTGACTTGAGGATTTGAACCTTGAACCTAATCTTCAATCCCTAACTCAGTTGCCTAGGACCCCTATGGCATTCACACAGCAAACAATTAAAAAAAAAATTACTTCTACCTTACCCAAAGCTACACTTTCCACACTACATTGAATTTCATTAATATAATTTTAACAACTATATATCTTAACCTTCACACACCATGGTAAGTCTTTACATAATATAAGACTTGGTTTAAAGTGTGATTGTGTTAATCCGATGTTTGTTTTAACCTTAATAATGCATTTGGGTTTTAATACTGATATGAAGAGATATTTTAACCTTGTTACAATCAAGGACTTTCTTGGCACGTCAAGGAAATTAATTGCGATAGGTATTAGACTTTAATACACTGGACATATGTGAGATTTTATCGTGATCTTTGCAAATAATGGTAATCCTACCCGAGATCTCCACCATTGGTTGATGGGCGATCGACGATTGGCATTTTAGGCGGGAATGTCACTCGGTAAACCCTGCCAACCCTAGGCATTCTAGCCTTCGATAGTGTGTCGATGATTAAACACTTCCTCTTTTGAGAACTTGTTGTTGTTATGGCTTGCTCCCGAGCTTCGACTCCACCATTACTAGTTCTTCTTTCCAGAAATTGAGGGTTCTCAGAGATGGAATGCCCTTCGGCTTGCAACAGGGAGATTCAGAGGTTCTATTTGTCAAACACTGTGAGCCATAGAAGTGTTGAGTCCTCCATCATTGTGGCAAATCTTGCCCTTTTCATTTCCAGGCTTCTTGCTGCAAATTCAGGTAATGAAACTTCATCTTCCCTAGCTTATTAACACTATTCTCTTTATGCTTAATTAATATTAGGGTGTAATACAATATCTCGAGTCCTCATCGAATGCATTTAATTGTGTTTTATGGATTTCAGAACCAGTTTTTGTTGGTTGTGACTTCATTCCTTTACACAGGTACCAAAAACCCTACTATTTTATTTTAACTGATTTAGCACCATTTTTCATTGTTTGAGTTAGCATTATGCCTAATGTCTGGAAATAATCTCCTTACAGTTTTAATCTATTATATGCCTTCTGATTTTAGGTCTGTTCTTACCCCGTTGGCAGCTTCCATACTTTGCAGTATTGTTTGTGAGTCCATATGCTTCAGCACATGGCTAATTCTTTGTATGCTCATATAGGTACTAATGACATCTACCAGCGGACTCCAAAGCATATCTATCTCAACGAACTTTGTTAGCATTTTTTTGGGTTTAGAATCCCATTATCTTTGGCTTCGTCTGTTGATAGGTCCACTGGCATAGTTGATGCTATATTACAGTTTATTTTTATATGTATCTTATGGATTTTAAGAGATGGTCGGAGCCCTTGGGACTCGGATATTTCCCTTGCTAAAGTTAAATCCATGTATCTTGTCTAGGAGGGGTTTTCCGTAGCCTTATTTATCTATTAACTCAGCATGCATGGTAGAATAGGTGAGGGTTCGATTCCAGATTTCCGACTCCTACTCAATTGCAGTAATGAAAGACATATGCCATGAAAGTTTATCTCCTGTTTTTGAAATATATTTTTATTTTCCTAGACTGTGGATACTATATGACATTCAAAGCCTTCTCTCTATTTTTAATGATATGAAAGACTTAAATCCGTAAATACATGTACTTGTAGAGTTCCAGTTTTTCATTGGATTATCCTCGTTTGTTCATTTGTAATGATTTTGAGTTGTTAAACTCCGAAGACAGTCTTGTTTCAGGTTTCTTGTGAAATACTATTTTCTTTCTGTCTTTCATTAATTAAAGAAATACTTCAGCTAAATTTCCATTTATATCACAAAATATTTCTTTCCTTACGAGGTAATTAGTCCGGCGACCGGACCACCTATAGTGTCTGTGTATAGTTGTACATAGGGATACGAGGCGTCCTGGGTTAGGGTTCTACCTGTGCCCTCGACCAACAGTATTCCCTAATAATTTACCAAAAGAAAACTACATTAAACATGTGTATGTATGGTTCTATCTTTCCAATTTTTTTAAATAAAATATTCCTCTTGATTTTACAGTATTCTGTCCATACCTTCAATTATCAATGGATTACTGAGCATATTTTTTTTACTGAAGAGTCTGTATTTGTACATGAGTCAGAAAACACTTCTTTCCTCATTTTATACACCATACAACGCCACCGTTAAAACAAGAAAATTATATACTCCATCCTTTTCTTGAACAAAACACAATTACTAATATTTATATAAATAAAAGTTCTACATCAAATCATATACTCATGCATGTCTGTAATTACTCAATGAAGTAACAATAAATAGAAAATAATACCAGTCTCTCCCAACACTTTTCTCACAGTTACAGACATTGTTGTTTATAAACATGTACAACATATGGTAAAAGTAATGCAGAGCTTAACTTTATGGAAATAAATAAAACACATAGTTACTTATCTGAATTATGCAGTTTATAGCTGTGATCCTCCCAACCTTCAAGAGAGGTGATTATTTATTCATCTTGCCCTTGTGCTCCAATCCTGAAAGGTACGGGTTAATAGTGGATATTTTTGTTGTGACCTTAAGACACCTAGTCCAGTCAGTTCTAGAAATAATTCAGGATTTTTCTGAGTGTTTCCATTGGTCACTACCAGCTCTAGAAAATTATCACTCTCCCTTTCTCCATCCACTGAACCCATACTCCTCACTGGGATCAGTCTCTTATTCCCAAAGGAGCAGGTAAATATTTCCAACTGTCCACAACCACCTTCCGGTTCTTGGAAAGCATTTACCATCAACTTTTAATTTTTATGAAGTTATTTTCCATAGCTAATTTTATTATTTATAATTAATAAATTTTCAGAAAAAATTAATAATTCTAGTCTTTTGTTAAAACAATAATTAAAAAAATGTCTTTTGACTAGTTAACAACTACTTATCCTTAATGCAGTTGTCACAAATTCCCCCCTGGAAGTAACACAGTCCTCAGTGTTTCAGTCTAGCTCTGAAAAGAGCTTTGGTTAAGCCTCACACACAAATCTTTCGTCCTCCCAAGTAGCCTCATCCAGGCCGAAGTGCTTCCACTGCACTTTAACATGTGTGATGACTCACTTTTGGAGCATAATTTCCCTCCGATCAAGAATGTGTTGCAGCTTGACCTAAAACTCGCAGTTCAGCTCTACCTACAAACAACAAAGTTCCATGCAAAATTCTCATAATGAAATCATATTTCAAGTGAGGATTTTTAATTCTATCCTACCTGTATATTTTGCCAATGAATTACGATCTTTGAGTCATGCACGTAACGCTTCAATAGGGACACATGAAACACATTGTGTACTCATATGTGACTAGGTAAAGCTAGCTGATAGGCCACAGGTCCTACCCTTTCCAAAATTTGAAAGGGTCTATAGAACTTGGGAGCCAACTTGGCACAAGAAGTGCACCGCAAAGTACTCCTCTTGGGTTTGATCCTCACATACACATGGTCTCCCACTTCGAATTCCCGATAAGACCTCTTTTTATCTGCATAGATATTTTGTCGATCTTGTGCAGTCTTCAGATTTTGTCTTATCTTCTTTACTTTTGATTCCGTTTCAGTAAGCATCTTGGGTCATAACATTAACTTTGTTTCAGGGCTGCTCTAATTTATGGGAGTGTGACACTACCTTCCATAGAAGGCCTCAAAAGGAGTCATCTTCAGGGACTCCTGATAACCATTGTTGTAAGAAAATTCAACAACATGCAGATAGTCTTCCCATTTGGTTGGTTGCTGCATCACATACATGTGCATCATATCTTCCAATACTTGGTTTACTCACTCTGTTTAACCGTTGCTCTGGGGATGATAAGTTGTACTAAAGTTTATCTGGGTCCCCAGACCTGTAAACAGTTTATTCCAAAATGATGAGGTAAAATTAACATCCCTGTCTGAGATAACTATCTTTGGAAAACCATGCAGCCTAAAAATTTCCCTCATGAATATATATGTTATCTATACAGTCTTGTAGGTAGACTGCACAAGTATAAAATGTGTAGATTTACTCAATCTATCCACTACCACACTGATGGAGTCATTTTGCCTTTTTTTTCGTGGTAAACCTGTAATAAGGTCTAGGGATATAACTTCCCACTTCCATTCAGGTATCAGTATGGGCTGTAACAATCCTGCGGGATGTTGATGCTCCACCTTAACCTACTGAAACTCCAAACATTTATTTACATATTAAATAATATTTTTATGCATACTAGGCCAGAAATATACTTTTCTAATTGCTATCAACATTTTTTCATATCTTGGGTGACCCACATAGTTACATCTGTGGTATTCATCCATAATCAGCTCTTTTAAGTCCACATGGTTTGGTACATACACCTTTCCTCTAAAGGTAAGCATATGATCATCATTTACTCCATATTGAGAAGTACTTCCTTTCTCTTTGGTCTCTTCCATTTGCTGCCATAGGAATTGATATTCCAGATGTTTTTGTGCTTCTTCTTTCACTTGATCTAAAAATTTTCTTTCCAGTTGGTTGTAATAAAGCTCATAAAAACAACATATTTTTCTACTTAGAGCTTCAGCTACCCGATTTTCGTTACCCTTCACATGCTGGATGTCCATATCAAACTCACTTAGAAAGGAATTCCATCTTGCCTGTCTTGAGTTTAAATCAACTTGCTTGAAATAACTAGTCAAGCTGTTATGATATGTTTTTAGTTCAAAATTTTTACCCAGCAAGTTGTGTCTCCATACCCGGAGCGCATATACTACTGCTGTTAATTCTAGATCATAGGCTGAGTACCTTTGTTCATGATCCTTCAAATTTCTTGATTCATAGGCCACTACTTTTCCTTCCTGATAGAACTGCCCCAACACCCTCTTTACTTGCATTTGTACACACTTCAAATTATTTGTTGGAGTCAGCTACCCTCAGCACTGGTGCAGTGGTCAAAAGTTGCTTCAACTTTTCAAAATTGTTCTGACACTCAACAGTCCACTTAAAGACTTTTCATTTTCTTTGCAATGACGTAATGGTAAAAGCGATTCTGGAAAATCCTTCAATAAATCTCCAATAGTACCCAGCTAACCCCTCAAAAGATCGAATATCTTCCACATTATGGGGTACTCGCCATTCCATAATTGTCTTAATCTTTTCTGGGTCAACAAAAATCCCTTCTGCTGAAATGACATGGCCTAGGTACTGGATTTTTGTTTTAAAGAAATCACATTTGCTGAACTTAGCATACAACTGGTATTTTCTTAGTATTTCCAACACAATCCTCAAGTGCTCTTTATGTTCTTCCTGGTTTTTATAATAAATTAAAATCTCATCTATAAATATGAGTACAAAATTATCCAGGAAAGGATGAAATATTCCATACATTAATCTCATAAAGGTTGCTGGTGCATTTGTTAACCCAGAGGGTAACACCACAAATTCATAATGCTCGTACCTGGTACGGAAAACTGTCTTGCATATGTCTTCATCCTTGATTCGGATCTGGTGATATCCAGATCTTAAATCGATTTTAGAAAACACTGTGGCCCCCTTCACTTGATCAAATAGATCATCAATCCTTGGTAATGGATACTTATTCTTAACTGTTCACTTGCTAAGATGTCTATAATTCATGCACATTCACATGGTTCTGTCCTTCTTCTTCATGAACATCACTGGTGCTCCCCAAGGGGACACACTCGGACGAATGTAACCTTTGTCCAACAGTTCCTGTAACTGCATTTTCAATTCAATTAATTCTGGAATGCTCTATCTATAAGGAGCCCTTGACACAGGTGATGTTCCTAGCATCAGTTCAATAGTAAAATCAATATCTCGCCTTGGTGGTAATCTAGGAATACTTTTTGGAAAAACATCCAAGAAATCATGTACCACTGGTATGTTTTCCATCATAGGTGTTTTTTCCTTGGAGTTAGCATACCCAACCTAAATAACATATATTTGGCATCCCTTCCTTATACATTTACTCATTTGGGATGTTGTGATTGGACGTAGATGTAGTAGCTTCTTGACTCCCTGAATCTCCTTACATGTTCCATCTTGAATTCTATAATAAATAATGTTTTCCTTGCAGTCCACTAAGGAACAATGTTTTTCTAGTCAATCCATGCCCAACAAAACATCATAAGACCCTAATGGCAGTATGTTCAAGTCCACATTCAACTTTTGTTTTGCAATTTCTAATGTACAATTTGGAATCTTAATATTCACCTTTCTTTTTGCTCTTGTGGCTAGTTGTACCAGCCATGAGTTTTTGAATTTATGTTCTTTCAATTTACACAATTCCACTATTTTGGGACTAGCATAACTTAGACTTGCACCTAGATCTACCAAAATAGAAACAAATTGAGATAGTAATTTACCTTCCAACTCAATCATCGTTGGTTGATAATCTGCCTGTTGATCCTCCAACGCTACGTTGATATGAGGAATGTTTCACATCACATCACATACTATGCAAGCTTCCTGCAATTTTGCAACTATGTCATTTCTTGCTCGCTATGGGCAATTTTTATAATAGTGTGCCTCACCACACCCACAACACTGTAGAGGTGGCTTGGTCACCTGTCCTTGCTCAGGCTTACTGGATGCCTTTGTAGGCTTTTCTTCTATTGGCCATCGATTCTTTGATGATTTTTGCTAAATTTTTTACTGACAAAACTTTGGGAAAAAATCTTAAAGTTATTTCTTTTGGCTACTTTAAAGTTGGAATTACTTTTCTATCCTTTCCTTGGCTGCCAAATTTTTCCAACCTCACCTTTAGCCTTGGATTACTGATAGCACATCGTGCCTTACAAATGGCTTCATCCATGGTTTTTGGATTCACAAATTCAATTCGCTCTTTCATATATGTTGGCAGGCTGCTCAGAAATCTTTGCACTTTAGCTTTTTCTTCTCGAAGATATGGAATATATCGTAACACGAAGGTGAACTTGGTGATGTACTCATCCATAGTCATCTGTCCCAGCATCAAGTCATGAAGCTATTTATCTTTCTCATCGTAGAAACGTTCAGTTAAATACTTGTATATAAATTATTTCTGAAATGATTCCCAAGTAACATCTTGTTCTTCAATGCTGCGAACATTTTTTACTTCTTCCCACCACAAACTGGCTTTCTCTCTTAACTGGTATATGGCCAATCTGGCTATCAGTTTTATATTGTATTCACACACCTGAAAATATTTTTTCATGTTTATTAACTATGCCTCTGCCACTTCCGCAGCTTCACCATCAAATTTTGGTGGTTTTATTTTTCAAAACTCCCCCTGAAGCTCTATTTTTTGCTTCTTAACCTCTTGCTGATCGGACAAATTTCCAGATTCTACTTCATTGCAATTCTTGTTCTTGTTGCTTTCCTGGGATGGACTTCTTTCCACTCTATCAGTGGTGTTTTCCCTTTTTTGATGTTCATCTCCTTCTTGCATGCCCCTATCAGCACTGAGGTGTTCCATTTCTTGGTGTTGCTTGTCTGACAGGCTCTTGAGTATTTTTTCCTGCTCTTGCATTAATCATTCGTTATCCCTTCAAACTCGCACCATCTCTTCATGTAGTTGTTGTACTGTATTCAACATCAAACTGGTTTTTTTCTGTTGTTCCTCTAGCAATCTACTTGTTTGTTGGTGCTAATCAACACTCAACTGAACCCACATCTCAGGGTTCACCACTGGCTGTGTTTGGGGTTCCCTGGTGTCTTGGGGTGGTTGTTGTATTGTTCCCCTTCTCATGATGTTTCCTGTTGTGTTCTATTATGTTCATCATTATACACACAACGTAAATTTTTAGTGGACCCTTAGGGTCCGATCATATGAACACTGCTCTGATACCACTTGTGGCATTCACACACAAAACAATATTTTTTTTTTTACTTCTACCTTACCTAAAGCTATAATTTCCACACTGCATTGAATTTCATTAATATAATATTAACAACCATATATCTTCACCTTCACATACCATGGTAAGTCTTGCCATAATATAAGACTTGGTTTAAACTATGATTATGTTAATCCGATGTTTGTTTTAACGTTAATAATGCGTTTGGGTTTTAATACTGATATGAAGAACCTCGTTACAACTGAGATCTTGCCTGGCATGTCAAGGAAATTAATTGCGACATGTATTATAGACTTTAATACACTGGACATATGTGAGATTTTATCACGATCTTTGCAAATATCGGTAATCCTATCCGAGATCTCCACTGTTATTTTTTGGGCGATCGACGATCAGAATTTTAGGCGAGAATGTCACTTGGTAAACACTGCCAACCCTAGGTATTTTGGCCTTCGATACTATGCCGGTGATTAAACAATTCATCTTCTGAGAACTTGTTGCTGTTATGTCTTGATCCTAAGCTTTGGCTCCGCCATTACTGGTTCTTCTTTTTGGAAATTGATGGTTCTCAGAGATGGAATGCCCTTGGGCTTGCAGCAAGGAGATTCAAAGGTTCTCTTGGTCAAACACTATGAGCCATAGAAGTGTTTAGTCCTCTGTCTTAGTGGAAAATCTTGCCCTTTTCATTTCCAAGCTTCTCACTCCAAATTCAGGTAATGAAACTTCATCTTCCATGGCTTGTTCAGACAGTTCTCTTTGTGCTTAATTAATCTCAAGGTGTAATACAGTATCTTGAGTCCTCATCGACTGCATTTTACTATGTTTTAAGGATTTCAGAACCGATGTTTGTTGGTCGTGACTTCATTCCTCTACACAGGTACCAAAAACCTTACCATTTTTTTTTAACTGATTTAGCATTGTTTTTCATTGTTTGAGTTAGAACTATGCCTACTGTCTGGAAATAATCTCCTTACATTTTTAATCTTTTATATGGATTTTTATTTCAGGTCTGTTCTTACCCCATTGGCAGCTTCCATACTTTGTAGTATCGTTTGTGAGTCTGTATGCTTCGGCGCATGGCTAATTCTTCGCACGCTCATACAGGTACTCATGACATCTGCCACCGAACTCTGAAGCATATCTGTCTCAACGAACTCTGTTAGCATTTTTTTTGGTTTAGAATCCAATTATCTTTGGCTTTGTCCATTGATAGGTCCACTGGCACAGTTTATGATATGTTAAAATTTATTTTTATATGTATCTTATGGATTTTAAGATCTTATGGATTTTTATGTTACAATCTTATTTTTATATGTATCTTTATGGATTTTATTTTATATGTATCTTATGGATTTTTGGAAGGTTGAAAACATTCTGGTTTTCAGCAGCTTAACTTTAGCGTTTATGGCGCGCATGGTTTGAGTGCAACCGGGAAACTTGAATGGTTCTGTTCAAAATGGTTGAGTGCGAATAGTAGATCTAGTGTAAGCGTAATAACAACCATGCCAGTTCAATCGCTATCAAATCCCACAGGACAACAAGACTCGGTAAAGGAAAAACCTGGAGCATACGGCTGAATTCAGCGTTACTCCCTGGAAAGAGTCTAGTTTTCAGGTAAACTCGTAGAATTGATGAGATTTTCAGGAATTCGGATTGGAACAGAAAGGTCCCTTGGATTTTCAGGAATTTGAATATGAGGACTGTCAAGTCAGGTGATTTAGCTCATAGTGATGTTTTTTTCACCAAGTGATTTCCTTCACCATGATGTTTTCTTTGAATACACACTCATTTTAAATTAATTGGCGTTTATTAAAATGGCAGATTCCGCTCGGGAAAAATGGACCAAAATGTCAACTATTTCAAATTGGGGTCAAAATGTCAACCATTTCAAATTGGGGAAAATATTTCTCTTTCACTTTCTTTGTCTCGAAGAGGAAGACATCGTATTGGAATCTCTTTCTCTTTCACTTTCTTTGTCCCGAAGAGGAAGACATTGTAGAGGATTACTTTAGTGGTGTAGGGTATAGGGATATTTTAGTGGCGTAGGGTATAGGGATCTGAAACAAAATGCTTATAACAAAGGATCAAGTGTATTAAAAAAATTGTTGATTCAATCAATATCAAACTCAATTCATTCTATCTCAATTCAATATCTTTCTAATATAGATTGCGATGATGAATTGTTTTCTTGTCTTATATCATGATGAGAATTTAGGTTTTATTTTAATATGTTTCTTTTACCTTTTCTTGATTCTTTTTAGTGTAGGTTATTAAGATTGATTTTGGTGTAAGGAGATTTGGTTGCTAGAACCCATTATCAATAATTAATATACATTTTCTCAAATTTTCTATTTTCTATGTGATTGAAGTGAGTGTTTCTTGATTTTCCATATTATGGTTCTAAACCCTAACCACACGAACTATATTGCTTTATATAATTATTTTTTTAAAGATAAATTATATATAATCTAATTTGATCCTATATACTCTTATGGATAAGAAATGAGTTGTTTCATATGCTTATTCTTTTTTAGATAAATTATATATAATTTAAGTTGATTATATAATCTTATCAATACGAAATGAAAAAAAGAATTCAATTAAATAAATAAAAAATAAAAATGAATTAAACTTATTTAAATATGTTTAAATAAATTTAAATTACAACCTTGTTTTCTAAGTATATATAGTGTAATTTGGTTGTGCATAAATATCTTATGTTATTCATATTTTTTTTACTCACATAAATGTAAGTTATTTAAATAAGTTGAAATTACTACAATATAATTTAATAATTTGATTGTCTATATTTCTATTTATCCTAAGTCATTCATATTTTTTACATATAATATTATAATAATTTAAATAGATTATGGATAAGAAATTAAACAAGGTCATATTACTTAGTTTATAAGAATAAGAAATAGAAAAAGCGAGTTTAAATTAATTAATTAAACAATAAGAAGTGAATTTATGTTCTCTTTTTTGTAAATTTTAGAGTGTTGTTTTTATTTATTATTTATAAGGTAGTTTATAAAAAATATTTTTCCCACGACCTCAATTTAGTCGTAGGAAATCATGTCTGTTAGCCACCAATTTGCATCATATGCCATCCAAAACTTATAGTTGAAAATGTTTAACCATATTTTTGACATTGTATTGTCTACTATCATACTACATAAACAACTGATATATCTATCAGACATATTAAAACAAAAATGACATGATAAGCCTAATCTGCAAACAGTCAGTTATCTGATGAGTCTACCGGTGGTGGGTCCTTTACACTCGAACCTGGGATTTCTTCTTGTTGCATTCTCTGCAACATCTTATCCATGTGTACAAGCTTGACGTTCTGATGAAATAGTTGAATCTAGACCGATTGAATTTCTTTTTAATCACCGTGAGACTTGGTTCGCAATCCCGGTTATGTTATTTTCCTTACAGGTTAGGCTCTTCTCACAACTAGTGGTTTTTAGCCATGCCTCTTGCCAGTAAAGTTTTCATTATCCAGTAGTTCTAGATGACCTAGTGGAATAGCATCATCTTGCCCCTCGTGTTTCCTGGGTCCGTAACCAGTGTATCCCATTCAACTTCCTATATCTCTTCTCTCGATGCTGTCTCTTTCAAGTTTGTCTCCCATTTGGAGATCTCTTCTCTCACCGGTGCTCGTGAGCTTTTGATGTAGCCATGCAATATATTCGGCATATTTCCTGCACTAGACCTCCTACCTCTTTTCCATGTAGGTCGGCTCGTAGAAGCCACTACCTTACGTTTTCCTTTTCCATATTCCTTTCGGCTTTCTTATCCCTATTGATCTGCCACTTCTTCGATCTTCATTTTCTTTCTCATTTCCTTGACAACCATCTGCGCGACCTTTGTCATCCACGCCGATAGGCGTATCAATAGAGCATGAGTTGTTGCCTTGTGATTGTTACTATGGCCTGTGGAACATGAAATAACTGTAAGCAAGCTAGGGGAGATCCCAATTTTACAAGCCATGCCCCAGTTCTTAGTTTCCCGTATCATAATTCTATGCTCAGAAACGCAAATCTGGCTGGGTGCATTGGAATGCAGCCTTTAGAATTCCTCTCTTGCTTATTTTATGAGGTTTTGAACCTCTGTTCAATTCTCACCCCCGCGAAATTGAATCAACACCCTCTCTCGACTCCCCCCTTGAAAGCCTTCCTTGCGTTGGGACTAGGGCCTTACCCCGCTCTTCAATTGGACATGGCTTCTACCCTTTTCCTGTGCATGGGTATGGACTAGGTGCAAAGTACTAGTCCTGCCCCTTTCTTGTGGGGGTCGAGTAATGTTTCTCCGTCGCTCAACATTTTTTGTCCCCATCACAATTGACTCCCACCCTTCCCTATGCTCCTTTAGACCTACTTAGGAGTGCCCAAGACCCACCTTCCCCAATTAACATAGCCTTCGTCTCGATCCTCACCAAAACAATCCACTCCCCCTCGCCATAATCGATTACCCAAGTCCCTCGAATACCCCGACAGACTGTGTGCATGAGTGCAGGAGAAGGCTAAGCAGTAGGATTTGGAGGTTCCCATAGAACAAAATGGGAATGCGTGATGCCAAGCGGAAGGAGACCAAGGATAATGTAAAGAAACCTCATCTCGCCACCCCCATCCAGCAGAATCCAGCTAAATTTCCCCATCCTCTTTCACAATTTATTAAAAAAGTGGTTTTGGGTAACATACTAGGTCTTGGGAGAGATTGGTTCTTTGTATCATCGCTTTACGCTCTGTTGCCCCTGCTCCAATTCCCTCCAATTCTTCCGCTATCCTCTATGTTGTTGACTAGCTTTGGGTTAAATGCACCACATGCATACCTTCACATACCAACTATCGGACGAGTTCCTTGTTGTGAGCTGAGGCCTGCATGTAACTAGTGACCTTATTCATTGCCCTCTCCTTCTGGTGGTGTTGATTTCCGTGCCCCCACTACTTTCGCCTTCCTATCCCCTCATCCCTGTGGTTCGTGACCGAACCCTCCTTCCTCCTCGCACCCCGATTAGGGAAAGAAGTGAATTTATGTTATGTAAATAAGATTAAATTATTATATTGGTGTTTTAAACATGTATATTGTAATTTGATTGAGGTATATCCTTATTTATGTTATGTTATTTTATTTTGAAATTTTTGTTTGAAATTGAGTGAAATAATTTTTGGTTGGACTTTATTTTCTTATTGTTTAAAATAAATTATCTATCATTTGGAAAATTCTTATGGCATCAGGATTGTTGAGATTCGTGATTTCATTAAAAAAAAAAAAAAAAAATTAGTAAAATTTCAAGTAAATTAAATTGGAAATATGATCTAGAAACATTTTTAAAATAGAATAATTAGATTATAATTTGGTATGAGTAATCTTAAAATAATGTAATTAACTTAAATATATATAATTTCATTATGAATATCTAGGTTGATAAATTTTTCTATCTTATAATATCACTTTTAAAATTTTAATTTAATTATCAATAATTATTAAATGGATAATAAGGATTTAAGTATCACAAAATATTCCAAATTATTCATATTAGTATCCACAAATTAAAGGTTGAAATTTATTTTCAAATTAGTTATGCTCCCTTTCCCCTTCTAATTAAATTGATTAATTAAAAAAATGTCATATTAGTGTCATATGAAATGAGTTACGGTTTTTTGGATATGTGGTATTGATAAACCATAGTATTGGGTCATGATTTTGTTACAAAACCTCTTCACAACTCCATAGCAAAGTAGAGATAAATCTTCATGATTAAGAATCATATTCCATGCGTTTTTTTTAAATGTCTTTATTTCATCTTATAATAATAATAATAATAATAATTTTGAAAAAGCACAGAAAAAATACTACAAATAATGCTGAAGAATTTTCCAAAAACACCCTGTAAAATACTACAAATAATGTTGAACAAATTTCCAAAAAATTCATAGAAAAGAGAGCCGGAGCACGTAGTTTAGATGGTTCCATCTTCGTCCAAAAATAACAACAACGAGCTTTCTCTGAAAAAGAAGCAAACAACACCAAAAGAATTCCTGCATCTCTAATAAAGAAAATTAAGTAAATATAGAAGATAATCAAATGATCATTGCATCTTCCACTCTCAAATCTGGTGGTTGTGAAAAGTGGAGAAAATGAAAGGTAGAAAAGAATAATTAGTTATTTTTTTTATTTTTATTTTTGGGTAAGTAAGGTTGGTAAACTAAAATGCTTTTTAGCAACCTGTAATTTTGAATAAAATTATTAATGAAAAAATAATAATAAATGTGTAATTTAATTAATATTTAAAATTTTTTATTATCTTTTTTAAGAAAACAAAATATATAATAAAATCACTATTTTGATACTTATTATTATTTCATTCCTATATAAGATTGGTTGGCTAATTATTGGATTTATATAACTGTTTAGCAATCATTTAATGTATACCACTGTAATAATTTTATTTATTTATTCTATTCACGATAGAAATAGAATTTGATTCTATATCTTCTTAAAAGAATTCAATGGTGCTCCTCTCAATGTTTTTGATACACAACATTTATTTGACTAGAATAACGTTACCAACAGCCCGACCGGGTACGTGAGTTGGTGATTGAAATGTGGTGACCTTTCTTTGTAAGGTGAGCTTCCTACACGAGATCATGAGTTCAAATCTCCGTGTGGTAGCGACCCATGCCACACGAGTGGCTAGACTGTCCCAGTTGCTGTTTCCACTATTAATCCATATGGGGTTTATAAGGCGTGTACGCATTATTCTATACAATGCATCAATTTTGTATGACAGAAACTTCCCATTATTTCAGTCGGGATTCCGGGTATGCAGGGCTTCCATATTTTTGTTGCAGTGATCTCTTCTCCTGCTTTTCTTTTGAAGGGAAAACAAGAGGAGGCAACGTCTCTCAGACTTCTTTCACTGAAACTTCCCATTATCTTCATGTGATGCCACTGTATTTATATCTCTCTTTCTCTTTGTTATTGACTGCTATAGTTTAATTCCACATTATAGTTATGGGCGGATGGACGTTAATGGAGATGATCTGGAAAATTCTATTTGGAGTGCTGTTAGCTCGTTGGCCTTCCTGCGTTATTGGTATAAATACTAATGTGGCCGGTGCTATAAGAGCAGAACATAAACCAGAGGGTTTATGCTCCAAATTTGTGGAGCCTTATTATTCTAAATATGAGTGCCATGAGTACAGCGTAAGAATTAATTTAGTTGAACTTTTTGCTGAAGGTTTAGTTTTTTAAGAATATTTTGGAATTCTAATGAAATGGGTAAACATTTGATTTGGCCATGTATGGAATTCTAGAATACATATTCTAAAAATAGGCAATTTAGTTAGGAATGCCTAGCCTTTTGACCCCTAATTCTTATATTATTGCAGACTGTGACCCCAGATGACTTTCGGTTGGGACTTCAGAGGATCAATTCTCGTTCCGCTGGGGAGCAAAAGGGTCCTGTTTTGTTGAACCATGGTGTTATGAATGTGAGTGTTCGGGCTAACATAGATTTATTCATTAGTGTAATTGTTCTTTTAATTAATTGTGTTTAGGGACTTATTTTACAGTGTAATATAATATGTATGAGTGTGAGTCTTTTATCAAAATTGAAATTTTGAAATTTTATTATATAAACTAAAATAAAAATTAAAATTAAAATCTAAAAAAATAAAAAATAAAATAATATAAACTCATAAATATTTTGCTAATAAAGAAAGTAAAGAAATTGGATCTATGTAAAATAAATCTATGCTGATTTAAAAGCAATTAAGGGTTTGATATACACCTTATAAAACTTGAATAGCTACTTTAGTTCGTTCTATATATTGTGATGGGCCGACTGATTTGAAGAATATATTGCAGGGTGGAGACGTTTGGGTCTTAAATTCGCCTCATGAATCCGATGTATCGCCGGCATTCGTTCTGGCAAACGCGGGATACGATGTGTGGCTCGGTAATGCTCGTACTACGCGTTATAGCTATGGACATCAATACTTGACCCAAGAAGATGAGGTATGCTCTAATTTACGAGGCTTCCATCATTAGTTTATATTAATTATTTTAATAATGTTTTATTTTTTTATTATGTTTTAGAGGTAGTTCTAGAAATATTACCAATATATTAATTGGTCGGTAAATTTCTACATATATCAATTTATAATAAACATTAAAATATTTATTTATAATATATTTTATATTATTTATATTTTATAATATGTTTTGTATTATTAAAAAAAAATTATATAAACTAATTATATATATATATATATATATTTTAGAGTTTGTTATAAAGTTAATATAAAAAGTTTACGGATATCATATGTTTAAAAACTAATAATTTATATTATATGATATTTTTTTAATTAATCAATTTGATTAAAAAGATAAAAAAATGCATAACTACTTTGAAGATAAACTTTTGATTTGTGTATGTTATTATGAATATTTTAAAATATTTTATGAAAGTTAAATTCATACTATGCACTTAATAATTATTCATAATTAAAATTTTAGAAACTCTAAATTCTATTTTAAATTCCATGAGTTAGATTTATATTTTTAATTAGAATAAGAAGTATACTATCATATATATGACAAGATTAAAAAAGAATAAATATCTTAAATTTAAATTTATTAAATATTAATATTAAATTCTATTTTTATCATTTAATATTTAAATATTAATTTATGACATAGAATTAAATCATAAAATAATTTACATATTACTTCTAAATTTTAAATAAATTTTTTAAAAGATATAAATTACCATTTAATAATTAAATATTAATTCATAACACAGAATTAAACGATAAAATAAAATATATATACAATTTTTTTTAACTCATATAAATTATAATTATAATTATCAATTAATTTAATTTAACTTTTATACTCAATTTTTTTTCAATTTAAGAATAAAATAATTTTGTAGTATTAATAAAATATAGCTTTTTTGGATTGTGGTATTTATTTTATTTTTAAGTTTAATAAAATAATATCTTTTAGATTTAGGTATGTGTTATTACTTAGTTTATTAATAAGTAAAAAAAACATAATTAAAAAAATAAATATTACAAGTGTGTAAAGGTTATTATTTTAGATTTGTGGGTGTGACTTTTGGATAGAAGTTGTATTAATCTTCTTTGTATCTTTTTTTCTTTATTGTTTCAATTTTATTAGAAATTTCCAAAAAAAATTTATCATTTAAAAAGCTTTTTTCACTTTTTATTTTTTTATATGAACTCCTGGGCGATGTAGAGTATAACATATATATTCAAATAAATATATTTTTCTAGTGAACAAAAATATTTCAAAAATAACATAGATTATTTTATTATTATTTATAAATATTAATTTATTAATAATTTTACTTTTTATTACACCATAAAAAGTTAACGTAAATCCACCACTATTCAACTGATCTATGTGAAATGTACGATAATTCACTCAGGCATACTCGGATTGGAGCTTCGATGAATTGGCAGCCTTCGACCTTCCCAGCATGATGTACCTAGTGCACAACGTTACAAACAAAAAGATCCATTACATTGGTCACTCTCAGGTGGCTGGCTATTTTTTAACATATTTATAGTTGTGTGTAATAATTTTCAGTGAAAATTACATAAAAGAAATTTTTGTCGACACGTTTTGAATCCTCATGATGAACTACACTGGCTGGTTCTAAAAGCGTCGACAAATTTTTTTTTATGTGATTTTCAGCGAAAATTATTACACACATTTTATGGATCACATAAGCCAAATTCCTTATATTTATAGTTTGCCAGTTGGAAGAAGTCATGAGGTATGTTTTTAATGGAGAGATAAGATAATTATCATAAAATTTGCTAAAATGTTTGGCCTGAAAACCATTCAGGGAACTCAATCTGCACTGGCAGCATTAAGTGAAGGAAAGTTAATAGATATTGTGAACAAAGTAGCATTATTGGCTCCAGTTGCTTATGACTCTCATATCTGGACACCCCTTCTAGCTGGGGCAGCAATTCTGCATTTAGATCAGGTGATTCCTAAGAGCATTTGCTTCATTCTCTCTGTTTTTTCTGATCAATCCCTCCTTTTTGTTATTCTGACTTTTGATGCACTTTTTATTGATAATTTCAGCTAGTTAAACTGCTTGGATTCTATAAGTTCAGCACAAAAACGTGAGTATAAAAAAAGGCAGGAGTTCAGTTCAGTGGTTGTTGTAAATTTGTTCAGTTAAAAAGCACACTGAGACATTTGATTGAGAGAAATGTTGCAGGCCCCAGGGAGAACAATACGTTGACCTTATATGCCAAGAAGGAAACTTGGACTGTGATAAAGATTATATTACAGCTTTCACTGGTTCTCCTACACCAACCTTTTATCTCATATATCAATATGCATTTTTAAAAAATAATAAATAGGGAAATTTGTTGAATTTATGGGATTGCATATTTTGGAAATTTAAGTGAAATTTAATTGGGTTGGCATTTTAATGGTAGATTCAAGGAATATTTTAGAATCAGAGAGAGACCATTTTTTATTCTATTTCAGAATCTGCCAAATAATTTGATTTTTATTCTTTATATTTTTGAATATTCAAGAATCTGCAATCGAAACAAAGAAAAAGTAGATATCATAATCGAAATAAAGATAAGGGGTATCAATTACAGGAACAAATTGTTGCTTCAACTATTCAAAATTTCCCTTCTACGACCAGTACGAGACGCAGTGGACCTCTGTGAAGAATTTACTTCATTTAGCTCAATGTGAGTACTGATAATATATTGCTTTCTTGTTTGAACTTACCTCAAGGTTGAATACCATTAAACCAGTTTTTCCATGGCTGGATGCAGTATATAGAGCAGACAAGTTTCAGAAATATGATTATGGGGCTGCAGAGAACAATAGGAGGTATAATTCTATCTATCCTCCGGCATATGATCTGTCCAGAGTGCCCACCCAAAACTTGTTCCTTGCTTATGGAGGTGCAGACCCATTGGCAGATCTAGTGGATGTGCAGAGGTTGAAGAATGAATTGAGTCCAGGATACAAATGTCTGTTCAAGCCAAATTTTGCTCATTTGGATTTCATCGTTGGTAATAACTGCAAGCAACAGCTCTACAATGAAGTCATGGCCTTCTTTGAGGATAAGCAAAACGTTGGGCATCACCTTCTCTGAAAATTTACTTTCAAACGAAGATACAGTGATGAAGTAGATTTCATATTGTATTTTTTACACACAATATAGCACAGAATATTGTATTCATTAGACACAGTATACAGATATAACACAGAATTTAGGGATTGATCTGTGTACACATTGTTTAATTTAATCCTGGTCTTTGTCCGTGGGGTCTCTGAAGATGATATTTTACTTACAATAAGTATTTAACATCAACAAATTTTTTTATATAATAGGAAATGTTATTCCAATCTTTGTAAAATGGAGTTGGTTTATGAGTAAAGCTGCAATTCATTTTTAAATAAATTTGTAGCCCATCATTTTACTCCTAAGACAACGACGAACCCACTAAGACCATCGATTCGATAGTGAAACCTGCCTTCAAAAGAACTTTTACATGACATCAGAATGGTAAAATATTTGTTTTAAACCTATTTTAAAATAAAGCGAAGCTAAGATAAACTAGTTTTAAACACACTAATGAAGTGTTGATTAGTTGGTTAGAGGCTACTAATTCTTGTATTTAAATATCAGGGGAGAAGTGAGGATGGAAGTAATTTATGAGAAAATTAAACTATTTCAAAACATCTTAAAAAAAATAGCATAAAATAATATAGACTATTTGCTTTTACGTAGATATTTACTTTATTAAATTGAATTGATGAATAAGAAAATGTTTGTTTGTATTTTTATATTTTGATGTTTAAAATTTTAAGATAATTAATTTCATTTAGTTTTACAAAATGGATGACTTTTTTTGGTAACTATAATGAGATTAATTATTTTTTTTATAGAATTGTAAAATTTCAAGAAAAAAAGGTTATATTTTAAAATATAAACATATTTTTATTATTAACTTAAATTCATTTTAACTTTGGATTTATCAAATTTAAAGAAAGATCAAATCTCTTTTTACTTTACTCCAAAATATTTAATTTACACTAGTAAATTTAAAATTATCTAAACTAATTTAATTATTAATTATACTATGAATAAATATAATTATTAAATTTATAATATATTATATTATTTTTAATTTTATATTAATAAATATTTAAACCTACATTATGGGAGACATGGATAGTGAACATGGAATGGAACGGGATTTGTTTGGGAAGCTACTAATATCATTGTTCTTTTTTCCAAATTATGAGTTTAGATACATCAAAGAAATGAATCATGAACATTATAGTGAATATTGAGTAGAAACATAACTTTTAGAATTTTTTTGGAATAGTATTAATGTATGATATTTTTAAAAATAAAGATATAAAATTGGTATTGGTTTTAAATTTATAAGTAATATTATAATATTTAGAAAATATATATTATTATTGATTGATTATTTTTTTCATAATTTATATTTAGAAAAATAAAAATATTTTCAAATATTTATACATACATATGATGATGATTGTTGTTTACTAAAACTTATATGTGATAATGATTAATGTGAACTAAATTTTATATGGTATTTTAGACATTAAAATTCTATTTGTTCATTAAAAAAGAAGTGAGACAAGAATTTTTAAATGGCCATAAATTTGTTAACTTAAAAAGTTAAAAAGTTTGGTAGTGCTACAAATATTTTGAAAATAAGAATAAATGTGAGTATAAGATGGAGAATTTGAAAGATCATGTTCTTCATCTTCAAATCTCTTAGTATGTCATAAATTTTTTAGTCCTAAAGAATTTTGGGAATTGAACAATTCCAAGTTTTACTATGAAGTTCATGTGAATTAGTTCTTATCTCAGCAATGTTCATTTTTTTTTTTAAATTAGTTAAAAATCTTAATGCCATCTGTCCTTGAGGGGATCCAAGGCTTGCCTTCCTCTCTTTAAACCAAGTTGCAACTAAGTTGAGACTAGGGGATTTGAATCTTGAACCTCTTAGTTACCACATGCTCACATTTGTAACAACTGAATTTGGTATTAACTAGTTGTTAACTAGCAATCTGACATTTTAGTTATTATTTCTTTTAAAAATAAAACTAAGACAATTATCATTTCTAGAAAAGTTATTTATTTTTGTTATTTGGAAATAAAAATTGGTTATGGAAGTGGTTCCATAAAAATTATTAACTAGTTGTTAACTAGCAATCTGACATTTTAGTTATTATTTCTTTTAAAAAGAAAACTAAGACAATTATCATTACTGGAAAAGTTATTTATTTTTTTTATTTGGAAATAAAAATTAGTTATGGAAGTGGTTCCATAAAAAGTAAAAAGGCTGATGGTAAAAGTATTCCAAGAACTGAAGGTTGGTTGGACACTTAGAACAATTACTTGTTCCTATGAGGATAAGAGGCATATCCCAGTGAGGAATAGGGGTTTGGTTCAGAGTTACCTGTTCCTCTAAGGATAAGAGGCATATTGCAGTGAGGAATAGGGGTCTGGTTCAGAGACTCAGGAAGAGAGTGGAAGGGTTTTGCTGAGCTGGTAGAGACCAGTGGAAATGCATTCTTGAAATTTTTTGGTACTGATTGGACTTGGGGTCCTGAGGTCACAACAGAAAATACTGTCAACATGTACCTTTCAGGTGTGGAGCACAGGGGAAGGAGAAGGACGTAATTGCCTCTCTTGAAGGTTGGGTGGACATCAGCAGTGAACTACTAATTCAGATAAGTTTTCTGAATATTCAATAAATTAAAATAGGAACTAATTTTTAATTGATATGTTCCCATAAAATGTGCTTCATTAGAAGCAAAGACAATACATTATTTATTAAAAGAGCATAAGTTGTATGATATTGAGTTCTATGCATCTTTATCTACTAAATCAAGTAATTACAGGCTCAGTAAAATATTTGTGATGCATTTTTTTTTTCCGAAGTTGGTTTACTGTGGAAATATAAGAAGAAAGAAATGCCTTTTAAGGAATAATGGTATATAGTCGATCTTACAGTAAAAGCAACATAATACTGTGATATTTATAGATAGGTAATCCAGAATAAATAAAGTATAGAAGCTATTGTAATTACTATTACAGAGGTGATAAAAATTTCTAGTAAAGAGTAAAGACTGCTTGAGGAACTTAAGACCGGAAAACAAATTCTGTAACTCTATGAAAAGAAAAACTGTCTGGAGAGAACCATTGGTTCTGGACTTGAGGAATAACCTCAGTATCCAGAACACATCATTCTTCCTGTTAAAGATATACGCGGAAAAATACTGAGGTGGTTTGGTCACCAAACCAACGAAAAAGAAAAGAAAACCCTGTAATGAGATTATTTACCTTCAATAGAATATTTTTGCAGAAGTTAAGAACTATTGCATTTCAGAAAAATTACATTATGCCAAAATAACACAAATTACCACACTTGCAGAATTCTATTCTAATATAGACCTTCTTTTTAAAGAAGTAACAGAGCATTTGTAAATTACATGACCTGAGAGCTTGGCGAAACATAAAAAATAATCATATAAATAGGAAAACGATAGAAATGTTGTATAGAACTTAAAACAAATTGCATAGAGAAAATTTATAACATTTCAAATAGAGTAGTTAGCAAAATCGAGCAGTATAAGCTTAAAAATATTCTGAGTCTTTAAACATAGATGTTCATACAAGAAATTGGGAAGACCACCCCCCCGAGACCGGAGGGAAGAGTTCGGGAGAACCCATTTGGAACCAAATAGAGAGTCAGAAATATATTACAGATGTGAGTAATTACAAAAAATTTATAATGAAAAACACCAGTTCTAGCTCTTCCGAGTTAGTCGAGAACCTCTAGTAATGAGGTATGGTTATGGAAGTTCAAAGTCCAAAAACACTATCAGAAACTAAAACAAACTTGTTGGCGAGCATATGGTCAAGCTAACTAGACGAATGTGTACCTGGAGGAGACAAAATGGAGGGCTATTAGATGAACAATGCAACCATACTTTCACATAGTTCATGTTTACAATTTTGAATGGTAGCTGTTGAGATTGCAACAAGATGATGAGCTTAGTGAAAAGAAGTCGCCTTCACTAAGTGGGCCTGCAGGCTATTTTTGGCGCAAAGTCTATTTTTAGACTATGTCTATTTTTAGACATGTCCATCATATTCTATGAGTTACAGGATGCTATTTGTGGAAGGTTGGTCAAGTTGGAAAAATATATGGACTTCTATTTTTAGACATATTGGGCATAATCTATTTTTAGATTGCCAATCTAAAAATAGATATGTCGAATATTATTAGCTCTTAATAATATTTGGACTCTAAATATTATCTTATTCTCTTGGAGCACTTCAGTTAAGTGCACAGATGTGGCACAGGAGCTGACAGAAGGAATTACGTTATTCCTGAGGGTTTAGTGGAGCTATTGCATGGAGGACTTCAGTTAGAACTCATGTGACAGAGTTTGGTGGAGTTGTGTTCAGTTTAACTCAGTTAGACATAGTTGAGCTAGTTGTATCTAGTCTAACTGATTGATACACTAGTGAAAGTGGTGTGAATTAATTATGAATTAATTCACTAAATATTAACTCATTAATCAACTGAAGAATACATCAGTTAACTACAGTGCATGGATAGTTTCAGTGGAGACCAGTGGAGAGATAGGTGAAAGGGCAAGATGACTATTAGTTGTGACTATAGTGATGCATTGATTGCATCCAACACTCAATTGAGATGCCAATGAGGATTGCGCAGTGCAATCCAGGTGGATTTTGAGTTCATTCACAGCCATTATTTAGCAGGGATTGCGCAGTAGAGGCAGGCTAGCAGGTGGCAGAGATCGGTGCATGGATTTGCTAGATCAGACCTGATTAGTGTGTAGCGATTGTATTGTACTGAGAGCTTGTGATAAGCTTTGTATGAGGATTGTTACATGATCTATATGACATATATTATATACAGATAGTTGGGGTTTTTAGCTTCAGGCTTTCCCATTAAAACACTGTGTTAATGCGTGTGAATTTTTATGGTTTCATGTGTGCATTGCAACTCTGTTAATTTCCGCATGTGATGATCACTCAGTGGAATAGATTTTGTATTGTGCATGAAGTAAAATAGTGTATGATCAGGAGAATATTAGATATATAATGCATTATTTATATAATTTCTACATGGTATCAGAGCAGTTGATCATTGCAGCAGATTGCAATTATTGATGCGGTTGAGTTTTTTGCTGGTGGAATTCGAATTTGCAGCAGTGTTTTCTTAGTGTCGAAGTTGAGATGTCTTTCAACGGATTGCGATTGGAGTATGACCTTGAGGGCAGCTCGAATTATATTGCATGGAAGGATAGGATGGAGGCGGTGCTGGAGGATAATGGGTTGAAGGAGTTCATAGATGTAGAAATTCCAAAACCTGCTTCTAGCGATGCTGCTGCACTTGATGCATGGAAAAAGAAGACAGCAAAGTGTCAAAGAATTCTGTTGGAAGGTGTGAAGGATCACATAGTGTCCAGCCTTCATGGTAAAGCTTCTCCATTATTGATGTGGAAAGCTTTGACAGACTTGTTCCAAAGCAAAAGTGACCAGAGGAAGTTGGCGCTTAAAGACAAGCTCAGGAAAATTAAAATGGAGAAGGGCGAAAGTATACCCAAGTACCTCACGAAGTTTTTCCAGTGCAGGGATGAGCTGGGAAGTGTGGGTGTTACTGTAGATGAAGAGGACTTGGTGAGCTTGGCTCTCCTTAGGCTTCCGAAGAGTTGGCATTCCTACGAGGAATCTGTCAATGGTCGGGAGAAACTGCTGGGACGGGAGAGACTTTGGTCGGATCTTGTGCAGGAGGAGATAAGGTGGAGTACCAGGGATGGATCTTCATCGAAGAATGAAGATGAAGAAAATTGCGCTTTGGCTGCCAAATCAAGGAAAGGGAAGGGAAAGAAAAATCCTTCTCAATCCAATGTGAAAGGCAAGAAGCAGGACATGTCCAAGGTGAAGTGCTTTCACTATCACCAACACGTACATTACACCACTAATTGTCCATAGAAGAAGAAAAATAAGCAGGTTGTTGGATCTGCAGCTGGAGAGGCCTTAGCCTCGCAGTTTGAGCTATATTTTTCATTGATCGCATGCTTGGTTTCAATTGTGATGGGATCAGTGTGGTTTCTTGATAGTGGTGCGTCTTTTCATATGACCAGAGACAAAGATTTGTTCAGTGATCTAGATGACAAGGATCTTGGAGTGCACATTGAGATGGGCGATGATGGTAGATACAGTGCGACTGGTATTGGGACCATTTCCTTTGAGAGGGAGTCTGGTAAACCTTTCATATTGAAGGATTTCATGCATGTTCTAGGATTGAAGAAGAATCTGATCTCTGTGGCTATGTTGGAAGACAAGGGATATGATGTTGTCTTTAGCGAGGGAAAGGCTTTCCTACGCAGTAAGGAAACTGGTGAAACCTGGAGGATAGGGGTTCAAGTTAAGAACCTTTATCAATTGCAGGTAGATGGTTGCGCAACAATGGAAGGCAAGGAAGAAGGAGTGGTGAGCCGGGATGAGGGCGAATTATGGCACAGGAGATTGGGCCATCTTCACCATGGTGCTTTGAAAATTTTGCAGCAGATTTCTACCGGGCTTCCCAAGGGTACACTTGCGCAGTCAAATCAGTGCAAGGGATGTACTTTGGGAAAAATTTGTGAAAGCCATCTTTCATGAGAAGGATAGTCACGCCACGATGATCCTTAAGAGAATTCACAGAGACATGTGTGGACCTTTCTCAGTAGCTTCAACAGCAAAGAACATGTATTATATGATATTTGTTGATGAATTTTATCGTAAGTGCTGGATCTTCTTCATGCAGAAGAAGAGAAAGACATTCTCAAAGTTCTGTGAGTTCAAGGCACTGGTTGAGAAAGAGTCAAGGAAGAAGGTGAAGGCTCTAAGGAGTGATAATGGTGGTGAATTCATCTCTGGTGAATTCAAGGACTTTTGCAGCGCAGAAGGAATTCGAAGAGAGCTCATAGCGCCTCATAACCCATAGCAGAATGGGATCGCGGAGCGAAAGAATAGAACGATCGTGGGTGTTGCATGGGTGATGTTGCATGATCAGGGCCTTCCCATACACTTGTGGGCTGAGGCATGCAACACTGCGGTTTATGTGCAAAACCGTTGTCCTCATAGAGTACTTGGCATGAGTACACCCGAAGAGGCGTTTTCTGGTAAGAAGCCTGATCTTTCTCATTTGAATATTTTTGGCTCACCTATTGTTGTGACCAGCAACAACCCCCCTTTTTATTTAATATTAGTAATAATACTAAATAAATGGGGACCCTTAGTTAAAAAATCCAAAAAAAATCAATCATTATTTGTTTCCCTTTTCAAATAAAACTTTCTATCATAACTTAGGAAAATTCCTTAGAAAATCCTTAAGAAACACTTAAGTTTATGATAGATTACAATAAAATCTTTCTTTGAGCGAAATAGCGCATCCATCGCAAATGGTAGATATCTTTTGTAAAACTGAATCTTTTAAACTGCGACTTTGCGATATTGTGATAATGCGATCCCAAAAATCCTATACGTTAAAATACTGGTCACAAATCGCATATCGTAGAAAAATGTTAAACGAATACTTTTTATATGTGATATTTGCGATTTGCGATTTGCGATTTTACGATTTGCGATTTTGCGATATTTGCGATTTGCGATTTTGCGATGGTTACGCTTTGAGAAAATTGCGATTTGTGATATTGTGATATTGCGCAGCAAATCGCAGATCGCAATGTCGCAAATTCATAAAAGCACATCGAGATAAAAGCACAAGCTATGGTTAAGCCTACCAAGCTCTTTTGGAAGGCAGGGAAGCATGTACTGAGGTATCTTAGAAGCACATCGAGATATGGATTGTGGTATAGACAGTCGGATGAGTTGAGGTTGCATGGCTTCACGGATGTAGATTGGGCAGGGAGCCCAACGGATAGAAAGAGCACATCTGGAGGGATTTTCAGTATCGGGTCTACAACATTTTCTTGGTACAGTACGAAACAGAGATCCGTGGCACTCAGTTCAGCGGAGGCTGAGTACATGGAAGCAAGTTTGGATGCATGTGAGGCTATATGGATGAGGAAGATCCTAGTCGGGTTGTTTGGTTCACACTTAGATCCTACTGTGATATATTGTGATAATCAGAGTTGCATTAAACTCTCGGTTAATCTAGTATTTCATGATAGATCTAAAAATATTGACATCCGGTACCATCATATCAGAGATTTTGTGCAACGGAAGATCATGTTACTTTCTTACATTCCTACGGAGGATCAGGATGCTGATATCTTGACGAAGGCGCTCACAAGGAGCAAATTCGAATACCATAGAGGTAGGATCGGGGTGGCAGATAATCCCTATCTTTTTGAGAGGGAGTGTTGAGATTGCAACAAGATGATGAGCTTAGTGAAAAGAAGTCGCCTTCAGAAGAAATTGAACGCCAGATAAAGGAAGGCGCAAAAAGTATTTTTAGACATGTCGATCATATTCTATGAGTTGCGGGATGATATTTGTGGATGGTTGGTCAAGTTGGAAAAATAGATGGACTTCTATTTTTAGACATATTGGGCGGAATCTATTTTTAGATTGCCAGTCTAAAAATAGATATGTCGAATATTATTAGCTCTTAATAATATTTGGACTCTAAATATTATCTTATTCTCTTGGAGCACTTCAATTAAGTGCACAGATGTGGCACAGGAGCTGACAGAAGGAATTACGCTATTCCTGAGGGTTTAGTGGAGCTATTTCATGGAGGAATTCAGTTATAACTCATGTGACAGAGTTTGGTGGAGTTGTAGAAGTAGTTGGTGGAGTTGTGTTCAGTTTAACTCAGTTAGACACAGTTGAGCTAGTTGTATCTAGTCTAACTGATTGATACACTAGTGAGAGTGGTGTGAATTAATTATTAATTAATTCAATAAATATTAACTCATTAATCAACTGAAGAATACATCAGTTAACTACAGTGCATGGATAGTTTCAGTGGAGACCAGTGGAGAGATAGGTGAAAGGGCAAGATGACTATCAGTTGTGACTATACTGATGCATTGATTGCATCCAACACTCAGTGGAGATGCCAATGAGGATTGCGCAGTGCAAGCCAGGTGGATTTCAAGTTCATTCAGAGCCATTCTTCAGCAGGGATTGCGTAATAGAAGCAGGCTAGCAGGTGGCAGAGATCGGTGCATGGATTTGCTGGATCGAACCTGATTAGTGTGTAGCGATTGTATTGTACTGAGAGCTTGTAATAAGATTTGTATGAGGATTGTTACATGATCTCTATGACATATATTATATACAGATATTTGGGGTTTTAAGCTTCAGGCTTTCCCGTTAAAACATTGTGTTAATGTGTGTGAATTTTTATGGTTTCATGTGTGCATTTCAATTGTGTTAATTTCCGCATGTGATGACCACTCAATGGAATAGATTCTGTATTGTGCATGAAGTCAAATAGTGTATGATCAGGAGAATCTTAGATATATAACACATTAGTTATATAATTTCTACAGTACCTGTGTGTTTTTCCAAAAGAGAAAGAAACTGTAAGCGAGGTAGTTGGAAACCATCTAGTTACAAACTTAATCAAAACAAAAACAGGTAAAAAATGTAACCCCAATTACCTGAGGAGTAATGGGAAAGTACAACAAAGTCCGTTGTCTGCCAACTATTGGGTAATCGACAACGGAAGTTGAGGGTTAGAATCCATGAACCCAAAATTGCAGAAATTTGTAAGCAAACGAATAACAAAATCACAGTGAAATGGATGATAACCCAAAACGAGAAAATGCTTACCTATGTTAGGAAACTGGAGAAGTCAGAGCTTCTGGGTGAGCACCGTGGCTGGAAGGGCTGTCACAATTCTTCATGCTTTCAAATGAAAATCCCATAATCATTCTTGTGTACAGCACCGAGATTTTTCCTCCAAGACTTAGCTAACACCAGACACAGAGATAAAGAGTTCAACCACGGGACCACAAAGGAATTGCAAATAACTTGTTAAGAAAATACATGGGTGAAAGACTATCCTTTCTATGCAAAGGAGGCATCGAAATTGTTACTGACCTCAACAAGTTGCAGAGTGGTCCTCCTTGTGGCTGGGGAAGAAAAATGAATGAAAATGGTTAGGGTTTTGGGTTATACCTAGACCCTTCTCGCCAAAAACCTCCACCGTCGATCACTAAGAGATCGGACGGTGTGGAGAGGGGCAGGTGGCTCTCGGAAAAAGCAACATAGAACCGATAACACAAATCTAAAAATACGATCCTAGATATTAAATTCGATAGTACCTGTCAATATTTAGTTGTACTAGCATTTAATTCAAAGAATTCGAAAAGCATGAGATGACAGCTGTGGGATTTAAAACTATAGTTAAAAAAAAAAAATTGTCCTCCATTCAATGACCTTGGGATCTTCATTCTAAGGTTATGTATGTCGAAGTACTATGTAAATCTGAACCCTTAAACAATGTAATTATGGGTAAAGTGAAGTTGCTGGTACCATAGGTTTGTAATGTTTAACAAACATTTATAATAATTTTGGGTTTGTAATGTTTAGTAAATGTTTATAATAAGATTATTATTATTCCTATTATTGCTTAGATTAAATCCAACATATAGTAGAAAGTAAAAAATTTTTTGGTAATGTTTATGGTAGGTGTTACAACATTACTCTTCAATCACTAATTTAGTTTCCCCTAGGATCTCCCCCCCCCCCCCCCCCACACACACATATATATTAATGGAATAAAACTATTTTCTTATTTTTTTAAGAAAAAAACTCTTCAACAAATATTAAAAATATATATATTTTTTTAAATCCAATTTTTTTTTACTAGTCTTGGATAGATGGTGATTATGTGCCTTGTTAAAGCACTCCTTGATGTAAAGTCATTGCCTTGTTAAAACACTCCTTGATGTAAAGTCACTATTTCAATTTCCCTTTTCTATTAAGTGATATATTAGACATGATGAAAATGTAGTCTTGCAAAATTAAAAAATAAATAAAAAAATAAAAATAAAATACATAATTTAAAATTTTTATTAATGTAATTAAACAAATTAAAAAAAAATTAAAAATTAAAATTTAATAACAAATTATAAAATATTAAAAAAATAATTAAAATTTAATAAAAAAATTATAAAATAAATAAAAATTGCTCTCATAAAATTTCGAAAAATAGAAAAACCAAAAATATAAAAAAATAAAAATTAATGGATAGAATGGAGTGTGATGTTGGGCTCGTGTGACATTGAAGGTTGCCATGTGGAAGAACATCAGAGTAGAGGGATGGGGTGTGATGTTGGGCTTGTGAGATACTCAAAGGTTGCCATGTGGAAGAAAGTCAGGGTAGGCTCCTCAACATTGTATCCTTGGCTGTGGTACAAGCTATGACTACAATTGTATGAAAGGGGATGGGTTTGGCGGTTGTTTTCAGTGATGCTTTTCTCTTTTTTTTTTCCATATATATATATATATATACATATATTTTTTTATTTATTTAAATTTCATATATATATATATATATATATATATTATTTATCTTTTTAAATTTTATTTATTATTTTTTAATATAATTTATTTATTTTCTTAATTAAAAAATTATTATTATTATTTTAATTTAAAAATTTAAAAATATTTATGTCATTTTTATTTTTGAAAAATAATGTCTTTTTTTATGATTTTATTTATTTTAATGATGATTTATCCCTATTGAAAAAGTAGTAAAGTTGTTTAAGTTGAACTACAATTTTAATCTAGAAAAATAAAATTGTTCTTAATGTTAATTTTTAATTTAGGTGTTAATTTTTAAGGTTTTTTTAGTCATAATACTTGTTTCTTAATACTATATTTAAAAAGGTTTGAATTTTGAAGTTTTTAGTACTTATGATATTTGGTTTTTGATGTCATGGTTGAAAAATGTTGTAATTTTGAGGTTTTCCTATTCATGTAATATTTGGTTTTTAATATCATGGTTGAGAAATGTTAAAATTTTAGCCATAAAAAAAAGAGTGATATCGCATGAATAATTTTCAATTTGAGGATGTTTTTGCATTTTTTATATATGAAAAATATAGGCTTTTTGGGCTAAAATTTTCATTTTGAGGTTATAGTTTTCATTAAGTTGGTAACTTTGTTGGGTGAGAAAGAGTGAGAGAGGGTGAGTGAGTGAGTGAGAGGAAAAGAGGGACAAAGAGTGAGTTGAGTGAGTGAGAGAGATAGGAAGAGAGATAGAAAGAGGGGGCAATGTTATTGAGGAAGGGTTAGAGTGGAAGAGTAGGGGGGAGAGAGAGGAGAGGGGTGGTAGTGAGGGAGGAGAGAGGTCTGAAGAAATACACAGTTAGAGGGGAGATAAAATGGGAAGAACAGATGGAAAAGTAGAGAGAGAAAGTATATATATATATATATATATATATATAGAGAGAGAGAGAGAGAGAGAGAGAGAGAGAGAAAGAGAGAGAGGTGGGGTCGGGGTGGCGACAGTGGGGGTTTTTTGTCAAGGAGGGACTAAGGAAGGGATAGAGAAAGAAAGAAGAAAGGGGGGGGGTGGGGAGAGAGGGACAGAGGAAGGCGGAAGAGAGAATAGGGAGAGAAACGAAGGTGTGTGTGTGTGTGTGTGTATACATAGAGAGAGAGAGAGAGAGAGAGAGATGGGGAGAGAGAGAGATGGGGAAAGGGGAGAGAGAGATGGGAAAAAAAATTTCACACTGCTCTGTATTCTGTTTTCCCGCACTTCTGTGCTTCTCAATTCTGTTATGTGTAATACATTAAAACAAATTACAACTCTGTCCCTCTTTTGTACTCACGGCACATCACAAAAAAAATATAACATTACAATATGTTAATATATATTATAAATATAAAATATTTATAATATATATAACCAAACGTTAAAACAAATATACTGTGGTAATAAAGTTAACTCAAAGTTAAAAACATTAAAAAAAACTTGATGCGGCAAATGTAAACTAAGTCAAAGGTATTTAAAATAGTCTTTCCCTTTATGCTTTCTGAGGGCCTCGTGAAATTTATCCTCCCCAGCTCTCATACCCCCGCGGAATGGCTGTGTTGTAGTGTGTGGGGACCATTATGACGTGGCTCTATTTTTAAATTAAAAAAAAAACTTTTCCGTGTAATTTAGAACTTTCATTTGTTGGCTGGTGAGGGCTTTACTACTGGTGGGTGAATCGTTAATTGCAGAGGAGACTGGTTGCGTGAAGATCGAATGTGGAGATTTCTTGCTCCTGTCGCTGTCCTTTGAATTTCCATCAGCAATTAATCTTGTTGTCTTGCCAATCCCATCTACATTGAATTTTGCTGTCCTGCTGCTGTGTGTAGCAATTGGAATTAAATTCCAACATTTTACAAGCCATGCCCCAGTTCTTAGTTTCCGATATCATAATTCTATGCTCAGAAGCGCAAATCTGGCTGGGTGCATTGGAATGCAACCTTGAGAATTCCTCTCTTGCTTATTTTATGAGGTTTTGAACCTCTGTTCAATTCTCACCCCCGCGAAATTGAATCAACACCCTCTCTCGACTCCCCCCTCGAAATCCTTCCCTGCGTTGGGACTAGGGCCTTACGCCGCCCTTCAATTGGACATGGCTTCTACCCTTTTCCTGTGCATGGGTATGGACCAGGTGCAAAGTACTAGTCCTGCCCCTTTCTTGTGGGGGTCGGGTAATGTTTCTCTGTCGCTCAACATTTTTCGTTGCCATCACAATTGACTCCCACCCTTCCCTATTCTCCTTTATCTTACCCATTAGACTCCTCGACCTGCTTAGGAGTGCCCAGGACCCACCTTCCCCAATTAACATAGCCTTCGCCTCGATCCTCACCAAAACAAGCCACTCCCCCTCGCCATAATCGATTACCCAAGTCCCTCGAATACCCCGACAGACTGTGTGCATGAGTGCAGGAGAAGGCTAAGCAGTAGGATTTGGAGGTTCCCATAGAACAAAATGGGAATGCGTGATGCCAAGCGGAAGGAGACCAAGGATAATGTAAACAAACCTCATCTCGCCACCCCCATCTAGCAGAATCCAGCTAAATTTCCCCATCCTCTTTCACAATTTATTAAAAAAGTGGTTTTGGGTAACATATCAGGTCTTGGGAGAGATTGGTTCTTTGTATCATCGCTTTACCCTCTGTTGCCCCTGCTCCAATTCCCTCCAATTCTTCCGCTATCCTCTATGTTGTTGACTAGCTTTGGGTTAAATGCACCACATGCATACCTTCACATACCAACTGTCGGACGAGTTCCTTGTTGTGAGCTGAGGCCTGCATGTAACTAGTGACCTTATTCATAGCCCTCTCCTTCTGGTGGCGTTGATTTCCGTGCCCCCACTACTTTCGCCTTCCTATCCCCTCATCCCTGTGGTTCGTGACCGAACCCTCCTTCCTCCTCGCACCCCGATTAGGGAAAGAAGTGAATTTATGTTATGTAAATAAGATTAAATTATTATATTGGTGTTTTAAACATGTATATTGTAATTTGATTGAGGTATATCCTTATTTATGTTATGTTATTTTATTTTGAAATTTTTGTTTGAAATTAAGTGAAATAATTTTTGGTTGGACTTTATTTTCTTATTGTTTAAAATAAATTATCTATCATTTGGAAAATTCTTATGGCATCAAGATTGTTGAGATTCGTGATTTCATTAAATAAAAAAAAAAAATTAGTAAAATTTCAAGTAAATTAAATTGGAAAATATGATTTAGAAACATTTTAAAAATAGAATAATTAGATTATAATTTGGTATGAGTAATCTTAAAATAATGTAGTTAACTTAAATATATATAATTTCATTATGAATATCTAGGTTGATAAATTTTTCTATCTTATAATATCACTTTTAAAATTTTAATTTAATTATCAATAATTATTAAATGGATAATAAGGATTTAAGTATCACAAAATATTCCAAATTATTCATATTAGTATCCACAAATTAAAGGTTGAAATTTATTTTCAAATTAGTTATGCTCCATTTCCCCTTCTAATTAAATTGATTAATTAAAAAAATGTCATATTAGTGTCATATGAAATGAGTTACGGTTTTTTGGATATGTGGTATTGATAAACCATAGTATTGGGTCATGATTTTGTTACAAAACCTCTTCACAACTCCATAACAAAGTAGAGATAAATCTTCATGATTAAGAATCATATTCCATGTGTTTTTTTTAAATGTCTTTATTTCATCTTATAATAATAATAATAATAATAATTTTGAAGAAGCACAGAAAAAATACTACAAATAATGCTGAAGAAATTTCCAAAAACACCCTGTAAAATACTACAAATAATGTTGAACAAATTTCCAAAAAATTCATAGAAAAGAGAGCCGAAGCACGTAGTTTAGATGGTTCCATCTTTGTCCAAAAATAACAACGACGAGCTTTCTCTGAAAAAGAAGCAAACAACACCAAAAGAATTCTTGCATCTCTCATAAAGAAAATTAAGTAAATATAGAAGATAATCAAATGACCATTGCATCTTCCACTGTCAAATCTTGTGGTTGTGAAAAGTGGAGAAAATGAAAGGTAGAAAAGAATAATTAGTTTTTTTTTTTGGTAAGTAAGGTTGGTTAGCTAAAATGCTTTTTAGCAACCTGTAATTTTGAATAAAATTATTAATAAAAATAAAATAATAAATTTATAATTTAATTAATATTTATAATTTTTTATTATCTTTTTTAAGAAAACAAAATATATAATAAAATCACTATTTTGATACTTATTATAAATTCATTCTTATATAAGATTGGTTGGCTAATCATTGGATTTATATAACGGTTTAGCAATCATTTAATGTATACAACTGTAATAATTTTATTTATTTTTTCTATTCACGATAGAAATATAATTTGATTCTATATCTTCTTAAAAGAATTCAATGGTGCTCCTCTCAATGTTTCTTAATACACAACATTTATTTGACTAGAATAACGTTACCAACAGCCCCACCGGGTAGGTGAGTTGGTGATTGAAAAATGACGTTTCTTTGTAAGGTGAGCTCCCTACACGAGATCATGAGTTCAAAACTCCGGGTGGTAGCGACCCATGTAACACGAGTGGCGAGACTGTCTCAGTTGCGGATTCCACCATTAATCCATATTCTGGCCAATTTGGGGTTTATAAGGCGTGTACGCATCATTCTATACAATGCATCAAATTTTTATGACAGAAACTTCCCATTATTTCAGTCGGGATTCCGGGTATGCAGGGCTTCCATATTTTTGTTGCAGTGATCTCTTCTCCTGCTTTTCTTTTGAAGGGAAAACAAGAGGAGGCAACGTCTCTCAGACTTCTTTCACTGAAACTTCCCATTATCTTCATGTGATGCCACTGTATTTATATCTCTCTTTCTCTTTGTTATTGATTGCTATAGTTTAATTCCACATTAGAGTTATGGGCGGATGGACGTTAATGGAGATGATGTGAAAAATTCTATTTGGATTGCTGTTAGCTCGTTGGCCTTCCTGCGTTATTGGTATAAATACTAATGTGGCCGGTGCTATAAGAGCAGAACGTAAACCAGAGGGTTTATGCTCCAAATTTGTGGACCCTTATTATTCTAAATATGAGTGCCATGAGTACAGCGTAAGAATTAATTTAGTTGAACTTTTTGTTTAAGGTTTAGTTTTTTAAGAATATTTTGGAATTCTAATGAAATGGGTAAACAATTGATTTGGCCATGTATGGAATTCTAGAATATATATTCTAAAAATAGGCAATTTAGTTAGGAATGCCTACCCTTTTGACCCCTAATTCTTATATTATTGCAGACTGTGACCCCAGATGACTTTCGGTTGGGACTTCAGAGGATCAATTTTCGTTCTGCGGGTCTTGTTTTGTTGAACCATGGTGTTATGAACGTGAGTGTTCTGGCTAGCATAGATTTATTTATTAATATAATTGGTCATAGAAATTAGTTAGTTACGACTACCTCTAATGGAAATGATCATAGATGAATGACTAAATTAACTCAGTTGAATCCCAAAAATAATCTCTAATATAATGCACTGTGAAAACCCCTCATGATTATTATAATTGTTTTTTTAATTAATTATGTTTAGAGACTTATTTTACAGCGTAATATAATATGTAAGAATGTGAGTCTTTTATGAAAATTGAAATTTTGAAATTTTATTATATAAACTAACATAAAAAAAAATTAAAAATCTAAAAAAAAACAACTATACAAATATTTAAATAATAAAATAATATAAACTCATAAATATTTTGCTAATAAAGAAAGTCAAGAAATTGGATCTATATAAAATAAATCTATGCTGATTTAAAACCAATTAAGGGTTTGATATACACCTTATAAAACTTGAATAGCTACTTTAGTTCGTTCTATATATTGTGATGGGCCGACTGATTTGAAGAATATTGGAACCATCAGTTTAGTGGAACGAATGGTTAGGCTATTCTGTTTAAATAAATTAAGACGGATGTTTATTTCAGTTAAGAATATTGGAACAAATTTAAAACTTACATTGATGAAATTTACTGTGAATTAGTTTCATGAGTAACAATGATGGTAAAAATAAAAAGTAAAAGTAAAACAAGATCTGGTGTTAGTTGGAAAAACAGTTTCCACAGTTACCCACAGAACTCTGGGATAAATAGAGAATCCAGAGGAGAGTTTGGGGTTGGATCTGTGAAGGAAGGAAGAGAAACTCTGTTTAAACTGAAAAAGGTATTTCAGAGCAGAGGGTGAACTGGGTTGGAGATTGGACCGGTTGTCCCGTGATCTCCCTAGGACTTCCTGTTTTTCCCTGGACTAGAAGGACCGGATTGTCCTATGTTTCTGTCCAGCATTCTGCGTAGTACAGAGACCCAGACTTGTTGCATGGGGGGAGTTGTGTGATTGTTCAACAGCTCAAGGAAGGGAGGCATATTACTACCATCAGTTGAATTCGGAATTCCAGATGAGTAAAAACTATGAAGTAGGATGTTTGTTGAATTCTTTTGTTTCCTGCTATCTGGTATTTAGAATATGCAGTGAACAGGAAAAAGAACTGAATTTGTTATCATAAAAGGTTAGGTCTTAATGTCTGTTAACGAACAGTAAAGTTGAAAAGTGGAAGTATTATATTTCAGTAGACAGTCGATAAATAAGATTTACAGTAGACAATAAAGAACAGAGATCTTTACAGTAGACAGTAAAAAGATAAGATGTTACAGTAGATAATAGAGTAAACAGATTATGAGTATTTTTCCTTTGTTTTCTTTCCACTGCTATATCACTTACAAAGAAAAGTTCAAATCTGTGAAAGAAATAACTGGTAGCGAAACAAGAAATTATTTACGGTTGTTTCCTCTTGGCTAATTATAATAGTTCTGTAGAATGATTTTAATGGAAAAACAAACATAGCCAGGGTTACGGGAGGACCGTTAACCCTTTAGGCCAGAGACCTGGCTAAGGGTTGGTCGTCCTCCGCCTGGAAGTCAACACGGACATGAGGGGCGGTCCGGACGCCAGTAGTAACCAGTTAGAAGAGAAAAAATAAGCATAAAGAGTTACCAAGAACCGTAATAGCAAACTCGTTTCGCTTTGATGACAGCAACTCGGAAAATATTAACTCTACGCTCAAGTATAACTCATTAACAGTAGCAAGAAAAGACGAATACTGCTTGAAAAGAAGAACTGGAACCAAACTGTGAACAATGAACCAAAATACCAGTATTGCATAATCCAACCAAAACTAGTGCAGAGCTACTACAGTAACCATTACAAAACGACTATAGATGAAGTAAATAGCCTTCACGGCAGTCAACACATGATATATAATTCAAATGAAGTTTAACTGAGAATGTCAAACCCTCGCTGAAAACTGTACAATAACTATAACCGGTAGCACAAATTACACTGTGTAGGAACTTAGTTCATATAGAAATTATAGAGACTATCAGAAAACTGTAAACACAACCACGAGTTCTTTTCAGAAATACTCCACTAGGAGTGGACATAATTATACAACAGGGGGCTCGTGGCCATAATTGCTATAAGAAACTTGAACCAGGAAAACTATCCTGCACAACGTTAAGTAACCTATCAGGCAACTCTGAACAGGACCCCAGCCGAACTACCATCTAAAAATTCCGCCAAGGAAGTTTAAGACCCTGTTGGAAAATTGGTGTACCTGTGAGACGCGTGCAGAGAGTTAACATCCACTCCGTGAGCGAGCTGGAAACAAAGGTCGACAGGAAACTCGAGCTGAGTAAGGGGTTAAGGCAATACCTGTCACAGGAACGAAGACATTAGAGATGTGGAAGAAAATTCTAACTAAAAACTAGAAAATCGTTAACCTGCTACGGAATGGGTTAGTTCTGTAACAGAGCCGGAATCAATAGTCTTCAGAGGAAAATACCTGTCGTAATTAAACCCTGAGTGTAAATCTTTAGCAGCGCCGAACCACCGCTGTTCAAAACAAAACCCAAACAGGAAATTAAAATAAAAACAAGAACCATTTGAGCGCAACGGCTGAGAAGAAGCTTCAGGGTAGAAGGATAAACCTGTTCCGCCACTAAACTTACACAGAAACCTTAACCGGCCGCAAGAGAAAAACGCAGGAGGAGTTTAAGTTTGATCGAAAGGGGGTTACCTGAAACCTGAAGCAAGCCCTATGGCCACAGCGACGCCATCACCGCCTCAGAAGACCTAGCAAACCCCAACACGGAACCATGGCGGAGCACCGCCTTCAGAACTCTCTCGTCGCGGAAGAAACAATGAGAATAGGAACGGTTAGAACGCCGGGGGTCAATACAAACCCTAGGCCTCTGAGCCGTCGGATCATGTCGCAATCAACGGAGATAGGCGAGCCATGTGGCGGGCGGATAGACCATAGATAGCAAACCCTTTTTCCAAAGTCGAATTTGATAATTATGAATGCTGAGTGGTTAATTATTCCTAACAGCACTTTATAAGTTCCGTGAATTAGTATTCAATAATTCTGCAGAAAAACATTAATCATAGGTGCTTTGATAATGGAAAAGCGATTAACAACTTATGTCACATAATCCGAAGTACAGTAGGTCACATGACTTAGAACTGAACTCATAAAAAATAAGATCGGGCGTACAATACAGTCATCAGTTCCGGACCATAGTTTGTACAGGTGTTAAAATGTGGAATTGGATTTTTGTTAATGATTAGGTAATATTTTTTTTTTTTAAATTTACAGTGGTAAGATTATGGTAAGTTGAATGTTACAAATATATTGCAGGGTGGAGACGTTTGGGTGTTGAATTCGCCTCATGAATCCGATGTATCGCCGGCATTCGTTCTGGCAGACGCGGGATACGATGTCTGGCTCGGTAATGCTCGTACTACGCGTTATAGCTATGGACATCAATACTTGACCCAAGAAGATGAGGTATGCTCTAATTTACGAGGCTTCCATCATTAGTTTATATTAATTATTTTAATAATGTTTTATTTTTTTATTATGTTTTAGAGGTAGTTCTAGAAATATTACCAATATATTAATTGGTCGGTAAATTTCTATATATCAATTTATAATAAACATTAGAAAGTTTATTTATAATATATTTTGCATTATTAAAAGAAATTATATAAATTAATTAAATATTATTATTATTACTATTATTATTATTATTAAATTATAATTTTATTTTAAATTATTATATATATAATATTAAATGGAGTTTGTTGATGATAATGATGATGATTAATGTCTATTGAGACCAATCTTTGGTCTATCACACCTAAAGAAAAGAGTTATTTAGTTTGATTTAAGATTTTATTCCTACGCTCAAAAATCTTGGAGAGAAACCTCCCAAGCTCACAATAATTTTGACATCTTAAAAGACTAGGAAGGTCATTATTGCAACAAAACTATAAGAGGAAGTGATTTTCATCTTCCATGTTCATATTCTCACAGAGATGGCAGATCCTTTCCATCCATGGTGTTCTAGGAACTGTCCAACGACCTCTTTCACTATGGAGCTCATGAGAGTTCATTTTAATCTTGGGTATATTAATTTTCTTCTTTGAGCTAGTTAAAACAGAGAGATACTTTTGATCTTCTAGGATGGGGTTGATGACCTCCTTATAATATATTAATTTTCTTTTAGTTGCTAGATCTTTCTCACACCACATTTTTTCTTTGAACTTAGAAGTAACAATTTTTTTAATGTTATTAATGTTTTGCAATGCAACATTCTCGTCGATCTCCAACGAGGCCCTAGTGTGGAGGCCCTGGTGTGTTTATACCAACATCGTTTAAGCCTTAGATGGTTTTGGCTGGAATTTGAAGCTAGCTTAGGAAGTCTATAGTCTCCTATGCTATTGAGCTTGTGCTTGTACAACAAAAGCCTAGTCATAGCTAGGTTCTAAATAGGGGAAAGGCCCACTTCTATAAGGAAAATAGGATAGGGTGTATTGCTTTTAATTCTAAGGTTATACTCTTCTGGATTTGTTCAATATTTCTCCAGGATTCTCTAGAGATACTGCAACCCCAAACCTCACATCCATATAAGATAACAAGAGTGACTAAAGTTTCAAAGAGGAACTTCTTTCTATCCCATATTACCAGGTTTGCTGTTTTACAATTATTTTCAAGGCCAAAATAATCTTTCCAGCCCCATTAATCCTTTTATGATAATATTAACTTTTGTTACAAAGTTAATATCAAAGTTTATGGATATCACATGTTTAAAAACTAATAATTTATATCATATGATATTTTTTTAATTAATCAATTTAATTAAAAAGACAAAAAAGTGCATAACTACTTTGAAGATAAACCTTTGATTTCTGTATGTTATGATAAATATTCTAGAATATTTTGTCAAAGTTAAATCCATACCATCCCCTTAATAATTAAAATTATAGAAACTCTAAATTATATTTTAGATTCTATGAGCTAATTTTATGTTTCTAATTGGAATAAGAAATATACTATAATATATATGATAATATTAAAAAAATTGAACCTCTTAAATTTAAATTTAAATTTATTAAATATTAATTTTAAATTCTAGTTTTTATCATTTAATATTTAAATATTAATGGATAAAATTTGTATGACAACATTTTAAAAATGAATGAACATCTTAAATTTAAATTTATTGAACTTTAATTTTAAATTCTATTTTTATCATTTAATATTTAAATATTAATTTATGACATAGAATTAAATCATAAAATAATTTACATATTACTTCTAAATTTTAAATATTTTTTTTAAAAGATATAAATTACCATTTAATAATTAAATATTAATTCATAACACAGAATTAAATGATAAAATAAAATATATATACATATATATAAATATATATATAATTTTTTTTAACTCATATAAATTATAATTATAATTATCAATTAATTTAATTTATACTCAAATTTTTTCCAATTTAAGAATAAAACAATTTTGTATTATTAATAAAATATAGCTTTTTTGGATTGTGGTATTTATTTTATTTTTAAGTTTAATAAAATAATATCTTTTAGATTTAGGTATGTGTTATTACTTAGTTTATTAATAAGTAAAAAAAACATAATAAAAAAAATAAATATTACAAGCGTGTAAAGGTTACTATTTTAGATTTGTGGGTGTCACTTTTGGATAGAAGTTGTATTAATTTTCTTTGTATTAATTTTCTTTGTATCTTTTCAATTTTATTAATAATTTTTTTTCTTTATTGTTTCAATTTTATTAGAAATTTTCAAAGAAATTTTATCATTTAAAAAGCCTTAACATGTATATTCGAATAAATATTTTTTTTTAGTGAACAAAAATATTTCAAAAATAACATAGATTATTTTATTATTATTTATAAATATGAATTTATTAATAATTTTACTTTTTATTACACCATAAAAAGTTAACGTAAATCCCCCACTATTCAACTGATCTATGTGAAATGTACGATAATTCACTCAGGCATACTGGGATTGGAGCTTCGATGAATTGGCAGCCTTCGACCTTCCCAGCATGATGTACCTAGTGCACAACGTTACAAACAAAAAGATCCATTACATTGGTCACTCTCAGGTGGCTGGCTATTTTTTAACATATTTATAGTTTGCCAGTTGGAGGAAGTCATGAGGTATGTTTTTAATGGAGAGATAAGATAATTATCATAAAATTTGCTAAAATGTTTGGCCTGAAAACCATTCAGGGAACTCAATCTGCACTGGCAGCATTAAGTGAAGGGAAGTTAATAGATATTGTGAACAAAGTAGCATTATTGGCTCCAGTTGCTTATGACTCTCATATCTGGACACCCCTTCTAGCTGCGGCAGCAGTTCTGCATTTAGATCAGGTGATTCCTAAGAGCATTTGCTTCATTCTCTCTGTTTTTTCTGATCAATCCCTCCTTTTTCTTATTCTGACTTTTGATGCACTTTTTATTGATAATTTCAGCTAGTTAAACTGCTTGGATTCTATAAGTTCAGCACAAAAACGTGAGTATAAAAAAGGCAGGAGTTCAGTTCAATGGTTGTTGTAAATTTGCTCAGTTAAAAAGCACACTGAGACATTTGATTGAGAGAAATGTTGCAGGCCCCAGGGAGAACAATACGTTGACCTTATATGCCAAGAAGGAAACTTGGACTGTGATAAAGATTATATTACAGCTTTCACTGGTTCTCCTACACCAACCTTTTATCTCATATATCTATATGCATTTTAAAAAAATAATAAATAGGGTAATTTGTTGAATTTATGGGATTGCATATTTTGGAAATTTAAGTGAAATTTAATTGGGTTGGCATTTTAATGGTAGATTCAAGGAATATTTTAGAATCAGAGAGAGACCATTTTTTGATTCTATGTTAACCATCAAATATCTCAAAATTTGTCAAATAATTTGATTTTTATTCTTCATATTTTTAAATATTCTGCAATCGAAATAAAGAAAAAGTAGATGTCATAATCGAAATAAAGATAAGGGGTATCAATGACAGGAACAAATTGTTGCTTCAACTATTCAAAATTTCCCTTCTACGACCAGTACGAGACGCAGTGGACCTCTGTGAAGAATTTACTTCATTTAGCTCAATGTGAGTACTGATAATATATTGCTTTCTTGTTTGAACTTACCTCAAGGTTGACTACCATTAAACCAGTTTTTCCATGGCTGGATGCAGTATATAGAGCAGACAAGTTTCAGAAATATGATTATGGGGCTGCAGAGAACAATAGGAGGTATAATTCTATCTATCCTCTGGCATATGATCTGTCCAGAGTGCCCACCCAAAACTTGTTCCTTGCTTATGGAGGTGCAGACCCATTGGCAGATCTAGTGGATGTGCAGAGGTTGAAGAATGAATTGAGTCCAGGATACAAATATCTGTTGAAACCAAATTTTGCTCATTTGGATTTCATCATCGGTAACAACTGCAAGCAACAGCTCTACGATGAAGTCATGGCCTTCTTTGAGGATGAGCAAAACGTTGGGCATCACCTTCTTTGAAAATTTACCTTCAAATAAAGACACAGTGATGAAGTAGATTCCATATTGTATTTTTTACACACAATATAGCACAGAGTATTGTATTCATTAGACACAGTATGCAGATATAACACAGAATTTAGGGATTGATCTGTGTACACATTGTTTAATTTAATCCTGGTCTTTGTCCGTGGGGTCTCTGAAGATGATATTTTACTTACAATAAGTATTTTACATTAACAATTTTTTTTATATAATAGGAAATGTTATTCCAATCTTTGTAAAATGGAGTTGGTTTATGAGTAAAGCTGCAATTCATTTTTAAATAAATTTGTAGACCATCATTTTACTCCTAAGACGACGACGAACCCACTAAGACCATCGATTCGATAGTAAAACCTGCCTTCAAAAGAACTTTTACATCACATCAGAATGGTAAAATTTTATTTGTTTTAAACCTATTTTAAAATAAAGTGAATGTAAGATAAACTAGTTTTAAACAGGTTAGTTAATATAAACACTGATGAAGTGTTGATTAGTTGGTTAGAGGCTACTAATTCTTGTATTTAAATATCATGGGAGCAGTGAGGATGGAAGTAACTTCTGAGAAAATTTAACTATTTCAAATATCATAAAATAGCATAGACTATTTGTTTTTAAGTAGCTATTTACTTTTCTAAATTGAATGGATGAATAAGAATATATTTATTTATTTATTTATTTTGAGTATGTTTTGATGTTTAAATTTTTAAAATAATTTATTTCATTTAGTTTTACAAAATGGTTGGTTTTTTCCTGGTAACTATAATAAGATTAATTAATTTTTTTATGGAGTTATAGTATTTCAAGAAAAAAAAAGTTATATTTTAAAAATATAAACATATCTTTTATTATTAATTTAGATTCATTTTAATTTTGGATTTATCAAATTCAAAGAAAGCTCAAATTTATTTTCACTTTACTCTAAAATATTTAATTCCTCTAAACACTAGTAAATCTAAAATTATCTAAACTAATTTAATTATAATATAAATAAATATAAATATTAAATTTATAATATATTATATTATTTTTATTTTTATATTAATAAATATTTAAACTAATTTAATTAGTAATTATAATATAAATAAATATAATTATTAAATTTATAATATAATATATTATTTTTATTTTTATATTAATAAATATTTAAACCTACCTTATGAGAGACATGGATAGTGAACATTGAATGGAACGGGATTTGTTTGGGAAGCTACTAATATCATTAATTTTTTTTTTCCAAATTATGAGTTTAGATACAACAAAGAAATGAATCATGAACATTATAGTGAATATTGAGTAAAAACATAACTCTTAGAATTTTTTTGAAATAGTATTAATGTATGAAATCTTTAAAAATAAACATATAAAATTGCTATTGGTTTTAAATTTATAAGTAATATTATAATATTTATAAAATATATATTATTATTGATTGATTATTTTTTTAATAATTTATATTTAGAAAAACAAAAATATTTTCAAATAATTATACATATAGGATGATGATTGGTGTTCACTAAATCTAATAATGATTAATGTCAACTAAAATTTATATGGTATTTTAGACATTAAAATTTTATTTGTTCACTAGAAAGAAGTGAGAATGGCCATAAATTTGTTAACTTAAAAAGTTAAAATTTTTGGTAGTGTGACAAATATTTTGAAAATAAGGATAAATGTGAATATAAGATGGAGAATTTGAAAGAAAAGAATTTTGGGAATTGAACAATTCCAAGTTTCACTATGAAGTTCATGTGAATTAGTTCTTATCTTAGCAATGTTCATTTTTTTTTAACATTAGTTACGAATCCTAATGCCATCTTCCCTGAGGGGATCTAAGGCTTGCCTTCCTTTCTTTAAACCAAGTTGCAACTAAGTTGAGACTAGGATATTTGAACCTTGAAACTCTTAGTTACCACATACTCACATTACTCTTCAATCACTAATTCAGTTGCCCCTAGGATACCCGCACACATAGATACACAAACACACACACACACATATATGAAAACTATTTTTTCTTTTAAGAAAAAAACTCTTCAACAAATATTAAAAATAAAAAAATCCAAAAAAATCCAAAAAAATTCTAATAGTCTTGGATAGATGGTGATTATGTGCCTTGTTAAAGCATTCATTGATGTAATGTCATTGCCTTGTTAAAACACTCGTTGATGTAAAGTCACTAACTCAATTTCCCTCTCCTATTGAGTGATATATTAGACATGATGAAAATGCAGTCTTCCCAAATTTAAAAGAAAACTCAAAAAATAAAATAAAATACATAATTTAAATTTTTTATTAATATAATTAAACAAAGTTAAAAAATAAATTAATAACCAATTATAAAATATATAAAAAAATTAAAATTTAATAAAAAATTATAAAATAAATAAAAATTTCTCTCATAAAATTTCGAAAAATAAAAAAACCAAAAGAAAAAAATAATGGAAAATGGGGTGTGATGTTGGGCTCGTGTGATACTCAAGGTTGCCATGTGGAAGAAAATTAGAGTAGAGATGGGGTGTGATGTTGGGCTCGTGTGATACTCAAAGGTTGCCATGTAGAAGAAAGTCAGAGTAGGCTCCTCTACATTGTATCCTTGGCTGTGGTACAAGCTATGACTACAATTGTATGAAAGGGGATGGGTTTGACGATTGTTTTGAGTGATGTTTTTTTTTTTTCTCTTTTCTCTCTTTTTATATATATATATATAATTTTTAAATTTATTATTATTATTTTTTAATATAATTTATTTATTTTTTTAATTAAAAAATTATTATCATTTTTTTAATTTAAAAATTTAAAATATATATACTATATCATTTTTTGTTTTTGAAAAATAATGTTTTTTCTTAATGATTTTATCTATTTTAAAGATGATTTACCCCATTGGAAGGGTAGTGAAGTTGTTTAAGTTGAACTATAATTTTAATTTAGAAAAGTAAAAATGGTTCTTAATGTTAATTTTTAATTTAGGTGTTAATTTTTAAGATGTTTTTAATTCATAATACTTATTTCTTAATATTATATTTGAAATTGTTTGAATTGTGAGGTTTTTAGTACTTATGATATTTGGCTTTTGATGCCATGGTTGAAAAATGTTGGAATTTTGAGGTTTTCGTATTCATATAATATTTGGTTTTTAATATCATGGTTGAAAAATGTTAATTTTAGCCGTAAAAACAAGAGTGATGTTGCATGAATACTTTTCAATTTGAGGATGTTTTTTCCTTTTTTTTATATGAAAAAATATAGGCTTTTGGGCTAAGTTTTTCATTTTGAAGTCATAGTTTTCATTAATTTGGCAACTTTGTTGGGTGATGTTACATGAATACTTTTCAATTTGAGGATGCTTTTTCCTTTTTTTTTTATATGAAAAAATATAGGCTTTTGGGCTAAGTTTTTCATTTTGAAGTCATAGTTTTCATTAATTTGGCAACTTTGTTGGGTGAGAAAGAGTGAGAGAGGCAGACTGAGTGAGTGAGAGGAAAAGAGGGAGAGAGAGTGAGTTGGGTGAGTGAGAGAGATAGAAAGAGGGGGTGGGGTTATTGACGAAGGGAGAGAGATTTGTATGAGGAAAAAGGAGAGAGGGATGGATAGAGTGAGAGAGAGTAAGAGGGAGGGAAATAGTGAGATAGAGGAATGGGGTAAGAGAAATACTAGAAGTGAGATAGGGAGGGAAAGCGAGAGAGGCATGGGAAGGGATGGAGAGGGAGAAGGGGAGAGAAAGGAGCGGGGTGGTAGTGAGGGAGAAGAGAGAGAATGAGAGAGGTCTGAAGAAAGAAAAAGTTAGAGGGGAGACAAAATGGAAAGAACAGAGGGAAAAGTAGAGAGAGAAAGTATATATATATATATATATATATATATATATATATATATAGAGAGAGAGAGAGAGAGAGAGAGAGAGGCTGGCGACAGTGGAGGGTTTTCTGTCAAGGAGGGACTACGGAAGGGATAGAGAAAGAAAGAGGAAAGTGGGGGCGGGGAGAGCGGGACAAAGGAGGGGGGAAGAGAGAATATGGAGAGAAACGAAGGTGCACACACACACACATACACATAGAGGAAAATAGAGAGAGGGAAGGAGGGAGAGGAAAGGGAAGAGAAATGAAGAATGAGAGAGAGGGGTGTAAATACTATTATAGGCCATTTTCTCACATCTGATAAAGTGACACTCCTAATGGGATCAATCAACATCCTATTCCCCTTGTCATCATCTTGTACAAATGCCTAAGCATGTACCTTTCATCCCTCGAAATTTCAAACCTAAACTGCCCTATTTCAGCCAATTTTAGGACCAACGCTCCATGAAAGCCTACCGCAATGAGACCACCTACACGTTGCTCCACTATGGCAAGTGTTGGAAACCAATGGGTTTATCTCCTTTGCACTTGCATTCGTTCTATAATTCTGGAAGAATGACCGGGGTTCCAGAAGATTCACCTTCTAGGAATTTCCAAAAGTTGTTTCAACTACTTACTTTGGATTGACATTCATATCCTATCCTACCCTACTTTGGAGTTTTCACATCTTATCCTTCAATACTATACCTCCATCAAAGGTGGATCTAAGAAAATTAATATGGTAATTGGATAAGAACTCCCCACTTACCCCACTCTTCTATATATTCATCCTCTCATATGCAAGAGGTAATGGTTTTCTTTGGAGAGTGATTCTGCCCTTATGCTGTTGCAGCAAGTAGTTATTATCTCATGCATAGGGTGACTGGAGGTGCATATTGTATCAAGGAAAGGACGAGTTAACAACTTGGAGGATCTCTTCTGCAAGATCAACTGTGAATTGTGGTTGTAATCTCCTATTTATATTAATGCAAGTAATTTTGTTTTCCTATATGTTATGTATTTATTTCAATACCATGTTGATCTATTTAATAGATTATTTAGATGATACTACATAGATCTCATAGTTTCTTGGTTTGTGTTATTTGGCTATGCAGGTTCTAATAGTTGCAATTGGAGATGGAATTGGAGCTTCCAAGCTAAAGAACGAGTGAATTGAGCAACAGATTCTAGGTAGGCCTCACTCCATCATCTATTTACTTTAAGGAAAATGATTGAGTTCCTTACCTCTTTGTTTTTATAGGTTGAAAACTAAACCTAAGGGAGATACCTTTTTCTGCAATCGTAAATCCCATATAAAAAATTGGTGTTTCCACTGGGGAATGAAGTATTCCCTTGGTGGTTTTTCTTGTCCTTTGTGTTTTATTACCTCCTTGACATAACTTTGTTGCAACATCCAACCAAGAACGAACCTAGGATATGGCTTCATCCAACCTTTTTCTTCATTTTTTTCCAGAATCCTCTTTCCCAGGCCCAACGCTCCCCTAATTCCTCTAACATAGTCTTTCACCTCACCCAGGCCCACTTTTTCCTAGTGTTGCAAAGAACTGGTGCCCTCTCTTCACTGACGTTGGTCCCTGTTTTTACACAAGTTTTGACTTGGTTTTTGAGCTCCTCTTTCATCAGCCTGCTACCAGCTGAGTTTCCTTGAGTCTTCATTATCTTGTGGTCTCTCTAAAATGGCCATTCAGTTTTCATTTGTGTTGTTTGCATTTGATAATAATTGGTTTCAATTTCTCTTTGTTCTTATGGTTTGGTCGCTTGCAAACTTGTTTTGTTTGATTACTGATTGATTGGATGAATTGTTGTTTGAGTCCTCATGTTGGTTGATGGGGAATGCCTCAACACCTTGATTCCATCAAATATTTTCCCATTGACACCAAATATTTATTTAGGAATAAGGTTGAGAGCCTCATTTAGTACCTTGGGGTTTGTAGTAATCAATGGTAGATTCCTTCGCTATTGAAAGTGGGAATACATCAATGTATCTTGATCAACAAATTATAATCTTGTGTTCAACTTAATCTCATTCATTAACACTTGTCAGAATGTACCAGGTATATTGACTCCCATTATCATCAAGAGTGGGTTGTGTTGCATTTTCTAACAATATACATCAATGTTTTGTAATCAAATGATTTGTCCCATGTTCAACTTTTACTTATCTATTCACCTTGTGTAGCTTTGTATATTTGAAAGTTGTTTTGATGACCTTGGGTGTGATAGAACCTTTGTTTTACTAGAAATATCATCGATTTCTACTAATCACATCCCCTTTTTTAGGTTGCTCTAGATCTCAGTAGAATATTTCATGTTATTTCCATTGTTTTTGGAAAATACCCCTCCTACTCACAAGATTATGGTACTTAAAGGAGGATCAATTTTTTCATTGCATTGATCTAGATATCCTCTTACTTTATATATTGAGACATAACTCCATGATGTATTTATCATGGTTATGATCTTTTGACATGGGTCAATTGTATATTTTATTCGTGGCCATGCTTTTCACTGTTTATACATACTTGATAAATCCATAATGTACTTGATTTTACGTCCAAGATTTTCTATATTTGAGCATAGGTATTCCCACCTAAAGAAACGAGTTATCTTGACTTGGTTTATTTCTACAAGTGTCCTTTTTATTTGTTTTTTTTTGTGAACACTTCCAATGCCCATTTGACAATGCTCTCCTAATTTTTTTATAATATGTTTCAAACATCATATACCCTTTTGTTCTCACACATTAACGGGCATCTGTTATAAAACATTGTATCAAACTCACTATAGGGTGCATGATTTGACTTGAATATATCACCCCTTTCCATTATGTAGACACTCGCCCTTTAAAAATCTCTTAAAAAAATTAATATCACATAAACACCCTTTGTTCTAGCATAAGATGTACATACATTACTCCTGCTCACTCAAAGTTCATTTATATGCTAGTTTCCTTCAAGCAACTAGCATACACCTTCAAATTGCAGTAAAATAAATTAAATGTGTGCATTATTGTATGTTTTTGGTAGGGTTTATGGGATTTATTGATTTTTTCCTTCTTGTAGCCCATCCTCAACAACTTAGACTAATTTTAATAAGGTTTTAATGATGCCTTGGGTGTAGGAGAGGGAAAAGTACCATTATGCTAGTAGTTTACAATTTTTTTCCATGTTTGAAATCCATAATTATTTAAGAAATAATTAAGTATGGGGAACCTCGATTTCCTTTTATTTCCATTATTCTTATAGCATTGGAAAATATTTCTCTTTCACTTTATTTGTCTCGAAGAGGAAGACATTGTATTGGAATCTCTTTCTCTTTCACTTTATTTGTCCCGAAGAGGAAGACATTGTAGAGGATTATTTTAGTGGCGTAGGGTATAGGGATATTTTAGTGGCGTAAGGTATAGGGATCTGAAACACAATGCTTATAAAAAAGGATCAAGGGTATTAAAAACATTGTTGATTCAATCAATATCAAACTCAATTCATTATATTTCAATTC